>JAJPUD010000294.1:252709-302482 GCA_023553655.1 Myrmecobius fasciatus | reverse complement strand
AGCTTTATTAAAAAAAAAAAAGTTAAACTCCCCTTTCTATAGGAAGTTTTTCTCCATGCCTCTTAATTGTAGTGTCTTTTTTCTCTTAATTATTTCCTATTTATCCTGCATATAATTTGTTTTTACATTTTTTTTATTTTTAAAAATTTTATTTTATTTGCATAACATATGTGTGGGTAATTCTTCAACAATAACCCTTACATAGCTTTCCGTTACAAATTTTTCCCCCCAACTCCCCACCCCTCCCCTAGATGGCAGGATATCCACTAAATGTTAATTATGTTAAAATGATATGTCCACTTTTCATAAAATTGAGGTGATGACTTTTTTTTTTTTACTTTTAATTAGAGTTGTCTATCTTTTAAAGGACTATATTGAGGTACTTCACTATTGTAGTTTTATTATCTATTTCTTTTTCTTTCTCTTTACATATATTTATTAAAAAGGATATATCAACCAACAGAAATAACATTTGCTTGTAATTTTTTTCTGAGTTTTGTATTTTGATTGAATATATTTCTGTCTGATTCAACTTGTTGAATCCTGCATTACCTAATCCTGTAACAAAGTTAGTATTCCATTTCCAAAATGCTTGGTTTTTGTCCTTTGTATGTATGTCTGTGTTGTATCTAGGTCCAACCTATGATTTCATCAGTATAGAAAACTCCTAATGTGTACCTTTCCTCAAAATAGTAGCTTGTCTATGACTATAATTCTTAGAGACCTGTTAGGGGATGATTAGAAGTTGAATGATTTGCTTAGGGTCTCGTCTAGTATTTATCAAAAGTGGGTCTTGAATCTCCCATTCCAACACCAGCCTACTTTCTATACCACTATGCCGCCTCTCAAGAAACCTTTAGATTGAACAATTCACTTATAGGATTTTATTTTGTAATTCATTGGAAGATTGGCTGGACTCAGGAAAAATTTACTTGACTATCATCAGTGAAATAATGTGTAAAGTGCTTTTGAAAATCTTAAAGGGCTTTGTAAATGTCTTGAAACTTTAAAGATTTATATAAACCATATTTATAAAAAATTTTTTTCAGCAAAGAAAATGAAGATATTCTCAGTGTATTTATTCTCTTGTTAACATGTCTTATAATAGCCAAAATATTATATCTATGTATTTATTATCTGCAGAGAAACACATGAATAAGAGAGAAGAATGCAACTTGCCCAAGAATATGGCATATGAATCCTTCGTGATTCTTTTCAATAATGAGATGATTCAAACCAGTTCCAATTGTTTAGTGATGAAGAAAGCCATATACACCCAGGGAGAGGCTTGTGGGATCTGACTGTGGACCACAACATAGCATTTTCATGCTCTCTGTTGATGTTTGCTTGCATTATGTTTTCCTTCTCAGATTTTTTTTTCCTGTAGATCCAGTTTTTCTTGTACAGCAAGATAACTGTATAAATATATGTACATATATTTGATTTGTCATATATTTTAACATAATTAACATTTTTTAGACTACCTGCCACCTAGGGAAGAGGGTGGGGAGAAGGGAAAAATTTGTAATAGAAGTATTTGCAAGGGTCAATGTTGAAAAATTACCCATGCATATGATTTGCAAATAAAAAGTTTTAATTAAAAAATAATTTAAAAATCCTTTAAGAATTTATAGTTCAGCAGACAATTTTCAGATGATGAAATTCAAACTATTTATAATCATATGAAAAGGTGCTCCAAATCACTATTGATCAGAGAAATGCAAATTAAGACAACTCTGAGGTACCATTATACACCTGTCAGATTGGCTAAAATGACAGGAAAAGATAATGATGAATGTTAGAGGAGATGTGGGAAGACTGGGACACTGATGCATTGTTGGTGGAGCTGTGAACGGATCCAACCATTCTGGAGAGCAATTTGGAGCTATGCTCAAAAAGTTATCAAACTGTGCATACCCTTTGACCTAGCAGTGTTTCTATTGGGCTTATATCCCAAAGAAATCATAAAAGAAGGAAAGGGCCCCACATGTGCAAGAATGTTTGTGGCAGCTCTTTTTGTAGTGGCTAGAAACTGGAAACTGAGTAGATGCCCATCAATTGGAGAGTGTCTGAATAAATTATGGTATATGAATGTTATGGAATATTATTGCTGTGTAAGAAATGACCAACAGGACGATTTCAGAGAGGCCTGGAGAGACTTGCATGAACAGATGCTGAGTGAGATGACCAGAACCAGGAGATCGTTGTACACGGCAACAATAATACTATATGAGGATCAGTTCTAATGGACATGACTCTCTTCAACAATGAAATGCTTCAAACCAATTACAATTGTGCAGTGAAGAAGGCCATATGCACCCAGAGAGAGGGATGTGAAATGTGAACCACAACATAACATTTTCATGTTCTCTATTGATGTTTGCTTACATTGCATTTCCTTTATCGGATTATTCTCTTATAGATACGATTTCTTCTGAACAAAAAAATGATGTGTGGCAATAACTATACATATATTTGACTTAAGTATTCTAACATCATTATCATGTAGTAGATATCCTGCTATCTAGGGGAGGGGTGGGGAGTAGGAGGGAAAAATTTGTAACAGAAAGCTTTTGTAAGGGTTAATGTTTAGGAATTACCCATACATATGTTTTGCAAATAAAAAGTATTAATAAAAAAAAGAATTTATAGTTCAGGTCTTTGGCATTCAAGAATACCACTGACCTTTTATTAAAATACTGGCATTATTAATAAAATAACTAATTACAAGAAATTTATTGTTCTTACTGTGGCTTAACTGGTCTTTGTGTATTGATGAAAAGAATCCATCATTATTAATTGGTATTCATTTGTGGAAAGAATACTGCATTTGAATCCAGAAAACTTGGATTCAGATCCTAAATTTGCCCCTTATGCATCACTTTGGGCAAGTTATTTCACCTATCGCATTTTAAATTTCTTCCTCTTAAAATATGTGTGTGGGATGGGATGTCAGGACTATATGACTTTTAAGGTAATTTCCAGCATTGAATCTATTATCTGTGCATATTTATCTCTAAAACTTTTGTTGTAGTTTTATCTCTTGAATTGGCTAACTTGGGATGTGCAAGGAATTTAACCACTTAGCTTTAGTTATTACTGAATTTTTGTTTGTTTCATTTTTATTTCCACAGATTAATCAGGATAGCAAAATTCCGTTTCACCAGCTTTTTCAATACTGAAGAAAAATTACTTTCAATGAGCAGTAAAATTCATTTGTACCAGGAACTTACTTGCAACGATGTACTAAAAAGGTAAGTGCTCAAGTATAGACTAATTTCATCTATCACAATAACCTCCCTCTTCTCTCCTCTGACATTTCCACTATCTTGGTATAGGTTCTCATCACACCAGGACATGTTCTGCTTAGTGTCCTTATCCCAATTCTCTCCCCACTGGTTGCATGGCTGCCAGAGAGATCTTCCTATAGTGCTGACCTTACTGTATCCCATTCCCCATCCCACTTTCTCTGTCAATCAGTAAACTTAATTTATTCTGTATCACCCCTAGGATCAACTAGAAAATCCTATGTTTGATTTTTAAAGGCCTTTAAAATCAGTTTTTGCCCCCCCTTCCATCTTCTCACTTCACCATATACTCTAGAATCCAATGACATCAGCCTTTTTGTTCTTTACACAAAGAAATGTTTAGTTATACAAAACACCACTGATATATAGGAATCATTTATGAAATGATTGATTATGATTACTTAAGGATCTCAAGGTCCTTTCCTTTAACAACACGATCAGGTTTTCTCAGATAAGGCCTTTAAGCTATTTATTTATCAGTATTCACTCAGTACTATTTATTAAATAAATGATGGATGTATCTGAATCTTATGAATATAATTCAGGATCCTTGTTTCATCATTGTTCTTATTTTTATCTGCTACATCTCAATTTCTTTCTAATGGTGATGAAAGTATTTACGTGAAAATAGAACAAAAATTTAAGTGAATGAAATATTTTTGTTTTAAGTAACACCATAGTGTTAGAGACCTTGCTGTTTTGCTTATAAGAAAACCATAGAATGAAACTACCTGGAAACCTGAGTATTTTGGTTCAATGAGGGATATAAAATAAGCAAGTTGCTGAGCTGGTGGGGGAAAAATGCATATTTTGAATACCTGGAATATGGGAAAGGACAAAATAAGTTTTTTTTAATTCAATTTTTAATATTTTTAATCATCTGCTGACATTTCTTCCATATAGTTAATACTGTAAAATATTTATTCTTTTAAAGGATCGAGTCTTTGGAGGAAGAAATTATCTCCAAGGGAGTTAAACTTTTGATTATTGATTCTGTTGCTTCTGTGATCAGAAAGGAGTTCGATACACAACTTCAAGGGAATATGAGAGAGAGAAGTAATTTTTTGGCAAAAGAAGCATCATTATTGAAGTATTTGGCTGAGGAATTTTCAATAATAGTAAGTTTTTCTTTCTTTTTTCTTTAAACTCAGACATCTAGTATCAAGTCATAAAATCATAGAAGGAGGAAAATGAAAAACAGATGGCTGTTTTATTTTTAAACAGTCTGTGCAGTCTAGTTGCTATTAGCAAGTAACATACTTCTTATTTTGTTTCAATTCCTGCTTTCAGATTTAGCTAAGGGCTGACTTCAGAATTGTTTTAAAATGTAGCTCCAGCCATTCTTCCTGTTCAGTTTTTGGGTGCATTTCATATTTCTTTCTTTTTTGTCACATTTGTTTAATTAATCTGAATGAAATGGCCCATGCAGAGTCCTAACCTCTATTTCCAGTCAATGTTCCTTTGTGGTAGCATTTTCAAGTTGTTACTTATACTCTATATTTAATAGAATTTGGCCTTCAGATTCTTATGCTAGAATTAAAATAATTTATAAAGAGATCCTTAAAGACTGATGTTGGTATATATGTCATTTGATGAAGTTGTGTTGATAGCTGGGTAATTTTTGTTTACAAGTACGAAAGATAAGCATTTGTGAGTGTGGAGGCTCTATGGCATCATCTTACATTTGGTAAAGCTTTTGAGTTCTGAACACACAATTCTGGATGCCTTCAAATGACTTAGTGCTTGAATTTAGGTGTGGGATTTTTCCATTAATAGTAGGAGTTTTCCATTTTAGAGGAGTCTTTCCAAAAGTAATAAGTTAAAGGAGATAAATTTTAATCACATATTGACTTAAATCTTGGTCTAAGAATGATTGCTAAAAGGAAAAAAATTATTTTATTCACTTTTGAATTTTGAAATGATATACTTTTGATTGTTCCAGAAACTTTATTTATCCTGTTGGTTTCACAATAAAAGGGAGAAAAAAAACTTATAGATACTCTATAAGGAAGAAGCATAATCCCATGATTGTTGACATAGAACCAATCAATTAACAAGTATCTATTAAACACCTAGTGTGTCATATACATTTTTTCTGGAACTACTATGCAAATAATGAAAAAAAATGTTTGCAATGAGCTTACATATTAATGGGGGAGATAGTAAATGCATTTAGAAATAATTGCAGCACAAATATAAAGATGTTAAAAGCAAAAGTATAAGGTAAATTATTACAAATATATACAAAGTAGTTGATTACATGTTAATTTGGGAGGTCAGATACTACATAGTTGGGAAAGGGGAATCAGAAAAAATTCTTGGAGAAGATGATTGCCTAAGCTTCATAATTAAAGAGAGGAATTTTATGTGGCGGAATTAAAGACAGAGTATATTCTAGGTATGGGGGATACCCAATATGAAGACATGGAGACTATAAAAAAACCGAGAGAAGCCTGGTTTGTCTAGATAGTAGAATATGGAAGGGACAGTAAGGTCCTTTGAGGCTGAAAGATAGGTTGAAACCAGCTTGTAAAAGGCTTTCAATATTAAAAAGAGGAATTTTATATTTTATCCTAGAGGCAATAGAGATCCACAAAAGTTGGTTGAATAGGGAAGTCACAGTGTTAGATTTGTACTTTGGGAAAATTATTTTGTCAGCAGTTCATCAAATGTGAGGTAGGAAGACTAACTAGGAGAAACAGCCATGGGACCATGGAAGACCTTCAGGGATAAGTATTATACTAATTTTTGTCTTAACTATTTTCCTCAGAGTTATAACAGTCAGGACTACCCACAACAATGTTGGGGAAGGTGGAGGTGGGGGAGAATCCTCTGAACTACTGAAGCTGAGATGCTATGGCTTCTGGAACCCTAACCTGTCAGTCACCACCCTCTGCTTGAAGAGGAGCTGGGAGAATTTTTTTAAATGACCATTTTAATTTAATAGAGAAAATATTTTGTCTGTATTCTGTAATTTAGTTTCATAATTTTTGTTTCCTCAAATTCTTTGTAAATAATAGATTGTCTTTTTTTTTAAAACAAAATTTTTTTTTCAACTTACAGAATAGAAAGTAAGGGGCAGCTAGGTGGCGTAGTGGTAAGAGCACCAGCCCTGAAGTCAGGAGGACCTGAGTTCAAATCTGGTCTCAGACACTTCCTAGCTGTGTGACCCTGGGCAAGTCACTTAACCTCAATTGCCTCAGCAAAAAGCAAAAAAAAAAAAACAAAAACAGAATAGAAAGTAAACAGTGGGTTTGCAGTTGCAAATTTTTGATTTAAATACAATTAGATGACTTTGAAATAGATGCTAGAGTAGTGGTTCCTTTTTAATGGGATCATTTTCTTATTATTTTAATGGGATTATTATCTTAAACATTTATTACTTTACTAAGAACTTTCAAAATGTTACCTCCACTTCCTGAAATAAGAGGATAAATTTCAAATACTATTCATTTTAGTATGAATATTGGACACAAGCAAAATAGGGAAAAAGTTGGAAAAACTTAAAAATATTTGTTTTCTATTATCTCTTCCATTTGTTTGTTTCACATTTCTTTATCACAAAAACTTTCCTATGTCTAAATTCATATTTGTACAGTTTCCTTATTATATAAAACATTTTAAAATTTGGTATTCACATATGACATTTTGTTTGGGCAAACCTGTTCAACATTACTTTTGGTGGGTATTCATGAGAGAAAAATATAAATTTTCAAGAAAGCAACAATATTTTACAAGTGAAAAGAAATCATCATTGGTGATGAGAGTTGTGTAGTTAGGTAAATCTTGTTTTTTTAGGAGTTATTGGTGCATTAACAAAGTAACTGAACCGTTTAGATTTTAATCAGGAAGGATTTCTTAAAAATCTGCAGAGTGCCAGAGTCTTTTGCTAGTTGTTGGAAATACAGAGATGAAAGTGAATCACTCTCTAGCCTCTAAGAGCTTATATTTTACTCATTAGATGCCAAGGATAATTGTGAGCCAAAAATGACTTAATCACAGCATCAAAAACATGGTTTCATGGGGACAGTAGTTTTGTGCTTTGAGCTCAAGATGAGAACTAGGACATCACATTTCTTTTTTTTAACCCCCCCCTTTTATTTTCAAAACATATGCAAAGATAATTTTTCACCATTGACCCTTGCAAAATCTTGTGTTCTAATTTCTCCCCCTTCCTCCCACCCCCTCTCCTAGATGGCAAGTAATCCAATATATATTAAACATGGTAAAATATATATAAATCCAATATAGGCATATGCATTTATACAATTAACTTGCTTCACAAGAAGAATCAGATCACAAAAGAAAAAAATGGGAAAGAAAATAAAATTTAAGCAAACAACAACGAAAGAAGTGAAAATGCTATGTTGGGATCCACACTCAATCCTCACAGTCCTCTCTCTGAGTGCAGATGGCTTTCTTCATCACAAGATCGTTGGAACTGGCCTGAATCGTATCATTCTTGGGAAGAATCACATCCATCAGATTGATCATTGTATAATCTTGCTATTGCTGAGACATCACATTTCTCAGTAGATTTTGTTGTGTGGCGTTAACGAAGTTACTTTATCCCTTTTTTTCTGCATGTAAGAAACTTGTTATATGAGATTTAACATTCATTAATCTTTTGCAGAAGTTTCTGATGATTTGATCTCTCTGAAACATTAATTTTTTTGACATTTTGTTTTATGTAAACAGCATTTTATTTTACCCTGTTACATATATACTTTCTAACTTATGTTTTTTTAAATAAGATTTTGAGTTCTAAATTTTTCTCTCTTCCTTTCTTCCCTCCTCCCCGTTTAAAATGAAAAGGAAATCGCCAAAGTTAGACTTCGTTACTCTTGAAAGAAAAATTTTGTAAAGACACAAAGTTAATTGTTTTTTTTTCTGAGTATAAAAGAGTTTGTGATACACTTTACTCCCAAATTTCCTTGAAGATTATTATTATTATTATTATTATTTTGCTGAGGCAATTGAGGTTAAGTGACTTGCCCAGGATCTCACAGCTAGGGAATGTTAAGTGTCTGAGACCAGATTTGAACTCAGGTCCTCCTGACTTCAGGGCTGGTGCTCTATCCACCGCATCACCTAGGTGCCCCCTGGAAGATACTTTTTTTTATTAAAGCTTTTTATTTGTATAACATATGTATGGGTAGTTCCTCAGCATTGATCTTTACAAAGCTTTCCGTTAAAAATTTTCCCCCTAGTCCTCTCCCCTCCCCTAGATGGCAGGATGTCCACTACATGTTAATTATGTTAAAATACTTGACGAATCGAATATATGTACACATATTTCCACACTTATCATTGTTGTGCAAGAAAAATAGTATCTACAAGGAAAAAAAATCAGAGAAAAGAACCAATGCAAGCAAACATCAATCGAGAGCATGAACATGTTATGTTGTGGTCCACATTTCACATCCCTCTCTCTGGGTGTATATGGTTTTCTTCACTGAACAATTGGAAGTGGTTTCAAACATTTCATTGTTGAAGAGAGCCATGTCCATCAGAATTGATCGTCATATGTAGTCTTGTTGTTGCCGTGTATAATGATCTCCTGGTTCTGCTCACTTCACTCAGCATCAGTCCATGCAAGTCTGTTCCAGGCCTCTCTGAAATCATCCTGCTGGTCATTTCTTACAGAACAATAACATCTGGAAGATACTTTTACCACAGTTTTTTACTGCATATCAAAGAAAGGAAGGCAGTCCTCTGTGCAAACCCAATCTGATGTATGTGTTTACATATGTGTGTGTCTGTGTATATACATACCATATTTTAAAATTGGATTTGATACTTATAACCAGCAAATGCTGTTTAGATATACTGTGAATACGTTTTATGATGCTACTTGTTAGTCTGGGAGATTTAGGAGATATGGAGGGAAGGATTAAGGTTATAGAGAGAATGATATGTAGCAGAAAAGTACACAATCCTAATAGTGTTGGACAAAAAGGAAAAAATCTTGATGAAATTAAGGATTAAGAAGAAGGTCCATGGTATGGGAAATAGATAAATTCATCACTGAAGCAGAAGGGAGGAGTTTATCCTTTTCCTGTTTATCTTTAGCCTATTTACTGATTGAATGTTTTGAAGTAGCTAATCTTTTTTCTGTCTTCTTCCCTGATAAAGCATGATGAAGTTTGATTGGAGATAAATGGCAAGGTATTACTGAGCTGTTGTCAGCCTCCTATATTAGAACAAAAAATTTATAGTCCACTGACTTTTAGTAAGTCAAGAAAGTATTGTTTGTGTTACTGTATTGATTTTATTTTACTAATGGAAACATTGCTTTTCCCTGTCTTTCACTATCAGTTGATTCACTTTGATTCCCATTTTGTATTGATTTTTGTCTTTTACCTTTTACTCATACTTAGTTCTAAGTGACACCCACCAGAATTTGACATAGAAGAAGAAAGTATGATGCTCTATGAGTGATTTGGTGAATTGTACAAGTACTGCTAATGTGATGAGCAATTTGATACAGGTTATACATGTGCAATCATGCAATCCTTATTTCCATATTAGTCATGTTATGAAAGAATAAATAGACTAAAAGAAAAAAAACAAAAATAAAGTGGAAAAATACTTTGGTTTGCATTCAGATTTCATAAGATTTTTTTTCTGAATGTAGATTTTCATCATTAATAATTTGGAATTTCTTGAATTTCTGAGAATAGCTAAGTCATTTACTATTCATCATATACTATTGCTGTAATGGTCTATAATATTTTGGTTCTTTTTAATTTATTTCACATCAGTTCATTTAAGTTTTTTCAGTACAGACTCATTTATCAAAGAAATTATATGTCTACCTATAAGAAAATGAACCATCTTTCATATGTGAATTTTTTGATAATCAAAGTTTAATTTTTCTTTACCTTTTAAAAAGTTAGGATTTTAATAAAGTTTATTTTTAATACATGTTGCTTTATAAATCATGTTAGAAAAAATCAGAGCAAAAGGGTAAAATCAAGAAAGAGAAAGAAAAAACATAAAAAAGAAGTGAACATAACATATGTTGATTTCCATTCAATTTCCATAGGTTTTTTTTTCTGGATGCACGATAGCGTTTTCTGTCCAAAGTCTATTCTGTCCAAAGTTCTAAACACTTTGGAAAGTGTTAGGTGCCTGAGACCAGATTTGAACTCAGGTCATCCTGACTCTAGGTCCAGTGCTCCATCTAACTGCCCCCATCCCTAACTTTTAAAAGACAATAAGCCTTACCTGGTTTCATGTTCACTTGGACCATTATCATTATATGTATCACTTCTAATTCTCTTCTGTGAGTAATATAGGAAATATCAGAGGTATATATAACTTATATAATTCTTTTCCTCATCCAGCATTAAATGTCTCCAGGATTTTATGGGAGATTATTTTGCTGCCTCTGCTGTCTCTTATCTCGATGATAAATGTTCTCAGTGTTTCTGTTTTTCTTCTATTTTCTTTTTAATTTTTATTTTATTAGTTTTTTGTGTGTATTTCCTATTTTTCTGCTTTTAATCTGTTGTAAATCAAGGGGAAAAGGAACTACCAGATTGTTAAAATCATGGAACTTACTTTTATAAAGAGCTCTCCTGGCTTTAGGTTTTGAGATGCTTCATTTCCTTTCTGTCTTCTTGATGACATGGGAGTTTATCTGGATGATTGAGGCTGCTGTAAATCAGGGACTTAAATGTAAAATGAATGAACATACAGGTTGTAACATAGCCTCAAAATTAATCTGGAAGCTTGTCTAATTGAGTTGTGACAAGCAAAATGTTGCTTTTGAGTTGTGTAAAATGTAGTCTAATCTTTGCCTTGCCTTTTACTACTTTAAAAAAATATTAGACCATTTAAAAAAGTACTGAGAATGTTGACTTCAGTTTTTTTTACTTACTTAAAATATATTTTTAAAAATCAAATTATGCATTTATTAAGATAATTGCGTTTCCTTAGAATTCCTTTTTTGTTCTTTTTTTAAAATAGTATTTTATTTTTTCAAATAAATGCAAAGATAGTCTTCAGGATTCACCTCTAAGTTATTTTGTTACTGTGGTATTCTTAGAATTTCCCCAGTGATAGTTTATCATCTAAACAAATCCCTTATTATATATAGGGGAAGTTGAGGGCCAAAGAGGTGAAAGGTTTAGAAGTTCAAGATTATGCAGGTAGTGTTTTTATCACACTGAAGAAAAATTTAGGAGAGCTGACAAAGTCAGAAAGTGATATTTTGAAATTTTGCCTGTTACATACTGCCTATTTAAGCTCAGATAAGTCTTACTAACTTAGCCTGTTCTGGAAGGGGAAGACTCTCAACATTTTAGACCAGAACAGAAACAATTTGTATTTAAACTCAATTTGAGCTATCAAAACCTAAACAATAAGCAAGGGAGGCTTGGACTGGGACCTATTATTGGCCAGTCAATGAGAGCCAGAGTGATTTGGGTTTAAAGGCATAGCTATTTGAACTCCAGTGGGCTTTATCAAAACCTGTTTTTTTCAGAGATATATTTCAAGAAATTACAAATGAAAATTACATGAGATGAATGAGTTAATTGTCTCAGTGATTTGGAAAAAAATAATAAATATGTAGAGAAGAAAAAAATCTAGCCCCCACTGTGTGATCAAAATTTATATTCCTTTGGACAGAACACTCACATGTAAGAACATGACTCCGCATGTGAATAGAGAGCCTCACAGGATGTCATATTAATAATGTAGGATTTAGGCTCCTCTCCTCACCTCCATATCTCTCCTCTGTCATTGTTGAAGATCAGAGTACTGTATCTTTGGGGTCCTTAATGGATTCTCCTACCCTTGGAGACTTTTGCTTGAGTATCTCATATCTAGATGTGGTCTTAACTGGTCATTGCTGTTCCCAGGCTCTTTCAAGTTTTTCATTGTGGGATTCTGGCAGTTCAGGAACTTTGTCATAAGAAGTCCTTTACTTTTATTTATTTGGATATAGATCCTCAAAGTATCTGCCCTGTCTAAATTACTTCTTAGTTGCTCTGGGAGGCTTCCATCTTGTTTGCCTACTGTAGTAGTAGATTTTCTGGTAGGATATTTTTTGTCTTTGAGCTTCTATATGACTTTTAATATGGTTCTGTAGTGGGTGAAGTAACTTACTGTGGTTTCTTATTGGATTTATTGACCATTGTTCAATGTGGTACTATTTTCTTGTTTTTTTTTTTTTTAAACTTCCTGGAGTAGTTGTATGAAAGGTAGGCTGTCTGCCTCCATTTAAGCACTCATCATAGCAGGAAGTCTTCTTGTCCATTTCTTTAAAAAATAATTTCTTTTTAATGATTAAGCCTCCTATTACTCTCTAGTGTCCCAAATTTATAGTATGCCACTAATTTTATTTTTTTTTAATTAAAAAAGTTTTTTTCCTTTATTAAAGCTTTTAATTTGCAAAACATATGTATGGATAATTCTTCAACACTGACCCTTACAAAGCTTTCCATTACTTTCCATTTTCCCCCCTACTCCCCACTCCTCCCCTAGATGGCAGGAAATCCACTACGTGTTAATTATGTTAAAATACTTGACAAATCGAATATGTGTATACATATTTCCACACTTATTGTTGTGCAAGAAAAATCGTGTCTACAAGAAAGAAAATCAGAGAAAGGAAACACAATGTAAACAAACATCAATAGAAAGCATGAAAATGTTATGTTGTGGTCCACATTTCACATCCCTCTCTCTGGGTGTATATGGCTTCCTTCACTGAACAGTTGGAACTGGTTTGAAGCATATCATTGTTGAAGAGAGCCATGTCCATCAGAATTGATCATCATATCGTATTGTTGTTGCTGTGTATAATGATTTCCTGGTTCTGCTTGTTTCACCCAGCATCAGCTCATGCAAGTCTCTCCAGGCCACTCTGAAATCGTCCTGCTGGTCGTTTCTTACAGAACAATAATATTCCATAACATTCATATACCATAATTTGTTCAGCCATTCTCCAATTGATGGGCATCCATTCACTTCCCAGTTTCTAGCCACTACAAAGAGGACTGCCACAAACATTTTTGCACATGTGGGTCCCTTTCCTTTCTTTATGATTTCTTTGGGATATAAGCCCAATAGAAACACTGCTGGGTCAAAGGGTATGCACAGTTTGATAACTTTTTGAGCATAGTTCCAAATTGCTCTCCAAAATGGTTGGATCCATTCACAGTTCCACCAATAATGTATCAGTGTCCCAGTTTTCCACATCCCCTCCAATATTTGTCATTACCTTTTCCTGTAATTTTAGCCAATCTGACAGGTGTGTAGTGGTACCTCAGAGTTATCTTAATTTGCATTTCTCTGATCAGTAGTGATTTGGAGCACCTTTTCATATGACTAGAAATAGTTTTAATTTCATCATCTGAAAATTGTTCATATCCGTTGACCATTTATCGATTGGAGAATAGCTTGAATTCTTATAAATATGGGACAATTCTCTATATATTTTAGAAATGAGGCCTTTATCAGAACCCTTAAATGTAAAGATGATTTCCCAATGCCACTAATTTTAAAAGTTAAAAGAAACACTTTTGCAAATTATATGAATATGACTTTATTTTCTTAAAACTTTTAAAACCTTTTTCTTTGTATACCATAACTGTTGATGGTTCACTTGTTGATAGTACAAATAAATTCATCTTGGCTTTAGCTATAGTGAGTGCTGAGGCATATCATTTAAATCTGAAGTGCATTAAACAGTGCATTAATCAATAGTTTTCACTGATTGATACTTAAGTTTCTTTCTTTTTGGAGATAGTCCATCAATTTGGAAGCATGCCTGAATTGTTCTCCTCCCTTAAGGCATAAGAAAAATAGATTTTTATCAGTGTAAGCCTATTTTTGTTCTGTCTGTTTGGGTAGTATGTGCCATAACAAATTCTTTTGATTTCCATCAACTTTCAGAACTAACTATTCTACCTTATTGATGGTGTTCAATGTCTCCAAAGGACTATGTGGAGGAATTTATAAAGGTCAGACTATATATATAGTTGTATCCTAGGGAGTACTGTGAGACCTCTTCTCCCCCTGCAGTCTCCTTTTCTCAAATGACACATCGGCAGGTTTGAAGGTTTACAGAATAGTCACCCACACATGATTATAACTCAAATTTTTCGCAGGATTTTAGGGAAAACTTGGTGTGTGAAGAAGGGATACACTCATATTGTTTGCCCCTATAACTCCTGAGCTACCGCTAGTGTGCTTCCCATTTACACAGTCATTCACCATGGCATTATTTACTTTTAAACATAACACATTTTTAAAATGATCCTTCAAAAGCAAGAATAATCATAACATTCATTAGTAGGCAAAAAGGGGGAAGGGAAGAAGCAGATATTTATATATTGTCTATTATGTTAGGTGTTGTACTAAGTCCTTTTTATACATATTATCTCATTTGATCTAAGAACTCTGGGAGATAGTTGCTTTCATTTTCCCCATTTTATAATTGTGGAAATTGAGGCAAATAGAGATAAAGTGCCTTGCCTAGGGTCACAGAATTTAAGTGACTTATGTAGCTCATAGGTGTCTGAGGTTAAAATTTGAAGTCAGGTGTTCCTGATTTCAGGTCCAGGGCTTTATCCAGTTGGGCTACTAGGTGCCTCTAATTGGAATAATTATAATATCAAACAACAGGTAACCTTTATTAAAAGCTTACTGAATTCATGTGTTGGGTAACCACTTTCAAATATTTTACCACAGTAAAAAAATTATGGACATAAAATATAGGTTTTGTTATTGTGCTTAAGCATAGAAAATCCTGAATGACCATGAAGATTCTGATAAAACTTTTTCTTTTCTTTTCTTTTTCTTTTTTGCTGAGGCAATTGAGGTTAAGTGACTTGCCCAGGGTCACACAGCTAGGAAGTGTTAAGTACGTAAGATCAGATTTGAACTCAGGTCCTCCTGACTTCAGGGCTGGTGCTCTATCCACTGCATCACCTAGCTGCCCCGATAAAACTTTTTCTAGTCAAAATTACATCAATGAAAAAAAAATCATTTGCATATTGCAATTTTGTATAGTGCTTTTAGGTCATAAAAGATTTGAACAAACTTAGTTAAACAGAGTCATAATCTCACATTCCCCTAAGGAAAAAAATCTCATCAAACAAGCTCTATAGGTAAATGAAGTTCTGTTACAGGTTAAATTACATTTAGAGATTCATAAATTGATTAAGGAGGAGGATTTACATGTTGCCAAAGAGTCAGGGATAGTTTAGTCTTTCTCTGGCTTTCTATCTAAGGTAAGTTTAAGGCTCTAGATATATTTTTATGCCCTGTGGGAAAAGTTTTATACACAAGAAATTAATATTAAAACAGATTTTTGTTGTCGAGTCATTTCAATCATGAATGATTCTTTATGACACCATTTGGGGATTTTCTTAGCAAAGAGTGGGCTTCTCCAGTTCATTTTACAGATGAGTGAGGCAAACAGGGTTAAGTGAGTTACTCAGGTTTATACAGCTAGTAAGTATCTGAGATCACATTTGAATTCAACAAGATGAGTTTTCCTAATTCTAAATCCAGTGCTCTATCTATTGTGCCATATACCTTAAATTGGAAAAAGGACAGACTTTTAGTTATCCAAAGTTTATAATAGGTATTGCCCTGAATTCTGAATAATAAAAAAGTTGAAATCAACAATTTCTATGATATTCTCAAACTAATAAACTTGTTCAGTTTATTCAATTATTTCTATGCAGCTAATTCCCACATTCATTTATCTAGCCTTATTCTCTCTCCTGATCCTCAGTCTCTCACTACCAATTGTATTTTGGACATCTCACACTGGTATCTGTTATTTCCTAGATATGTCACAGGCAACATATCAAAAATGAAATTCAGTATCTTTTCTCCTGAATCTTCCTAATTTCTCTATTAGTATTGAGGGTCCTAACACAAATGGGGAAAAAAGGGATCTTTGAATTTGAATGGTCTAAGGCAACATTTGATGGTGCTTTTGGTAATGATGATGGATGGCGTATGATAACAGAGGAAACTGTCCAAATTGATACCATGTGAGCAATGATATGAGAAAAGAAAAAAAAATTTGGCCTTGTGGAGTTCTTTACCTACCATGTATGCTTTATTTATCGTAAAACATCATCACATAAATTCTGTTTGATTACAACAGGAAGCATGTACATTTTATACTTGGTATGTATAGTTAGCTGCTTGCGTAGTTCTACATTTTGCTTGTATCTCTAAAAAAGAGGAGAGGTAATCCTAATCAAGAATGATAGCTCATCAAGATTATAGTGAAAACTTTTGCAAATATAAAGGTCCATACAGATAATTAATGTTCATCATAGAAAGCATATTGCTGTCAGTTTCATTTTTTGTTTTTTTTTAAACTTATTAACAGCAACTTTTGTCTTTTCAGAGTTGAACTTGGGGTTTTGTTTTTGATTGAAGTTCCTGTCCTTGGCACAGACAGGTACAGGGTTTTTTCTTTTCTCTATTGATATATTCATAAGCTTTTCCAATATGAAAATACCTTGCATAGTTTTACAAAGGCCTCACCCTTCAGAAAGTGTTTTTGCAACTGACTTCACATTACCATGATGCTCCTAGGACATTCAGTATTTAAAGAGCCATCCAGAACTCTGTTTTTGGGAAGTCAAGATCAGAATTTTTATTGCTTCAGATGACTTACTGAGTGAGATGCAGTTGTTGGCATTTTAGCAGTGATCAAGTAAATGAATTCTTCCTTTTCTGTTCTACCTTCTCTATTGTGTAAAATTTTCCTAATAAATGGGGAAAATACTGTTTAACAGTGTGTGAGAAACGGAGTAGATTCAAGAAACTTTTGGATAAACTGTTAGAACACGTTCTTGGAAGGCGCAGTTTTCTTTTAGTTGCAAATACCTATTTTTAAACCCTAAACATATTTTGCCAATATATAATTATAACCAGTTTCTGTTTTGTTGCTATCTTTGTACTTAGTTAGGTGTTTTTCAAGAATATTGCCTAACTGTTTTTTTTAAATACTTGTACTCATAAAATGTTTAAAGCTGTTGAGAAAAGAAATGAAAAGTACTTATATTTAATATTTTCTCACTTTAAAGGAGAGGAAGTGCCAGCCACTAGTTGAGAATTAGTTTGTCTTTTTTGATGAAGGAAAAAAAAAGAGCATTCCATATGAATCCTGTTTGATGGTATTTGACAAAAGCACCTTATTCTTTTTGTGTTTATTCAATCCTTTTATGCCTTATGTCCCCTCAGGGACATTCTACTTCTCCAAGACTGTTCATCTCCTGACTCTGGATATTTTCACAGACTATCCCCCATTTGTATAATCTCTCTTCATTTCTAACTCCTAGCTTCAAGCCCCATCTGTGACCCTATCTGTCCAGGAAGCCTTTCTTTGTTATTGCTTGTTGTTCAGTTAGTTTGATTGTATTCTATTCTTGTAAAGATCCTGGAGAGATTTGTCATTTCCTTCTTCAGCTTGTTTTACAGATGAAGAAATCAAGGCAAATAGAGTTAAGTAATTTATCCAGGTTCATATAGCTAGGAAAAATTCAAGACCAGATTTTTGACTTAGGTCTTTCTGGCTCCAGATCTTTCATTCCACTGTACTCTCTTATCTTTTCCTACAGATTTTGTCTCTCTTAATTTTATTGCCATCCCTCTGTTGATTACTTCCTAAGTATCCTATATAGACACATAATTCTTTGCATGTTATCTTCTGAGGGTAACACAGCTAGGAAGAGTCTAAGTCCAAATTTGAACTGAGGTCTTCCTAACTTTAGTACTTTTATGTACTGTCACCCAGCTGTTTTGCCTTCTATCAGGTTGTGAACTCCTTGAAAACAAGAACTGTGTTTTGCCTTTCTCTTCCCACTATTCATTAACCATAGTAGCTGGTATGTAGTTTTCACCTATATATAAGCATACACACACACACACACACACACACACACACACACAGAGTCAATAAGTAAATACTTATTGATTAGTCTTAGAATGTAAACTTTGCAAAATCAAGGATAATATTTTCCCTTACCTCTGGCAAAATTCTATAGAATACTGCTATGCAAAATCATGAAAAGCTGTATACAATTTGGATTTTGTAAGTCACATAATTTTTAGGGGAAACTTAAAGGAACTTGGAGTAAATTCTGTTGTGATATAAATAATTACTTCTTAATTATCATTTTTAAAGTTTGAATCGTACTATAGAGAGCTTTCCTAAGGTGAGGCACAGCTTTGCATAGAAACTGTCAAGTGCTTTTGCATGTGAAAAAATTACCCTCTTAATTTTTGGCAGTTGAACTTTTTTATTTCTCAGACTATCTCCACTGAAATTGTGTCATGCTGTCTTAGGAAGTAAACAACTTCTGGTTAAGAAGTTGGTGCCTGAAATTGAGATTTTGATTTCTGAACCATGTTTTTAAATATAGAAATATTTAAATATGGCAGGGAAAGAAGTGGTGGTGAAATTTTTTCCCCCTGAAATCTTGCAAATCCAAACCAAAAAGGCTTTAAACAGAAAAGGAAAGAGATGTTGGAAACTGTCTATGAACATCTGCCTAGCTAGCTATGGTAGCTAGTTATAATTTAGAAAGAAAAGTAACTTTAGATATGCCTAGAAATTTAAAGGAAAAATGTAGCAAAAAGAAAAATTAAGTACATATTGGGCTCACTCTTCACCTCCCATTCATACTTTGGGTCCCAGAAAGCAACTGACTAATTGCTCTTCAGGGTTCTAGGAGTTTCTAGAACTATCACTTATAAGCTTCTCATAACTGATTAACAAGTTAACTTCATTTAGCTTTTGTGTGTGTTTTCAGTTTTGTTTGACTCTTTGTGGTTCCATTTTAGGGTTTTCTTGGCAGAAATACTGGAGAGGTTTGCCATTTCCTTCTCCACTTCATTTTACAGATGAGGAAACTGAGGCACACAGGGTTAAGTGATTTGCTTAGGGCGATATAGCTAGTAAGTGTGTCTGAAGCCAAATCTGAAGGAAGATGTGTCTGTGACCCTGTGCCTTGCTTTCTATCCACTGAACCACCCATAGGCCCTCCTTAGCTTTTACAAAGCACACACCTTATTCTAATTTCTCAGTCAGAGTTGACTTTAATCACGCACACATATATATATATATATGTATATATACATATATATGTATGTGTATATATACCAGTGTGTATGTATACACATATATATGGAGAGTATAAATATATAATATATTATTTATATATATAAATTATATATAATATATAAATATAAGTATTTAACAATAAGTAGAATTTGTAAATTTTTTTCTGATGTTAATTGTGAGGTCCTTAAAGAGTTAAGTTAGCATTGCCTTCTGTTTTTTTTTTTCCCTCATTCCTTTGATATGTAGTAATGTGGATACTTTGTGGGCTTACATATGTTGTTGAACTGATTATTTGATTATAATTCTATTGAACTTCTGATTTGGAAAGGGCCTTGGAGGTGATCTGATCTAGTTTGTACCAGAGTAAGAATTCTTTTTTACAATATTGCCCCCAAATGGTCATCTGCTTCTGCCTGAATACTTGTATTTTTATATAACTCTAATTAGAGATTTCCTGTTTGTAGAACTCAAATTTGCCTTCCTGTGTCTTCCATCCATTTTTTCCCTTTATTTGCTGGGGCCAAGAAAATTAAATAAAATCATTTTCCTTATGGAAACCTTTCAGCTACTTGAAGATACTTATCACATTCTCTTAAATCTTTCCCCTCCAGCTAAATGTCCCCAGTTCCTTCAAATAATCCTTATATGACATGGATTTGGGTCTCTTCATTTTAGTTGCCCTTCTGGATTTGTATTAGGTTTGGATTTCAGCAAAAACAAACAAAACAACTTAAATAAAATTCTTAAACATTTCATGAAGTATAACCAAATAAATTATATGAGGGAGCTATGGATAGAAAATTATTCTTGGAGGCAGGAAAATCAGGGTTCAATACACATCTTAGAGATATGCTGTTTGACCTCAGGCAAATCACATAACAGGCTCAATCAGATCATAGAATTAGAGGGAAACCCAGCGGCTATCCAATCCAAGTCCTACATTGTATAAATGAGGAAAATTGAGGACTAGGGAGATTCACTAAGTAATTTGTCCAAGGTTGCACAGGTAATGCCTGCCTAGGTCAGTGCTCTGAGCCTGTAATTTGTAAATCATTTAACAGTTTACATTGGTAGAGGAGAGTTCTTCATTGATCTCCTTTGGATTTCCTGGATCAACAAACAAAACTTCTTCCCCTCCCCCTTATGCATATACAATTCTAGTTCTGCTGATTCTTCTTTTAAATTACTTCATCAAAAGTCTACATATTTATTATTTTTATGCCCCTGTACTTTTGGAAGGATTGTCTATATCAGGAATTCCCTATTCCAATGAATACACAGGTCTAGGTTGCTGCATCTCCATTTATTTTTCGTATCATAGTTTATATAGTCATTCCCTAATTGTTGAATAAATATGTTGATTCCAGTTTTTTGTTTAAAACAAAACATCTACACTACAAAACATCTGTGAGGGGTCTCATTTTCCTTTTGAATGTTAATTTTAAAGATAAAGTATTGGCTATTGAGATGACTTATCTTTACATTGTTGAGGCCAGTGATGTTTATTCACAGCATGATTATTGGTAATTGAAAAAACGCTTCTTATCATAATACCAAATTGTTCTCCAAATGTTTGTATCAGTCCATAGTTTCACCAAAAATATATTTTGTATCAGTCTGTAGTTCCATCAAAACTGAATTATATCATTTATTTGGGTTACTTTTACTCCTTTGATTGGGTTTGGTTGTAATTTTTTTCTTTTTATTGATTATTAAAAATTGTAACATGTTTTTGCATTGTTATTAAGTCTTTTCTTTGAAAATTTCATAATTCTATCCTTTGACCTTTGTTCTTAATTGTTAGTATATATGTAATATGCATTATGTCCCAGGAACTTTATAAATATTATTTCATTTATTCTTTGCAACAATTCTAGGAGGGTATTGCTGTGATAATCTCCATTTTACATTTGAGGAAATAGGCAAATAGAATTTAAGTGAATTCCAAGGTCACATAGATTGTTGTTGAGTTATTTGAATTGGCGTAGAATCTCCCTGATTCTATTTGGGATTTTCTTGAAAAAAGATACTGGATTGGTTTGTCATGTCCTATTCCATCTTATTTTACAGATGAGCAATTGAGATAATCAGGGTTAAGTAACTTGTTCAGGGTCACACAACTAGTTAAGTATATATGGCTGGATTTGAACTCAAGTTTGAATCTAGTTTCTGTGTTTCTCTGCACCATTTAAACTAGCTGCTATTTTATTATTCTTGCAGATATTTTTATATTGTATATTTCAAACCTTTAGTTTGCATGTTTATTGTAAATATTGTTTTATAGCGTTTCTTTTATTTTCATTTTTGAGATTTCACTAATTTTTTGTTTTTATATATTTTTTAATATGTTTAGCATAATGTTGGACCAAATCTTTCTGTTTTAAGCTTTTACTAAAGAAAAGCATTTTAGAAAATTGGATTTGGTTTTGAAGAGTGTCTACTAAAAGTCTATAACTTTTGTTTAATTAGACTCAAATGAATATACCAAAACATGATCCGTGTTTTTTAAGAGACTGGTCAAAAGATAATTTGAGTTTTTCAGTTGAAGACAAAATCATCCCTTTGCCTGATCTTTAAAAAAAAATGCTAAAATGCTTTTTGGGCATTCCTTCTGTTTCAATTGAATAAATTAGCTAACCCTCCCTCTTTATCGAGTTATCTGTGGCTATTGTGATTTTGCCTGTTTTTAAACTTCACTTTTTCCCTCTTTTAAAAATCACATCTCATTCTTTTTTCCCTGAGGAGGAGCTTAAGTAATTTTCTGGCAACCTAAAACCTGACTAGGTTTTTGGCAGTTTTTAATGTTTTCATTTCCATCATGCATCAGTTTATTAAATCAGTGAACCAGGCTTTCTGATAGTTTGTTTTAAGAGTATAAGTCATAAGCAAAAGTTATTGTCTTTTAAAAAATAACATCTGCTGCTTTGACTCTCACAGAACTTTTTGAGTTTAAAAGACCCCTGGAGAAATATATACATTAAAATCCCCTTGAGAAGCATTAAAACAGGATAATATTCAGTAGTATAAATTGACCATATTCAAATAATCAATTAGTTTTTGTTTGTTGGTTTTTTTGCTAGGGCATTTGGGGTTTAAGTGACTTGCCCAAGGTTTTTAAGTGTTTGATGTCGGATCTGAACTCAGGTCCTCCTGACTTCAGGGCTGGTGCTCTATCCACTGTGCCATCTAGCTGCCCCAACAATTAGTTTTTTTTTTAATAAAAAGGGATTGTTAAAAAACCCCCCGAATATTTAAATATATATTATTTTATATTATGTATTTACATATTATATATTAATTTATTATATAAATAATTATATATTATGAAACTGCTCACATTTTAAAATCTTTGTGTGCTCCTGTAACAAGAGGATTAAAATTTATATATTTTAAAAGTTGCCATTGTTTTTCTCACTTGAAAAATTGATCTTTATTTACTTGTATATTTATTTTTATATTATTATATCATAGGTATCATATATAATCTAATATATAAATATATTTGTTTTTCTTCTATGTAATGAACTGAAATAATCTGGCTAATGCTATATTTCCCCATTTGTTTTTATTCTCTTTCCATTCTTTATCACATTCTAGACTTGTGATTTCATTGATACAGGAAACTTCTAGATGAGGAGATTTTCTATCCATGCAGGTTAATATAAAGTCTTTGTAGTTTATAGTCTGAAGAGAATTGCATAGGGAACTGAGAGGGTTAGGTGAAATTGCCAAAGTCACTCACTTGGCATGGTTGTTAGACATGGGACTTGAACTGATCCTGTTGACTCTATACTCTGCAGCATTAAAATAGAAAAGAAATTAAAATGAGAACCATTATATAAAGTAATAGCAGGTTCCAATCTCAGATGAAGAACTTATTTTGGTGGTTATAGAAGAATTAAGATGTGAGTCAAGCAAGAAAGAGGGCAAAAGCAACCTAGTAAGTTATTTATTAGTTTTGATTAACAAGCACATTTGTTTAATCAATTTAGACTATTTATATTTTGATTTTGTTAAGCCAGCTTTTCATTCTGAGACTTTATATAAGATTACCTTCTAGAATTCCAGTAGATGGAAGTGATTGCTTTTATGAGGAAAAATCAGTGGTTGTAAAAATGGCAGATTCTTCAAATAATCATTGTGCATGTTATTTTGATGGCAAAGTGACTGGTTATTAATGCCATAATCCTTCTCTTTCATTAGCCACAATTAGCAATTTCTAATTGTTTCTCATCTCGTTCAAAAATTGAATGTATGTTCTGCTGATTGTTTAGATATGTCATCAAGTATACTTGTGTTTATACATGGTGGAACTGTTATTTTTTGCTGGTTAGTGATAGTACTGCTTTTTTTATTTTTTTATTTATTATTTTTTTAAAATTTTATTTGCATTACATATGTGTGGGTAATTCTTCAACATTAACCCTTACATAGCTTTCTGTTACAGATTTTTCCCCCCAGCTCCCCACCCCTCCCCTAGATGGCAGGATATCCACTATATGTTAATTATGTTAAAATACTTGGCAAACCGAATATATGTATACATATTTCCAAACTTATCATTGTTGTGCAAGAAAAATTGTATCTACACAAAAGACATATCAGATAAAGGAAACACAATGTAAGCAAACATCAATCAAGAGTATGAGAATGTTATGTTGTGGTCCACATTTCACACCCCTCTCTCTGGGTGTATACAGCTTTCTTCAGTGAACAATTGGAAGTGGTTTGAAACATTTCATTGTTGAAGAGAGCCATGTCCATCAGAATTGATCGTCATATAGTATTGTTGTTGCCGTGTATAATGATCTCCTGGTTCTGCTCATTTCACTCAGCATCAGTTCATGCAAGTCTCTCCAGGCCTCTCTGAAATCATCCTGCTGATCATTTCTTACAGAACAATAACATTCCATAACTTTCTATACCATAATTTATTCAGCCATTCTCCAATTGATGGGCATCCCTTCAGTTTCCAGTTTCTAGCCACTACAAAAAGGGCTGCCACAAACATTCTTGCACATGTGAGTCCCTTTCCCTCCTCTAAGATCTCTTTGGGATATAAGCCCAATAGAAACACTGCTGGGTCAAAGGGTATGCACAGTTTGATCACTTTTTGAGCATAGTTCTAAATTGCTCTCCAGAATGGCTGTATCCATTCACAATTCCACCAGCGATGTATCAGTGTCCCAGTCCTCCCACATCCCCTCCAATATTCATCATTAACTTTTCCTGTCATTTTAGCCAATCTGACAGGTGAGTGATAGTACTTCTAATCATGGATAGCAGTGTTAATAGCTGACCTTATTTAGCTCATTATGTAAGTTACCTCATTTGATCTCCATAGCCATTCTCTGAAGTGGGAGGGGCATGTATTATCATCCCCATATTATGGATGAATAAATTAAGGCTTGAAAGGGTTAAATCCATAATTATGGTGGGTTTTTTTTCCTGAGGCAATTGGGGTTACGCGACTTGCCCAGGGTCACACAGTTAGAAAGTGTTAAGTATCTGAGACCAGATTTGAACTCAGGTCCTCTTGACTTCAGGATTGATGCTCTATCCACTATGCCACCTACCTGCCCCCCATAATTATGTATTAATGTAATAAAAAGATTAAAAATAAAAACCAAATCTCTTGTGACAGAATTGGTTTTAAAATCATATGTTCTGTTTCTAAATCCATACTAAAACTCACATCTTTTGTGGTTCTTTTGCATGCCATATTGTATTTCTTCTCCCCATCAATCCTTGAAAGAGAATCTACTTAATAGGCTGGATGCCTCTTGTTCTTTTGTTGTTGTTCAGTCATGTCCAACTCTTTGTGACCCCACTTGGGATTTTCTTCACAAAGATACTGAAGTGGTTTGCTTTTTCTTTCTCCAGCTCATTTTGCAGATGAGGAAACTGAGGCAAACGGGTAAGTGATTTGGCCAGGATCACACTATTAGGAAGCATCTCAGGGTAGATTTGAACTCACAAAGATGATTATTTCTGACTCCAGACTTGACATTCTGTCTACTGAGCTATCAGAGTCATGTAGTTATTTAGTGTCCAAGACCAGTTTTGAACTCATGAAGATGAGTCTTCCTCATTCCAACCCCAATGCTCTATTCAGTGTGTTATCTAGTTGTTTTGCCTTTTTTTTTTTTTTTTTTTAGTCACTTAGAAATGTCAGTTTGGTGGTCAGACTCTGTTGGCATTCTCCAAACCTAACCTGCTCACTCCTATTTGTGCCATTTCTTATGTACAAGTTGTTAACAATGCACTATGGCTTATTCACTGTGAACCTTTTTTTGGTACATTTTGATGGGTTAATGCAAGGAAATGTCCATCTAGTTGCATGTTGTGATTTGAACAATATGCATTTTTCATCCACTTTGTTTTTTAGTGTTGATGGTAAAGCATTTTGGATTTCACTGATGAAGCTTTCTAGTGTACTAATAATTGATGCAATATGTTGGCATCTATGAAAAGGAGTAATTGAAGAATCTTACTATGTAAAGTTGGAGTTATTATTCTTTTTATTGTCTTGGACTCTGGAATTCTGATAAAATTTATGGACCTTTTCTCAGAGTAATCTTTTAAAATGCATAATATAAAATACATAGTATTATAGAGGAAATCTTTTATGTTGAAATAAAAATGTACCTTTTCTCATACAGTCACAAAGCCCTTGAAATCTACTATGGATTTCAATATAATATAGTTTTCCAAGGGATTGGTGAATTGATTCATTTGAGCTCACAATTTATTCAGCATTACTTTGTATTATTAAATGTGCTAATATTTAAAATGAGGAGACTGTTTTGTATTTGTTGAGTTTTTGTATCAACAAATCTTTATATATAGGTTGCAACTATTATTAATATCTTTTACTTACTAGTGAATGTGGAGTAGAGGCTTTTAATAACTGTATTTCTAGGTTAGACTTTACTGAGCTTATAGACTTTTTTTTTAATGGATTGTATTGCTACTTTTTTTTTAAATGTTATTTAACATTTCCCAGTTTAGCTGTTCAGAGCTACCTCCTTTCCACCTTATAAGAAGTAATAAAAAAGAGAAGAAAGAAATCCAATTTAGGAAAAGTAACTGACATTACAAAAAGTCTGATCTATATAGTTTCACAACCAGAGTCCCCTTATCAAAGTAGGAGAGGGAGAGATGCTTTGGGTTAACTTTTGTGGTAGGTATGTTGTCCTAGGAATTAATTTGAAGGTTATTTGCTCCACACTTGTAATTGGTGACCTCTGAAATATACAGTGGTTCTGTAGAATTCTGCCAAAGGGTTTAGCAAGACTCAGTACATGCTGAGACTGGACACCAGGAATTTTAGTTCATTTCAGGAGAGGGAATTTCATTGCCAGATGTAGCCAGTAAATTTTCTAGTTCTACACATTAACATAGAAGCTTAGTGAATTTAATTAAAAGCTCCTAGTAACCTAAAACTAAAAGTAGTTTTTATAGGCATCATGACTCAAGGGTTTTACGTCACTTGCGTCTACATGTTTGAGGGAACTCCATTACTACTTAACACTAGAGTAAGGTGATACCCAAATGAATATCTGGAACAAGCTACATTATACTTAAGAATTGTTAAAAGCATGATAGAAGCTAGATTTCCTTCATGTTCTAACTTAAAATTTATAAAATTTGTTTTCATTTATGGAATGGCTTATATTCTTTCTCTGGCATACTTCAGTTAGGAGAAATAGTACCTGTCTATCCCTTCTCCCTGATATATTGCTTTACCCATCCCTTTTCTATAAAGATTCATTCATTTCATTAAGATTATCATCCCCTCAATTTCCAATTGTTTGCCACTGTAAGAAGAGCAACTGGAAATATTTTTGTATATGTTTTTTTTATTTAATTTTTTATATGTACAGAATTAGAAGCAATTTCTTTTGATGATAAATACTTTATAGTATAATTTGATATGTGGTATAGTGTTGTGAGGTTTACTTAGTACATGGTAAGTTTTTGTGAAGGTTCCATGTGAAGTCCTAAGAAATAGGCATACTACATTCTTTTTTCATTTCATATCCTCCAGAGGTCTCTATTTTAACTTTTATAAAATTGTATTCATCTCCTTAATTTCTTTCTTTTTATTTTATAGTTAGATTTATGTAGATATAAGAGGGATGATAAATTAACATTCTTCACTATTATAAGTAAGTCATTGTCAGTCATTTTTTAGCAGCAAAAGCCCTGATTATCCTTGATTATTTAGTTTCTCTGATTGTTTTTTTTTTTAAATTACATTTATTTTTACTTTGGTCATGATTGCAATGCTTGCCTTTTAAACTTCTGCTGCTTTCTAATCAATTTCATTACATCCCATTATTTTTACTGGGTTTTTTCTTAATTTTTACTCTCTTTTTCAATTATGATTCTTGTAAATGTTGTTGGATTCTGGTTTCTAATCTATTCTGCTATTCTTTTTCATTTTTAAATAAATCAATACCATTCACATTCACAGTTATAATTGTTATTTATTTCCATCCATCTTTTTCTCTTCTATTTGTATTTTTTATTTTTACTCTGTCTTTTGTTCTAAAGTTTGTTTTCTTTTGACCATTGGTCTAATCTATCTTCCTTCTTATCCTGCTCTTCCCACCTTCTGTTAGACATTTCTCTCTACTTCCCTCTTATGTAAGGTGAATGTCTGAATCCTCTTCTCTCTCTCTGTCTCTGTCTCTGTCTCTCTCTCTCTCTCTCTTTCTGTGTGTGTGTGTGTGTGTGTGTGTGTGTGTGTGTGAATTCTTTCTTCCTTGAGTCAATCTGCATGATGAGAATGAAGTTAAACTGTTACCATCTTTCTCCCAATCTAGTGTATAAACTCTTCCTTGTGTACCTTATTTATGAGAAATTATTCTTCTTTTGAGATTATTACAATACAATAGACTCATACTCATTTCCTTTAAGTAAATTCTTAGAGGTTACATGTATCATTTTCCTTAATAGGAAAGTAAACAATTTATTCCATTATGATTTTTCACAAATCTATACCTTTTTATATTTCTCTGGACTCATGTGTATATATTATATCTTTTATTCAGTTCTGGTCATTTTTTAATCAAGTATAGTATAAAGTCCTCTATTTTGTTCAACATTCATTTCTTCCCTTTGTGATTATACCTAGATTTGCTAGGTAGGTATTCTTAGTTGTTCTAGCTCCTTTGTCTCTTGGAATATCACATTCCAACATTTTTGCTCCTCTCTTGTGGTAGCTGCTAAACTTTTGTGTGATCCTGCCTGAAGTTCAATTAAAGTTCAGTTGAAGTACTAAAGTACATGAATTCTTTCTGGCTGCTTAAGTATTTTCTTCTCTACCAGGGAACTCTGGAATTTGGCTGTAACATCCCTGGGAGTTTATATTTTGGGATCTGTTTCAAGAGATGACTGGTAGATTCTTTCAAATTCTGTTTTGTCCTCTGCTTCTTTAAAATTTCTTTAAAATATGATGCCTGTACTTGTTTTTTCTTAGCTTTTAGGCAGCCAAAATTAAAAATTGGGTTCCTACTGTACTCTAACAAACTGAAAATCTTAGAAAATTATATTTCAAAGACAAAAGTTTACAAATTAGAAATTTTATTTCAATTCTTTCTGGGCATTGTATGCAAGTTTTTATTTTCACCTTGCAAACTCTGAGTTTTTCATATGACATTTCTAGTTATTTTCAATTTGATATTTTTCCAAGAGATGATGAATTTTTTTTTCATTTTTATTTTGTATTACAATTCTAAGAGATCTCTGTATCTTTACTTTTATGTTTTCCTGAATATAGTATGTTGGTTTTTGGTTTATTCTTTTCAGGGAGTTCAGGGATTCTTAAATTATCTGTCCTCAACTAAATTTCCCAGGTTAATTGTTTTTCATTGTAGGCATGATATATTTTCTTTGGCTTTTCAGTCTTTATGTTGTTCTAATATTTCTGTTTTTTTCTTAGAGATACCAAGTCTTGTTTTCTCCTTTTCTCTTTTCATAAAGTTTAGTCCTCAGGTAAAGTTTTTTGTTGTTGTTGTTGTTGTTCAGTTCTGAGCTATTTATTTATTTTTTTTATTTTTTTCCTTCAGAACATTTTTTTTTTGCCCAGTTTCTTCCAGTCATTTTGTAATCCTTGTGGCACTTTTTTTTTTTTTTTTGCCTTATGCATCTACTTGTATTTATAGAGCTACTTGATTCTTTTGGGTCTATCTTTTGGTTGTCCTTTAATCCATTTTCAGAATTATGTTCAGAATTTCTTTCTGTTCATTCATATCTCCATAGTTTACTGGTTTCAAACTTGTGCCAAGTCTGCATTACATCCCTTCTTACACTCTTGAAATAGGATGATCATGCCCTCTCTCAGGCAGGTCCCTAATTTCTGGTGCTCTTAGCATTGTTCCTTGTCATGGCTATGCTCAATGTACTGGCAGAATTTAGGTCCTATGAGAGCACCCTTTGTCAGAGCTGAATGTGAGAGCCTTCTCAATCAAAGTGATCCATCTTCTCTTTCTTGGAGCTTCCCTCATTAGAGCACTGGGGTCATTTTGATTCTGTTGGATTATTCCTGGGCAAATAGATGCAGACTTTTGGGATCTCTGGAACATTCTTAGTCACAATGCTGCTGGCTTCCAGGGCCTCATTGGTCAAAGAACTTCAGGATTTGGAGCACCCTGCAGCCCATTGCCCTTTATGCTTCAGGCTTCTCAGCCCCATGAGTGTCTCTCTTTAGAGCACTGGCCAACTTTTGTTCTTTAAATCTTTATATGTATATATTTATATAGCCTTCTGCTGTTATTATTCTATTGAAATCATTCTTTTACAGTCACCTTTTAGATATAATTCAAACTTATGGCCCCATCACTTGACTAAAAGTTTTCATTCCAATATCACTAACCATTTTTATTAAATAACTGAAATATTTCTGGTTTTTTTTTTTCTTTTTTGCTGAGGCTATTGGGGTTAAGTGACTTGCCCAGGGTCACATAGCTAAGGAATGCTAAGTGTCTGATACCAGATTTGAACTCAGATCCTCCTGACTTCAGGGCTGGTGCTCTATCCACTGTGCCACCTAGCTGCCCCTCTGTTTTATTTTATAAACAATTGATAACTAGCATAGTGTGCAAATATGGTACACTTTCTCTGTTTTTATCTTTTCTGATTTCTTTGCAGATTTTGTACTAGTTACCACGCCTACTATGAACCTTTCCAAGTTGTTTTTTTTTTCTTTATTAAAACTTATTTGCAAAACATATGTATGGGTAATCCTTTACAAAGTTTTCTGTTACAAATTTTCTCCCCCTAGTCCCCACCCCTCCCTATATGGCAGGAAGTCCACTATGTGTTAATTAAGTTGTTTGTTTTTAAAATATTTTTATTATTTTGCATTCTTCTTCTGGACCTGCTCATTGTTTATTGCTTTTGGACCATCTCAATTAATTTTTTTCTTTTCTTCTTTCTCCTTTTCCTTCCCCCTACCTCCTGAGATAGCCCAGGCAAGCAAATACAGGACAGCCGACATAATTAGAATTTTGAGAGCCTTTATTAGCGACTGGACCCTCTAGTAGAGTCCAGCCTTCATTAGCCGGCCAGCGACTGGACCCTCTCATAGAGAGTCCAGCCGACTGAACCCTCTAGTAGAGTTCAGCCCTGAGCCTTGGGAGGAGCACACCTTTAAAGTCATTGGCTACCCCCGAGGTTACATTTGATATTGACGTTTCACTTACAATGGGGAGATAACAAGATATGGGAAATACAATGCATTGACCTGACTTAGATAGGCAAACATTTTTCAGGTACTCAAAAGACTCCTGACCCACAAAAGATTTCCGGGGAGATTCCAAGAGGGGGCCCAGTCTTCTGTCCATTTCACCTCCTTAAATGTTTCTCTACTCTTCTGTTCCTTTTGCCCTTAAATGTTTTTTCTTTTAATGTTTTGTCCTTGCTTCTGTTTGAGTTCTACTTCTAAATCCCTTTTATGGCTTCAGCTAACATTGTTTATTTTCAATTTCTACATCCACCCTTTTTTGTTTTACATTTCTAGTTATCTCCTGGACCTTTTTATTTGAATTCTTTCTCTTTTCTCAAAGTCAATACGTTCAAAACTAGATCGCTTATCTTTCCTTCTTACTCAGCTCTTCTTCATCTTTTTGTTTATAGAAATTTTTTGATACTTTAGTGCCATCTTTTTTTCCTTCTTTTTCTTTTCTTTCTCGTATCCTGTCAATCACCAAATCAGGGTAAATCTCCCTTTGAACTTTTTGCTTGTATCTTTTCTTTTTCAATCCCACTGTTTCTACGCGTAATTCAGGCCCACATGCTTATTGCACATTCACTTCTTTTCTCTGTTACGTCCGTCAGATTAATTGTTTAAAAACACCACTATTGTGATATGATTCTGTTGTTAGAAAATCTTCCATTACCATGGCATGTGAATTTTTATGCTATTTATTATTTTGACCTACAGATTCTTTCATTTTATGAAGTGGGGATTTAATAAACCATGGAAGACAAAGTAGGATTTAAGGTAGTAGAGATATTAATAGGATATTGTAAGCTTGGGGGAAGTTTTGAGGGAAGACAGAGAACAACATCGTGCCTTTCTCAAGATTTTGGCTAGCATTGTGGTCAGAAAAAATTGTGTTCTGAATCCTTAGAGAAATGCTTGTGGCTTACAACAGAATTGTAGGCATATTGGCTGACCTGGAGTGAAACAAAAAATGAAAGGGAATAGACAGCTGACCAAGTTCTGTTGTAACAAATCTTGGTCACCTGACTGACTTTCATGAGAAAGACAAGCAGATTCAGGAAGAACTGATCACTACCACATATCTTCCTTTTCATACACTTTCCTTCTCTGTGTGTCATATGGAAATGTAGCATATGTAGGATAAACCCTGGCTTGCTTAACAGTAAGGCCACTTGTGATATAGTGGCCAATGGAGACATTTTTCCTATTTGGTTTCCTTCCTTACCTTTGCTCTCAACTACCAGCATTTGCTTTGGCAAATCATTTCAGTTTCTGGGTCCTTTAACCCAAAATGGGGACAGAAAATTGATCACTTCCTGGGATAGAGAAGGAAGGAAGTCAGAGAATCATGGTGGCCAAAGAGGAAACACTGGGCTTGGAAATAGAATGCAATGCTTTTTTTTTTTTTTCCTTGAACTTTGGTTTGCTGTGACCATAGAGAAGTCATTAAATCACTTTAGGGAACACTTTCACTTCCCTTTGTAACATTGGAATTAAGATTCCTTCACTTTCCCCACTTCAAAAAAATAATATTTTTAAAAAGAGTACTATTTTGCCAAAAGGTCTTCAGAGTGTGAACATTAGACCTAGACTGTTTTGTGAGAATTTTTAAAAAAGTTATTGGATTGATTATTTTAAGATTTAATAAATTAAATTTCTTACACTTTTGTTTATGGAGTAAATGAAAATCTTGGTATAGTGATAACAGCACTACATCAAAATAAGAGGTTTCAAACTTCAACCCTCATTGGGGAAATCATTTGATTTCAATGGACGTTAGTTTTTCATTTGTGAAATGGAGAAATTGGACTAGATGATCTCTAAGGACTTTTTCACTTTTATGTCCTTTGAACCTAATAGGTAATGAACATGATTGTTATTTTTCCTTCTTATTCAATAAGCATGCATTGTACTTATCCACTTTCATTCATTTTCTGTGCTATAGTTTTTTGGTCTGGAATTCCCTCTTGCCCTCAATCTTGCCTTTTGAAATCCTATCTATTATTTATGGTCCAACTCATGTTCTCTTTTTCATGATTCCATTTTGGATTTCCTTATCTAGAAGTTATTTCTCCCTCCTTTGCACTCATGTGAAATTTATTTTACCCCCATTTATTTATTACAAATTATCATGTGCTGTTAACGTTTGACTATGAGCTTCCAGCAGAGTCAGGAAGATCTAATTTCAAGTCCCTCCTCTGACACATAATGGCTACAACCCAAGCTGTTTAATTTCTTAGCACCTCAAATAACTCTCTGAGACAATAAATTACAGATGAAGTGCTGGTTTGCATTGATAGGAGTTTCTTCCCTGGAAACTTCCTTTACTAAGGAAATCACAAGTTGAGTCAAACATACTGAAAAGAACAAAATTAAAACCCGATGATTATCTTCTCTTGAGCAATGATCCCCAACTTGTCTGAGTAACTTGTATTGTAGATTTTTGAGGATAGTCCAGAAATCAGTGGAAGAAAATGTATTTCTAATAGAAATTCTCTCCACTCCCCCATCCCTAAACTTTAACTTACTAGTGCAACCTGCATCCCATATTTTTCAAGGACAATCCTGAGAGCAAGATAAGAAAACAAATTATATTTAAAATTTTTTAAAGATATATTTTGTGTTTTCTTCCATAAAATGACTAATATGGAAATGCTTTGCATAATTGCAAATGTATAATCTGTATTAGATTGTTTCTTGTCTCAGGGATGGAGAGGAAAGGCTTAGGAGAATGGAGCTCAAAACTAAAAAAAAAGTGAATGTTGATTGTTTTTACATTTAATAGGGCAAAAATAAAATATGATTAAAAATTTGCTATAACATGGTTTGGTTCAGAAAGTATATCTGTTCTCTTTGTAGTTCTTAGACAATGCCTTGAACGTAAGATAATTATTTGTAGAATGAATGAAGTCATTCCAAAGTCAGAGATCCTCCATGGTATCACTATTTTTTAATGTCAAGCCATAATCAATTGTTACTTGTAGTAATAATAAACAGTCTGTATTGCCATCATTCATTATTCTTAATTCTGTTATGAAGACAGATAGTAGTGATGGTAGAAGTGACAGTGATATTTTAGAAAAGAAAATAAAAACTGGAAGTAGTTCTCTTTTATACTTATGAGCTTAATAGAAGCTTCTCATTAGTCTTGCTTTGTGACTGCCTCTAGGCTATGTTGAAATCAGGAAAAAAAGCCCAGGAAAGCTGTTCTGAAATCTCAACTCATTCATCCTAAATTTGGCAGTATAGTTACTGATGATTTAATTGTTTTAAGATGAATAAAGTCAGGATTCCAATGGAAGATAGTTTTATTTCACTGTTGGACTTAGTGTCCAGAAGGAGGATTAATGAGAATTAAATAGGAAGAGGGGAAAAGAGAGAAAAAGAAGAGGAGGAAAAAGATAGTTTGGGATTATTGAGTCAATATAATTCAAGGGAGAAATTGTTCTTAGGGTTGCCACCTTCAGTTATTCACTTGTGCAGTTTGAAATACATGATTTTGCATTCTCTGTTTTTAGTGGGAGAACTGTTTGGGTAGATTATAGTTTTTTGGATCATGACCATTTGAGAGTTAATCTCCACTTTACTTCCTATCTTTTAGTTCTTCCAGAAGCCAAGAATTGATGTGGGATATGGTATTTGGTACATTTGACAGATACAATTGAAAAGATGAATGATTGAAGGAAGGAGTTATGGAATATGTAAGAAAAGAACTGAAAGAATTTTTAGGGAAATGGAGTGGTCTCATCTCTTTTCTTTCCTGATTTGCTGTCCCAGCTTCACTCCACAACTGTTCTCCCACCATTTGTTCTAACAACATATGTGCTGTCACATAGTAGGAATGAGCATACATTTATTTATTTTATTAAAGCTTTTTATTCGCAAATCATATATATGGGTAATTTTTCAGCATTGACCTTTGCAAAGATTTCTCTTCCAAATTTTTCTGTCCTTCCCCCCAATCCCTCCCCTAGATGGCAGGTAGTCCAATTCACATTAACTATGTTAAAATATATGACAAATCCAATGTATGTATATATATTTATACAGTTACCTTGATGCACAAGAAAAATCGGATATAAAAGAAAAAAAAACCTGAGAAGGAAAAGAAAATGCAAGCAAACATCAACAAAAAATGCGAAAATGCTATGTTGTGGTCCACATTTAGATCCCACAGGCCTTTAACTGGGTGTAGATGGCTCTCTTCATCACTGAACAATTGGAACTGGTTTGAATCATCTCATTGTTGAAGAGAGCCATGTCCATCAGAATTGATCATCATATAGTCTTGTTGCTGTGTATAATGATCTCCTGGTTCTGCTCATTTCACTCAGCATCAGTTCATACAAGTCTCTCCAGGCCTCTCTGAAATCATCCTGCTGGTCGTTTCTTACAGAACAATAATATTCCATAACATTCATATACCATAATTTATTCAGTCATTCTCCAATTGATGGACATCCATTCAGTTTCCAGTTTCTAGCCACTACAAAAAGGGCTGCCACAAACATTCTTGCACATGTGGGGCCCTTTCCTTCTTTTATGATTTCTTTGGGATATAGGCCCAATAGAAACACTGCTGAGTCAAAGGGTATGCACAGTTTGATAGTCCTTTGGGCATAGCTCCAAATTGCTCTACAAAATAGTTGGATAAGTTCACACCAACAATGTATCAGTGTCCCAGTTTTCCCACATCCCCTCCAGCATTCATCATTATCTTTTCCTATCATCTTAGCCAATCTGACAGGTATGTAGTGGTATCTCAGAGTTGTCTTAATTTGCATTTCTCTGATCAATAGTGATTTGGAGCACCTTTTCATATGATTAGAAATAGTTTTAATTTCATCATCTGAAAATTGTTCATATCCTTTGACCATTTATCGATTGGAGAGTGGCTTGAATTCTTATAAATATGGGACAATTCTCTATATATTTTAGAAATGAGGCCTTTATTAGACCCTTAAATATAAAGATGATTTTCCAATTTATTGCTTCCCTCCTAATCTTGTCTGCATTAGTTTTGTTTGTACAAAAACTTTTTAACTTAATATAGTCAAAGTTATCTATCTGGTGTTCAATTAAGAGTTCCACTTGTTCTTTGGACACAAATTCTTTCCTTCTCCACAGATCTGAGAGGTAAACTATCCTTTGTTTATGATATCACTCTTTATGTTTAAATCATGAACCCATTTAGATCTTATCTTGGTATGTGGTGTAAGGTGTGGGTCAAGCCCTAATTTCTTCCACACTAGTTTCCAATTTTCCCAGCAGTTTTTGTCAAATAGTTCTTATCCCAAAAGCTCTGGGGTCTTTGGGTTTGTCAAACACAAGATTGCTATATTTATTTCCTATTTTGTCCTGTGATCCTATCCTCTTCCACTGATCAACTACACTGTATTTCTTAGCCAGTACTAAATGGTTTTGATGACCGCTGCTTTATAATATAGCCACCTTCATCAGCATTATTATTTTTTTTCATTAATTTTGTTCTTCCAGATGAATTTTGCTACTATTTTTTCTAGATCTGTAAAATAATTTCTTGGGAATTTGATTGGTATGGCACTAACTAAGTAAATTTGTTTGGGTAGTATTGTCATTTTTATTATATTCGCTCGGCCTACCTGTGAGCACTTGACATTTTTCCAACTGACTAGGTCTGACTTTATTTGTGTGGAAAGTGTTTTGTAGTTTAGTTCGAATAGTTCCTGACTTTCCCTTGGTAGATAGATTCCCAAATATTTTATAGTATTGATAGTTATTTTGAATGGAATTTCTTTTTGTATCTCTTGCTGCTGAACTTTGTTGGTAATATGCTGCTGATTTATGTGTATTTATTTTGTATCCTGCAACTTTGCTAAAGTTGTGAATTGTTTGTAGTAGTTTTTTAGTTGAGCCTCTAGGGTTCTCTAAGTATACCATCATGTCATCTTCAAAGAGTGATAATTTGGTTTCCTCATGATCTACTCTTAATTCCTTCAATCTCTTTTTCTTTTCTTATTGACAAAGCTAACATTTCTAATACAATATTGAATAGTAATGGTGATCATGGATAGCCTTGTGAGGAATGAGTGTACATTTAGAGCTGGTAGGAAACTTAGAGGTTATCTAGCCTAATTGCTTTATTTTATAGGTGAAAAAAGAGAGATAAAAAGTCTTCCCTAAGGTTACCTATATACAAATGATAAAAGATGAGATTTAAATTTAGGCCTTCTTCAGGAAGAGTACATGTAATTGGAACTTGACATACTTTTTTTGATGGCTACAGTTTATAGTTCCAAGTAATGTTGACAGAATTAAAGAAATTGTTTCCCCTCTCCATTTCTCTTGACTTTAGGTGTGAAATGCCTCTATCTTCCCTAATCAGTTTACATGGATGCACTATGGATGTTAGAAACTTTGTTTCTATTGTTTAAAACTGCAGCATTAAAAAAAAGTCTGTTCCCATTTTTAAGCCTGTCAATACAATAAACCAATATTCTTTTTGGAACCAGAGATCTTTTTTCCTCTTTGGCTCTTGTTTCAGAATAATATGCAATTTAGACATTTGAGTAGGAGGAGGGGGAATTTGCCAAAAGCTTTTCAATAGTCTAGTTCCAGTACAAAATAGTGTGTTTTTGAAATAAACCAATGAAAGAATGATTGGAAAATTCTGGCTAAAATCTCATTACATGTCCCTCAAAGTCCTGTCTCACTAAGTGAAGGTGGGAGGAAGCAAAGCATAATCCTTCTGTAGTGGTTGGAGATTCCTGACATGAGTTTTTGGGATTAGAGATCTTCCTCAGTAAGAAAGGCTTAAAGAACTCTTTGGATCTCAGATTTTGTTGCCTTTATTGGGCCTAGTATTTATCTGTTATCTAAGGACCAGCCTCATTATGTTCTGCCAGACTCATCACTAAATTGGTTATAGGATGAACAATTTTTCGGCCACAACTCTGAAAGAATTCAGTACTAATTATGGAAGGTCTATGATTTGCTTGATGAATTCAATCACAACTCTTTGAAGTAATGATATACTCCTCCTTTCAGTGATGCCTCTATTCTGCTTATCAAATTCTAGCCTGGCACATAGCAAGGGCTTAATCGATGCTTATTCTTTTCCCCTGTTTCTTTCCCCTTCAAACTTCAAGGCTCTACTCAAAGTTCTTTCTTTTCCATGAAACCTTTGACATTATATGCTCATATTGATTTCTATCTTTTCTTGCATCTTATCGTATTTATTATTCATTTCACATGCAAGTGCTTATTTCTTCTCTTACTTCACACTATAATCTCACTAGTCAGACTATAAAACTTTTAGAGGGCAAGGTTTATATTTTACTCTTTTTTTTGGACTTCTCTTAAAAAGCCTAGCATTGTTGGTTTTCAGTAAGACTTGTTTATTGATTCCATACTCTCAGATAGACCTGTGGCAATATTTATAGGCTTCTGAGAAAGAACTTCAGAACTTAACTATTAGCTAAAATATCAGGGAAAAATTGTATATGTTTTACATAGAAAATTAATTTAAAGCTCTTTTTTTTAAAGCGCTATACTACTTTGTAGAGTGAGTATAGGAGAAATGGAATTATGGAGCCTGACAAAATCATTGCCATTACCCTTGATCCATATATTTCCCACATATTTCCCACATAAAAATTTCCAGTGTCCTCTTATATTGGTTTTTTGTAAATCAATTCTAATTTATACTAGTAATATCATGTTCTTAAAAATATAGATGTTGATCTTTTGGGTTGCTCTTTTATGAGACTTTTTGGTAATAATAGTATATTGTTCAGTTAAATATTATAATGTAGTCTATGCTCCTTGTTATTTTTTATTTTGTACACTATTGCTTTTATATAGAATTTAGAGCAACTATACCTTATGAGTTTTTAACAATTGAAATATGGAAATACCTACTGGGAAAATTTTAAAAGTGAATAATAAAAATGTGAATGTATTAATAGTTCTAGTAGATTACTGACAGTGATTATTATTTCAAGCTTAAATTTGGTGAAAATACTGAAAATTATTTTCTTTAGACATGGATGAACCAATTTTCTCTCTTAAATTTTATAGTAAAGTATTTTGGTAAATAGTGCCAATCTTCTCATCACTTTATCTCTCATCCTTAATCCTTATTCATCTTTTTATGACTTTTGTCTCATTTTGCCACTTTGTTTATATTTAAATAAATGGGAGCTCCCAGAAAAGGAAGTTACAAGAAAACAAAGAGGAGAATGATTAGAAATGATTAATTTTAGTATTATTCTACTGCTCCCTTGTGCAGAAACTGATGATACCTTTCTAAATTTCAAATCTAGGTTACTTCTACCTTCTCTATTCCTACTCACATGCTACTGTTGGAGAATGTCACACAATCATTTTCCCTTGGCTTATTTATTTATTTATTGTTTATTACTACTTATTTATTATCTGATGTTTTCTGGACCCTTACTGCTACATGGCCATTCTTTTATTTTTATTTTTTTAAAGCTTTTTATTTTCAAGACAAATGCATGAATAATTTTTCAACATTAATCTTTGCAAAACCTTGTCTTCCAAATTTTCCCCTCTTCACCCTACGCCTTCTCCTAGATGGCAGGTAATCCAGTGTATGTTAAATATTTTAAAAATATGTGTTAAATCCAATATATGTATACATATTTATACAATTATTGTGCTGCACCATTCTTTTATTCTTTTCTGTTTGTCTTTCTGATAGATTGTACAGGGGCTTTTCCAAAGCTTCTCTTCTCAAATCTCCTATACTACCTTTATCCCCTTACTTTTCCCTTTTTGAAGTAGGGAAGTGGTACAGTCCAGTGGAGTATTGGATCTAGAATAAGGAAAACCTGAGTTCAAATCCATCCTTAGACACTTATTGAGTGTGACCCTGAGGTCATGTCTCACCTTCTTCAACTGCAAAATGGGAGTAAAAAATAGCACATACTTTGTAAGGTTGTTGTGAGAATCAAATGAGATGATATTCTTAAGACTTTAGCACAGTGCTGTATAAATGCTTATTATTCATCTGCCAACTGAAGAAAATAGAAGGCAACAAGAGTGAGCTCTTTTTTTTTATTTCTCAGACCCTCTTGATCACATCCTATTTTATGTTACTTCGCTTCAGTTTCTTTATGCTTTCTTTGCTTCAGTTTCTGATGAAGAGAGATGGCCCTTTTCCTTGAAAAGGACATCTTATTTACTTCTTTTGATATCATCTCTGGGAACTGATCCATGATTATTTCTTTTTCTCATTTTCACCTTGTTATTCATTGTCCATTTTTGCTAACATGCTCCATCCATAAAAACCTTTTACCTTGCTTTGCCATCCCTTCAAACTATTCTTCTATAGGTTTTTTCCTGTTTGTAGTCAAATTCCTTCCAATGTTTACCTCCATTTTCTCATCTTCTCGCTTCTCAGTTTGTTGTATTTGGTTTTTTGACCCCATCACTCACCTGAAATGTCTGTCTCTCAGCTTACCTTTTAACTGCTACATCTAGTGGCCTTTTATCAGTATACATTCTCCTTATTTGCTCTGCACCTTTGATTCTGTCCTTCTAAATGTATTGAGTTGGCAGCCTTCTCCTGAGTATCATCTCTGTCCTTGACCCTTTCCTTTCTGATAGTTATAGACTTCTTTTTTGGGTTATTTTATCCTGCTTTATGTCCATAACTATCCTTCAGGGCTCTGTACAGGATTCTCTTTATACTCCCTTCTTTGATGACCTCATCAGCTCCCTTCAATTTAATTATCCTCTTTGTGAAAAAAGTTTTTAATTGGTCCTATGCCATTTCATTGTTATAGTTAACTCCGAGGGATAAAACTCCCCCTATCAGGGTAGATTTCTGCAAATTATACATATGGAGAATGGCATGTGTACTAAGAGATTGTCGGTTATTTAGTATCACAGAGTCAATGTGTATCAGAGGTGAGACTTGAACTCAGGTTTTCTTGACTCAGAGAGTATCTCTCTATTCAAAAAAACCTCTCATAAATATTTATATGGATGTATGTGTGTATGTAAGCAAATGTATATGTATATATATATATATATATGTATTAATACATATATAATACATACCTTAAATTCTTTTGAATTTTAGGCCTGCATTTCCTAGGTATTTTTAGGTACTTCTACCTTGCCATCTCATAAAAATCTTAAAATCTACATGTACAAAAGAGAATTAATTTTATTTTCCTCCAGAGCATTTAAATTCCTCTAAATTTCACAATTTCTGTTTTGGATATGACCATCTTTCCACTTACCCAGGTTTATCATCATAAGCTACAGAATTGTGCTACCTCCTCTAGACTCACTACCCCAACCATTTCTTGCACTGACTGGGTACCTGACACTTGCTTCTGTCAGAATTCTAGGTATATCCTTGAGGTGAAGTACTTGCCAACACATTTGCTTCCAAGTCCCCATCCAGTGTGCTTCCCAATATTGCTCAAAGAATTGAATTCATTTAGCTTTTACAAGAAAATATTTACTAAGAAAATATAGTGAAGACAAAAATGATAAAATATCTGAGACTGGGAGCATTTTCTCTTCTCTGCATATGCATGTGATCCCACGTGGAGAGTGGGTTCAGATTTTAAGTGCCAAAGCAGTTGCGGAAAGGGAGTGTAGGAGTAATATCTTTTAAACTATACTATTAAGCAGAAATGCTGTCAGTCCTCTAATTTCTAGCACCTGCAATACCAGTAAGAATACTCATAGAGTAAGATCAGTCTCCTCACTTTAACTGACATTTCATTTTGATACCAAATAACAAAATCCCTTTTCTTTTGTGTATCCACTTACCCAAGCTAATCTGTATTCCTTTCCTGATGACTAATTTTTCTGTTTGTTTTGATAAATGTTTGCTTTAATTTCATGATTGTCTTTTATGACACAAACATATGGTGGGAAGAGAAGTTAAGCTGGCTAAGATAATTCCTTCCCAGATCTAGTTCAGAAATACTTTACCTTCTACCATATCTTCTGAAACCAATCAGAAAATTTCTTGTTATCACATAGTACCATTCCCTCAGTCACTCGTGGCCAGAAAAAAGCTCCTCAACATATCTTTGGGAAGATGCTTTAAGGACTCAGTCCTTACTAGCTAGCTTACCGATGGATCTTCATAGATACTGAGCTAGAAGGGAGTCAGAATCAAATAGTCCAGATTTACAGATAAAAAACCTGAATGCTCCGGATGACTTATCTAAGGTTGCACAGTTTAATAGTCATCAGAGGGAAATTTTAAACTCTTCTTACTTCAGGTAGTAAGGAGGCAATTTAATCAGAGGGAATCAGGAGTTTTTGAATCTCAAACCTTTGACTTTTAGGGCTATTTCTTTTTTATACTTAGACCAAGACTTCTCAATTCTAACTTCAACTTTTTTTTTATTCAGAAATTCTATCTCCTAGCTCAGATTCTCTCACCTATTACCTGGGTTCATTGTAACAGCTTCCTAATTGGTATCCCAGATTCCAATATTTCTTACTTCTCCTACTTTCCCCATCCATCTATTTGCTAAATTGATATTCCTAAAACAGTTTTTACCTTATTACTTCACTACTCAGAAATTTTAATGACAAGGATAAAATACAAACTATTCAACCTGTCATTGAAAGCTCTTAATAGTTTGACTCCCTTTCTATCTTTCCATTCTTACTTCACTCCATGAGCCTTCTATTTAGGTCAGCCTGACGTACTAGCTCTTTCTTTGCTTTTGCATGGGTCCCTTAACTGTCAGTGCACCCCTTCATCTCTACCTCTTAGAGTTATTGTCTTCAAAGCCTAGTTGGTATCATGTTCCCACAAATTAATAGTGATTTTTCATTTTAGAAATTATTTTATATTAACTTAGATTTAAGCATCTAAGGTGGTTCAAAATTTGGACCTGCTACATTTTTATGTTTGCATGTCCAATGTTTAATAAAGTTTTTTTGAATTTAATTGAATTGGGTTAATTTTGAAACTTTTAAATCAATGTTGTGTTTCCCATGATTCTGTTAATAACTTGAAGTTTAAGAGAGTCTGGATGTGGAGTCAGGAAGACCTGAATTTAAATTTTTCCCTCTGACACTTTCTATTTGGGTGATTCTGGATAGAGCCACTTAATTTATCCAAATGGGTTTTCTCATTTGTAAATTGCATATTATAATAGTACCATTTAATGGAGTCAATGGGAGGATCAAATGAGAAGATAAATGCAAAGTGCTTTCCAAACTTAAAGTGATATAAATGCTAATTTTTATTGCTGTTATTATTAAGCTTATGCAAAATGGTTATTGAATCTAGAAAGAATTGCAGTTTTGCTGTGTCTTACTAAATACAATAAGTAGAATCTGGATTACTTTTATATTTTAGTATACAAAATAAAGTTGTTTCAGTGTGAAGAGAAGACTAGTTCATCTGCTGATTTCTGCTCAACTGGAGATATGAAAGGACAAATGCCTAGTGTATTTAATGCACTTATGAAGGGTAACAATGAGTGAAGGCTGCTTAAATTTCCTGTTCTGTCTTTGAGAAATGAATCTTTTGTTGATTTCTTTAGTTTTGGAGGCTCAGTCTGCAGGGAGAATTGTAACCACTAGATGGAGGATTTTCATCAGAAAAGTGGAAGGGCAAACTCTTTAGACCATAGAAAGGATTCCAGATATCAAACCAATATGTTCTCTGAATAAAACTTCTTAGTTAAGCAGTGCTTTTGAGTGCCAGTGTTAGGACCAAGTCATAATTATGTGATTGGAGGGAAGGGGAACACTAAGACTGAAGGAAAGAAAAAAAAAGTGGTACATATTACAGTGTAGGAAGTGGTAAGTAGTAATCTACAATAATACAGATAATACTAACCATTAATCATAATCCATCAAGATTGTATGACTGCTGTGGTACAGATTGCTTACCATTGATGTAAGGAGTAAAAGGAATGGAAATATTGAATAATTCTGGCCTTTAGCTCCCTTATTTGGAGGTTTATTTAATTAATAATTTTATGACCCACATTTCATCATCCTACCAAAGAAAAAAGTGCACTCTCATGAATATATATATATATATTTTTTCAACCAAATATTTTTATTTTCTTCATTAAAAATTTCCTAGGCAAATTAAAAAAATTAGTTTTGAATTCTCTCATTCTTCCACCCTTCCTTTACTCATTGAGACAGCCAAAAAATATACAATACTCCTTATCCATATGAAGTCATATAAAACATTTCCATATTAGTCATATCATAAAAGAAAACATAAACAAAATAAAACAAGAAAAATGAAGTTAAAAAAATTAACCTTCATTCTCCATCAAGAGTTCATTAGTTCTCTCTCAGAAGGTGAAGAGTATTTTTTTCATCATGAGTCCTTTGGAAATGACTTGAATCATTGTCTATATCAGAATATCTTAGTCTTCATGAATATATTTTTTGAAAATGTTTAAATGGGGAAGTTTATAAATTGGGCAACTTCAGAGACACTTTATATGTATGTGTATATATATATATATATAGTATTCTATTAAACAGAATCTCGATTCTTAGGCTTGTGTCTGAATTGATTTACTATTGGACTTACCAAAAAGATCTTCTTATAATGCTTTCTTCTATTAGAGAATACAGTCTAGACCCTAAAACTGTAGAATAAATTGCATATTCAGGTCTAGTAAAATCAGAAAACATTTATTAATTAATTCCTGCCAATCACTTTGTAGAGGGTTTGGGAACTATCCATGAAGTAGTTTTTATTACCTAAGTTCAACACTCTTTCTAATGTACTTCCTGAAAGACCATGTGCTACCATAAATCTTTTGTTCCTTACTGGATCTTTGGCCTCCTTGGGGTACATCTTGCCCAAAGTAAAATCTCTAGGTTAATGAGCATGGCAAATCACTTTTTTTTTCTTGCTTAATTCCAAATTGAAAACTGCTTCCCAACTTAACCAGCAATGCTTGTCTTTCCATTGCCTTTCCATCCTTTATCTTTTCTAATTTGCTTGATGTGAGCTGAAACCTCAGGATTGTTTTAGTTTGCATTTTTCTTCATAGTGATTTAGACCTTGTTTTCAGGTGATCATTTATACTTGGTAAATTATTTTGGGAGAAAACTTCATATTCTTAGAAGACTTTTTTTTTTGAGAATAACTCTTTTATATCTTTATCAGACTTCTCTCAGTATTTGATGAAAATGTTTCCCTATTTTATCTTATTTTACCTTTCTCTCATCATTGCTTTTATTTGTGTAAAAACTTTTAAATTTTATGTAACAAAATTATCTATGTTATCTTCTTTTTTGTTTTTTCTCTATATCTTATTTAGTTTGTGATATTTTATTTCCATTTGGAACTTTTTATATTATATAGTATGAAGTGCTAGTCTAAACCTAATTCCTGTCAAATTACTTTTCAGTGTTCTTAGCATCTTATTCAAAAGACAGTCCTTCCCACTATTTTAGGCTGTTTGGTTTATCAGACACTCTTTCTTTCCCCTTTCCCCTAATACAATTTATTTTACTTATTCACTTTTCTTGTATCATAATTCTCTGAATTCATCTTATTTCTCTTTTTCTTTGTCAGATTGTCTTCTGATGATCTATTTAGTATTGGGGTTCCTCCATAATTGTAATACAAGGTTAACTCCAAATATCAGCTCAAGAGTTGTGGGAACCAGGAAGTCAGATTGGAAGAGTTGGGGAGAATTGAGAGTAAGGGCCTCTTTGGGAAACTCTAATGGGATTAATTGCAAAAGTTTAGTGCCTAAAATTACAACATCCTGAAGATGGCTGATTTGTCTGTCATCCCTAGAAGCAGGGAGGGTATGGCTGGAGGAGGGGGGATTATCCTGTATAACAGGCCAGGTAGGTGGTCTTTAGTTAAATTTTTGTGGCAAATTCTTGCACTTTCTATTATTGATAAGTTTCCTGAATTTCAGGTTTCTTTTAAAAAAATTCCATTTCGTGTCATGGGAGAAGAATTTCTTGGAGATCTATTTCTGTTGTTGATTTTTTTAAACCCATCTGGCTTGAGTTTTAATTCTGGTTTTACCACTGATTTGGTGGTTGGCCCTGGGCAAATGATTTTAGCTTTCTGTCTGTCTCTCTCTTTTTTTTATTAATTTAAAACTCTATGGGTAAAGGTATTTATGATTTATTACCTCTGGCTCTAGTCTCCTGATAAGTACTTTTTTCTTTTCAGAATTGTCCTGTAATTGAAAAATAGTTAAGCTTGCATAGAAACTTAAGTTGTTGTAAATGGAAGTATCATAGAACAGCTGAATTATAATATACTAGAAATTGTGTCATCATGGTTTTTTTTTGTTAAGAGTAGACTCTTGGCATATACATTCAGTTAAAAAAAATAAAACATACTTTTTGAAGTTCATGTGTGAGAGAATACAAAAACAGCAAAAATAAAGTGACTTCAAAGAAATCAGATTAAATATCAGTATATTTTATATTAAGCTTTTGGCAAAAATATATTAAATAATAGATATTGCCCTGGCCTTCAAGGTGATTACCATAAGCAAGCATATAATTTGTAGTAATAGATTGCAGACATACTTGAATATATAACACTTACAAATGTTATAATTATGCACATATATCTCTCAATCTGTTATTAACAAGTGATAGAATAATGAGTATTATGATGTGGCTTTCACTTCATTCAGTAAACATTTATTAAGTGCTTCCTATATGCTAGGCACTATATATACTAAGCACTAGGGATACAAAAGGTGGGAAAAGACAGTTCCTGACCTCTGGGAGCTTACAATCTAATGAAAGGAAGGAGACAACAAGGAAACAAATATATCTATATATATAAAACAAACTATATACTGGACAAATTGGAAGTAATTAAAAGAGGCAAAGCACTGGATTTTAAGAGGTGTTAGAAAAGGCTTCTTGGAAAGGGTGAGATTTTAATTGTGACTTGAAGAAAGCCAGGGAAGACAGTAGAGCAGAGGAGGGAAGAGTGTTTCAAGCTTAAGAGACAGCAACTTTGAAGTTGCTTCAGATTTAAATATATATAAAAAAATATATATACATATATATATATATATACACGCACATACATCTATATTATATATATAAATCTGAAGCAACTTCAATGAATATACATATGCATATATGTGTATATTCAATTCAATTTTATATTCAGTAAATATACATATATATGCATATATGTGTGTATATGTATGTATATGTATATGTATGTGTATATATATGTGTGTGTGTGTATGTATGTTCTTGGAACTGCTAACGAAATCATAGAGATATAGATTTCTATATATCTATATCTCTTCTCTATGATTTCCTTAGAGTAGAGAACACCAGGTGAGGATTTACCTCTGCCATTGTAAAGCCAGAGACTTCTCTGCACCTTACATTCCTACCAGGGGTATTGGGAAGTTTTCACTTGTTAAACTCATAAGGTATGGGAGTTGATACATGAATGACAAGCATAACTTCCTATCCACTATACTGTGCTGCCATTTTGCTTTCTATTGTGAAAGTAATTACACGACATTCTAAATATGCAGATAGTCTCCATTTAAAATCCTTTCTTTAAGATTCATTAGACAAAATGGCATTGGAAAAGTTCTGTAGAGGAGAGATGGAAGAGGAGTTCTCCATTCTTCAGAACTACTGTGACTTTGGTTATAATGTATTAAGGATGCTATTGTGAAACAATTTTTTTTTTTGGCTGCATTACTTAGGGTGTGCTCATTCTGTGTCAGAGTGAAGATCCACTAAATGCCACATTTTAGGTTTTGTTTTAGTAATTAATGATTTGGTGGCCATTGTGTTCCTGGTCCTTAGTTTATTTTTTTTTTTTTTTTTGTGATTCCAGAGAACACCTGTGCGTGTTCATTTATTCCTAGCCACACATTATCCTGCATTTTCATTTTGTTTCTTGGAAGGGATCTTAACTACAAAGGATATTAATCTTCTTGATCAAATATTACTGACTGAGCACCATTAGAATAACGACACATCTTTGACTTAATAGATTTTTAAAGAAAGCTAACTCATCAGCAAATCCTGGAAAAACCAGAATGAGAAAAAAAATGTTTCTATAATCTGTAAACCCATTGGTCTTCCCTGGATTTGACCCATACCCTCAGATTTATTTAGATACATAAATTTGCCCCAATATTCTAGATAGGAGCTGGTGACTGACTCTCATTGCTTCATGCTTTCAGACAACTTTGGCAATTGATTCTATATCCCCTGGGAAATTTGGGAATCTGTGGTTGGCATAGATATCTTTATCAAGTTTGTAAATTGAAAAAAAAAGTAGCAAAAACAAGTTTTAATTTTAAAAAATGTTTAACTATTAAATATTTTTTATACATGTGTTCTGTATCTTCATCCCATATAGAATATTTAATTATAATGTATAATTCTCATGCCTCCTTAAATATAAAATCTCTGCAGTCTAAGGTATCTTCTACTGCCTGCTGTCTATCACTACCTGGATATAAACTTGAACTATCCCAAATCAAACTCTTTATTTTTCCAGCATCCCTGTTTCTTTCAAGGACATCACCATTTTTGCAATCACCCATATAATATTCACATCATTTCTCATGCCCATATCTGATTACTTGCCAAGTCTTATTGATTGGGCCTTGCCAACATCCTTGACATCTTTCCCTTTTTACAAATGTACTACAACCACTCTGGTAAAGGTCAGTGTTACCATTCATATGGATTATTTTTAGTGACCTCACTGTTCTTACATTTTTAGTAACTTCATTACTCTCCAGTTGATTCTCTGTTTTAGGTGCCAGATTGATATTCATAAAGCACACACAAATATGATCCTGTCAGAAGCCCAAAAAAGTCTTTGTAGGTCCCTATTACCTCCAAGACAATACAAATTCACACCTCTGTTTTGTAATGTAAAAGCCCTCTATAGTCATGCTCTAGGCCAATTATACAGCATTCTTCTCCATATACTTTTTGCTATGGGCAAACATGTTTACTTACTTGTCCTTCCTACATGACCCATAGGGTGTAACTGAAAGATATTCACTGGTTCTAGAGTCAGAGGAATTGATTTGACAGAACTTGGGCATTTCACTAAGCCTTAGTTTATTTAGTCTATAAAATGAAGGAGCTTGACTTGATGGCCTTTGAGGTCCCTTTCAGCTCTAAGTCTATGATCTTACAGTTTTCTCTCTGTGCTTTTACAGAATTCTCTGCTTGGAACTCTCACCTTCTTCTTTTGTTTCTTTGGGTTCAGCAAAAAGCAAAGGAGGGCTTCTTTGGATCCATAGCCTTAGCAACTTCTCTCCTTTCATCAGTTTTACTAATATCCAACATGTACTTAGTTTGTAAACATGCTCTATTATCCCAATAAATAGTGCTTAACAAGTATTTGCTTATTGACCCTTTATAGATACACACACATACATATACACACGCATGTGAGCATGCACACTCAGTAAATTATAGACATCTGAACTGGAAAGTAAACTTTATACATTTGAAAACAAGAATTGACTTTCTGAAATACAGTCTTTTTATTTTTTATTTTTTAAATTATTTTTTTATTAATACTTTTTATTTGCAAAACATATGTATGGATAATTCCTAAACATTACCCCTTACAAAGCTTTCTGTTACAAATTTTTCCCCCC
>JAJPUD010000294.1:230552-252609 GCA_023553655.1 Myrmecobius fasciatus | reverse complement strand
CCACCCCTCCCCTAGATAGCAGGATATCCACTACATGATAATTATGTTAGAATACTTAAATCGCATATATGTATAGTTACTGCCACACATCATTTTTTTTGTTCAGGAGAAATCGTATCTATAAGAAAGAATAATCCAATAAAGGAAACACAATGCAAGCAAACCTCAATAGAGAACATGAAAATGTTATGTTGTGGTCCACATTTCACATCCCTCTCTCTGGGTGTATATGGCCTTCTTCACTGAACAATTGGAGTTGTTCTGAAATACAGTCTTGTGAGTTCTTTAAAAGATTTACTTAGAAGACAAATTAAGGCAAAATAAGGTGATAAAAAGATGTTAATTTTTCTTCACCTCCCCCTTCCCGTACCCAAACAAATTACAAGTTAGTTTAGAAGGGTTTTCACATGACCCATGTGTACTGTTTCCCTGACCCCTATGGTTATATGCACTCAGTCCAGAACACAACTGATAGGTCAAAGGAATTCTGTCTGGACTAGCATGCCAGACATTGAAGTATTCATTAGCTTTGTGCTTTCAAAAAAAATCGTGTTTGTGCAAATTTAGTTGGGGATTTTGAAATCCATGCAGGGTTTCCCCACTTGCTGTGCAGTTTCAGAATTCAGGGTTGTCAGCAAGAACAAAGAAAAATGCCGTTTTCTCTTTCATCTATATGTCACATTGCAGTAACGTTCCCTGAAAATAGCACAGATTTTTCTGGGAAAGGGCATGACGGAGACCTTTTCTCACTCTCGCCCCTCCTTTCCATTTCATGTTTGCTTCTTACAAATTGGTCATGTGCTTGTTCAAGTCTAGCTTATGAACCGTGCAGGATATTTGTGGAGTTTTGTTTTTTAAGTTCTACACTGTGCACGTGATGCAGTATTTAATTAGGAATGAGAGCCGAGTTCAGTCACACATACTTCTTGTGGTGTTTATCTTGGAACCCACAAGTGGGAGGGTAGCACTTGGGCATTTTCTCCATCTGGACATTGTTCATGGGCCTCTTGTGACTTGGGAATTCTTTGTGGGGGTAAAATCCAAAGTGTAATACTAAAAATAACGCAGAGTTAGGATGACATTTGAATAAAAGCCCTTGGGAATAGCTTCCTCGTCCTAGCAGAGTTTGAGTTTGAGATGATGAAACTCTCCTGGTCTTGTGATTCTCTTTTGCCTTAAAGATTATAAGGTTACCATATATCCTGATTTGGCCAAAGGATTGTCAGGTGTTTTCAAATAAGGAAAAAAATGCAGTAAATTTTATTTTATTTTAAATGCTATGTCTTGTTGCCCATATTTTTCATGGGGTGTGATTGATGAGGTGAATCTTTTCCCCAGCCCCATACTCTCTGACCTTCTACTTCTGGGGCTTTGAAGCTCTAGAAATCTTTATGTCTCAGACCTGCTAGGTGTATTTATCCTCCTGCAACTCTCTCCTCTCATCTGGATTAAAATTAAAATTGACCTTGAGAAACAAGTCTGAATAATGCAATAGTCCTTATGACACATTAGCTAGTAGTGCTTTTGCAAAGATTTATGCATGGTAGAGCATAGCAAACTGTAGTCACCCTTCTAAAATTCTCTATCCTTTTTAGCTAGTGCTTCTATATGAGGAGAATCCTTCTCAAAAGAATGTCAGTGATGCATGCTGCTGTGATGGGACAAAATTTACAGATGGACTCTGTTACTCTTTGGCGATGATCTTGTTTTCTTTGATTTCCACATCTCATCTTTTATGCATATGCTTAGAGATGACTGAGAAAAGGAAAGGAAAGCCTTGAAGAGATTTACACTTGAATAAGAGAAAGAATGATTACCTTTGTTCAGAGTGAAGAACCACTTTGGGGAAAGAGCTGTTTGCCTGTTTTTTTTTTTTTTTTTTTTTTAACTGCAATAGAATAAGGGGAAAAAGCTAATAAAAATTGTAGGACCTGCTAGTTTTAATTCACATGGACTTTCCAGAGGCTTTTGATAAGGTCTCTTATAAGAAATTATTAAGGAAAATAAATAATTTGAGGGTAAAGGCTAAAACCCTGTTGAGGATTAAAGAGAGTTTTCATTGCCTGGGCCAACCCCAGGAAAGAGCTATTTCTTTCCTCTCTCCAATCCTTATTTCTCTGTCTCTCTCTGTCTCTGTGTCTCTCTTTGTGTCTCTCTCTTTTTCTGTCTCTAGTCTTTCTTTTTTTTTTTTCTTTTGGAATGCAACTTTTAGTTAAAAAAAAATTCCACCAAAGCTTAAATCCACTTTTAAAAAATAAACTCTGGTCTGGGAATAGAATACTGACAGCTTTGCAATGGTCCCTTTCAGCTCTTTCCATATTATCTGTAGGAAGGCACCCCAGATTTATCCCAGGCATCCCTCATTGATACTGAGATCATTCTTGTTTAATGTTTTAATGACTTTGGGAGAGGAAATGATAAAATCTTCTCACTACAATAAATTCCTTTTGCTTAGATACATGTAGGAGTCTGGTATATTTCAGGGTATTTGTTGAAGAATTGGGAGATGTGGTGATAGACAAAATGCTTTGAATGAGCAAAAGTAATAGATATACGAAGCTCCCAGAATTCTACTAGAAAAAGAATACAGCTATCTTTTTTCTTTTTTTTTTTAAATAGAAGCAGAGATCCATAAGGATTCTTTGTTATATTGAAAAGGAAAAGAATGAGAAAATACAAGACTTTAAGCATGACTAAAAGGCAGTGTGACTGATTTTATTTTTAAACAATGCAAATCTAATATGAAAGGAAATTTATAACTAAGGTGAATTCTCAGTTTTCGTAGATAATCGTTACCTGGAATATGCACATTACCACATGACTTTTTTTTTCTTAGTGGGGTGATGTTGTGTGTGTAAGGGTTTGGGTTTATGATTTTACTGGCATAGAGAGTTCCTAATGATAAAAGTTCTTTTTCCCATTACAGGCCTCATTAAGTTCAGGGGGTTGCCTGGGGGCAGTTAGAGATGAAGTGACTTGCAGAGAGTTATAGAACAGATATGTCGGAGTAACACTTAAACCCAGATCTTCTGAACTCTGAGGTGTGCTCTTCTTCTACTATGCTATATTGCATCCCATCTAATTACTGTCTCTAAACATGCATCAGTAAAGGTTTGTGTGTTACAGAATTGGCAATATTTTTATTCATACTTCTAAATTGCTTGGTGTAGTGGTTTTGATGATTTGCTTAAATCATCACATTTGAAGTTGTTGAATGGTGCAGTGGATAGAGCACACAAGTTGGATTCAGAAAGGCCAATGTGATTCCAGGCAAGCCACTTAATCTCTGTTTCTCAGTTTCTCCTCTGCAAAAAATGGGGATAATAATAGCATCTATCTCCGAGGTTGTTTTTGAATATTAAATGATTTAACAGGTAAACCACTTTGTAAAACTTAAAATTGCTATATACATGTTAAGTATTTCATCTTGCTATATCCATTGTCGGCATCTCCAATGGAAGTTATTCTGAGAGTAGATTTTGTTGTGGTTTTTCAGACCTTTCCAGTCATGTCCAATTCTTTGTGACCCCATTTGGGGCTCTCTTGGCAAAGATACAAGTTTAACATTTTCTTTTCCAGCTTCTTTTATAATGTAGAAATTGAAGCAAACAGGTTTAATTAACTTGCCCGGGATCACACACCTAGCGTCTTAGGTCAAATTTGAGCTCAGAAAGATAAGTCTTCTTGACTGACTACAGGCTCAGTTTTCTATTCACTTTGTTAGTTTTGGAGATTAATTCCAGTTTTGTGTCAATCAACAAGTTCCAGACAGTGTGCTAAGCACTAGGAATAAAAATGCAAGAAAGGAAAGACAGTCTCTGCCCTCTAAGAGTTTACATTCCAATTGGGGAAGACAATGATTGGTCACATAAAAGAAAACTAAAAAGATGTGTGTGCAGTGACATGGCAGTGTAGTCTGGAGCTCAGCCTGGTGAGACTGTGACACTCGGACAATGTGTGAGGTACACGTGAACCTCATCTTTAAAGTAAGGTATTAGACTAGATGGAGTGGAATAGAAATGCATTTATTAAGCTCTTATTATATGCCACAAGCACTGTGCTGAGTAAGATGCCTGGATAGTCCCAGCACTTGAGGATCTTGTATTCTAATTAAACAACATCTAGGAAGGTAAGGTGTCAGGACAGATGGCAAGGCCTAGTGGATCTCATGCAGTAGTGATTGGGTAGATGTTGAGAAAGGGGGTTGAGTTAGAGGGGTCTGGGTTATCTTAGGCAGGAATGGTCAGCATCTAGCAGGGAAAAGACTGGATACGATAAAGGGAAGGTTCTACTTCTCAGAGATTACTCATATTGGGTTAATGGCCTTTGGTTGGAATTTCCTTTCAGCCATAGGTCTACAATTCTGGCAGGTAAGTGTCTTAATGGATAGTACTTGGACTTCAAATTCCAGAGAATTATATTTGAAATCTACATATGACATTTACTGGTTGAGTGATCCTGGAAAAATCACTTAACTCTTGTCTGTCTCACTTAACCCTTGTCTCTTCCATGTTCATGAACTTTGAAATTCCATTATCAGAGATATCTGTTATTCATTCTACTTTTCTGTCTCCTTTGCAACCCCAAATCCATATTCTTCACCTTCATGTGATTTCCAATAGCCACTCCTGATTTTTTTTCCCAATTTGTTACCCTTGCCACACACTCTCTTCCTTTCCCAATCTTACCCTTTTGTGAACCACTTGACCCTTCTCTCAAACTCCTTGTCCCTTTATCCTGTCATGAGAATCTTTTGTATCACTTCTACCATCTATTGCCTTCATTCCCACTTTCTGCTGCTGTATATAGCTGGAGAAAATCATGAGACTGTGCTGAGTAAATTCACTACAAATTTATGTTACATCATCTCAACCAAATTCTCACCATAACAAGGAGATCCTTTCACACACTTTTCCACTTCTCACAGTGGATTTTCCCACTTTCATCTTTTTTCAAACCTTTCTCTTTTGACTACTAGTTGCTCCCCTCCAAATGACAAACTCTTACTTGATCTGTCTGTCCACAGTAGTATGGCCTCATATCCCTATCCCTATTCCTCAGTAAATTCCTTGAGTCTAGAATAGCTGCCTCTACTTCATTTCCTCTTAGTCTCTACTTAACTCTGTAGTCCTGCTCTCAACTTCATTATTCACTCAAAAGTGCTTTCTCCAAAGTTATCAGTGCTTTCTTAATCGCCAATTTTAATGGTCTTTTCTGAAATTCTCATGCTTGACTTCTTTTCAGGAGATGAGTATGGGATCATTGTTTAGCAGGGAGAAGACTATATAGGGGAATTTCAGAAAATTTCAGAAATTACTCTGAAGAGATACTTTGTCATTGCCAATCATTCTTTTTCTGTTTTCTTCTTTTTGCAATACAATTCTGTCCCAGTTTTGCTTCTACCTGGTAGAGTCCTTTTCAGTCTCTTTGATAGGTCTTTATGCAGGTCATGTTCTGCTAATTGTGGGTGAGACCAGTATTCTTTCATGGGCTCTTTTTCTTTTCTTATATCTCTCTTTTTTTTAAGAGGAATTTCTCAGAAAATAGAATATTTATTCAATACTTTTTTGTTTGTTTATTTCTTTTTTATATATAAAGCTTTTTATTTACAAAACATATGAGTGATTTTTCAACATTGACCTTTGCAAAAACTTTTTTTTTCCCAAGCTTTTCCCCTCCTTCCCCCCACCCCCCACCCCTAGATGACAGGTGATCTAATACATGCTAAATAGGATAAATTATATGACAAATACAATACATGTATACATATCTATACAGTTATCTTACTGCACAAGAAACATCAGATCTAGAAAGAGAAGAAGAAAAAACAACCTAAGAAGGAAAACAAAATGCATGGAAATATTCACAGAAAGCATTAAAATGCTGTGTTGTGGTTCACACTCAGTTCCCACAGGCCTCTCTCTGGATGTATATGACTATCTTCATCGTTGAACAACTGGTTTGAATCACATCATTGTTGAAGAGAACCACGTCCATCAAAATTGATCATCGTATAGTTTTGTTGCTGTGTATAATGTTCTCCTGGTTCTGCTGATTTCACTCAGCATCAGTTCATGTAAGTCTCTCCAGTCCTCTCTGAAATCCTCCTGTTGGTCGTTTCTTATTTTTCTTATATCTCTTAAGTCCTCATGGAGTTAATTGTCATTTCTGTGGTGATGATTCCTACATCTGCTTAAACAGCCCAAAGCGCTCATCTTACTTCCATTCTCACATCTCCAACTACTTATTATTTCAGTGATCCCTTTGTATTAAAAGTTATCAGATCTACTTGTCCAGCCATATTCCCTTTCCTGATCTCTAGTTTTAGATTTCCAAATGCATTTTGGACATCTCAAGCTGGATATCCCATAGACATTTTAAACTCAGCATTTCTTAATTTGAATTCTTTAACTGGGGAAGGATAATAGACTAGTCTCCTAACATCTTTATTATTGTCAAGGATACCCCCTATCTTCCCAGTCATCCAGGCTTAAAATCTAGGTTTCATCCTTAATTCTTCACTCTCATCCAAAATCCTTTCATTTCTACCTTTGTAATATCATGCACCTTTTTTTGTTTTTTTGGTTACGGCCTTCAGGTGGACTAATAATTTTTTTTTATTAAAGCTTTTTATAATTTGTAATACATATGCATGGTTAATTTTTTCAACATTGATCCTTGTAAAACTTTGTGTTCCAAATTGTTCCCTCTTCTAGATGGCAGATAGTCCAATACATGTTAAATATGTTAAAATATTTGATAAATCCAATATATGTATACAAATTTATACAGTTATCTTGCTGCACAAGAACAATCGGATCTAGTAAGAAAAAAAATCTGACAAGGAAAAAAAATGCAAGCAAAAATCAACAGAAAGCATGAAAATGCTATATTGTGGTCCACACTCAGTTCCCATAGGCCTCTCTCTGGGTTAGATGGCTCTCTTCATCACTAAACAATTGAAACTGGTTTGAATCATCTCATTGTTAAAGAGAGCCATGTCCATCAGAATTGATCATTGTATAATCTTGTTGTTGCCGTGTATAATGATCTCCTAGTTCTGCTCATTTCATGTAGCATCAGTTCATTTAAGTTTCTCCATGCCTTTCTGAAATCATCCTGCTGGTCATTTCTTACAGAACAATAATATTCCATAACATTCATATACCATAATTTATTCAGCCATTCTCCAATTGATGGACATACATTCAGTTTCCAGTTTCGAGCCACTACAAAAAGGGCTGCCACAAACATTCTTGCACATGTGGGTCCCTTTCCTTCCTTTAAGATCTCTTTGGGATATAGGCCCAGTAGAAACACTGCTGGGTCAAAGGGAATCCACAGTTTGATAACTTTTTGAGCATAGTTCCAAATTGCTCTCCAGAATGGTTGGATCCGTTCACAGTTCCAGCAACAATGTATCAGTGTCCCAGTTTTCTCACATCCCCTTCAACATTCATCATTATCTTTTCCTGTCATTTTAGCCAATCTGACAGGTGTGTAGTGGTACCTCAGAGTTGTCTTAATTTGCATTTCTCTGATTAATAGTGATTTGGAGCACTTTTTCATATGACTAGAAATAGTTTCAATTTCTTCATCTGAAAATTGTCTGTTCATATCACTTAGCAATTGGAGAATGGCTTGAATTCTTATAAATTTGAGTTAATTCTCTGTATATTTTAGAAATGAGGCCTTTATCAGAACCTTTGAATGTAAAAATGTTTTCACAATTTGTTTCCCTTCTAATCTTGTCTGCATTAGTTTTCTTTGTACAAAAACTTTTTAACTTAATATAATCAAAATTATCTATTTTGTGATCAATAATGATGTCTAGTTCTTCTTTGGTTCATTTTTCACCTTTGACATTAGTCAGTCAATAAATATTTATTAAGCATTTACCATGTGCCAGGCACTAAACACTAATACAAAAAGAGGCAAAAAACATTCCCTGCCCTCAAGGAGCTGACAGTCCATTGGGGGAGATATGCTATACATAAAACAAAGAGTAGATAATTAAGAATGAAGACAGTAGTAGAATAAGAGAGATCAGAAAGAAATTCCTATAGGAGGTGGGATTTTAGTTAGGAAGAGTTTAGTTTAGTAGGTAGAGTTGAGGGAGAGCATTCTAGGTACTGAGACCAGATAGAGAAAATGCCTGAAGCCAAGAAATGGATTGTCTTGTTTGTGGAATTGTAAGGAGGCTAGTGTTAAAAAGAGTACTATGGAGGTTGCGGGTGGTATAAAGTATAAAGGAGATTAGAAAGGTGGGATTGGGACTAGATTTTGAGGGACTTTGCATGCCAAAGAGGGGTTTTGGTATTTGATCATAGAAATGATAGGTAGCTTTTTGAATTTTATTGAGTATAGAGATGACATAATTGAACGTTTGCTTTCAGAAATTACTTTGGCAGTAATTAGAAGATGGAGTGGAGTGGAGAGAAACTTGTGGCAGGCAGACCTACCAACCTTCTATTGTACTAGTCCAGTAAGACTTGATGACTGGCTGCACCAAAGTGGTATATTTTCAAAGCAGATAAGGTGTATCTTTGAGAGGTGTTGATGAGGTGAAATGGACAAGCTGTGGCAACACCTTGGCTAAAGGAAATGAAGCATAATTAAGAGAGAGGATGATACCTAGGTGATAAATCTGGGGGACTAGAAGGATGACGTACCTTTGACAATAATAGAGAGGTTTGGAAAGGAAAAAGATAATAAATTCTCTTTTGGGTATGTTGAATTTAAGATCTACTGGACATCCAGTTTGAGATGTGGGACCATAGATCAGCAGGCCAACAGTTAGGGGAAGGATAGAAAGGCTAATTAAACCTAGAAAAGCAGATGAGTTTACCAAATGAAACTTTGAAGAGGGGGATGAGAATAGGGCCCAGAGAGAAATCTGAGGCATAACTTAGAGTATTTGACCTAAATGAGGATCCACCAAAAGGGTCTCTGAAGTAACAGAAAATAAAAGAGGTAAAAGAACCCAGAGAGAATGGTGTCCCCATATCAAAGAGAAGAGGACAAGTGGCAGTGTCAGAGGCTTTAAGAGAAATAAAAAAGAATAAAAATTGAGAAAAAAGCTACTATGCCTTTACCCTGGTACAAGCCTTCATCATCTCATTCCTCAACAATCACATGAACCCGCTGGTTTGTCTCTGTATCAATTTTGTCCTCACACCAGCACTCGGCTACCAAAATGATCTTCCTGAAATGCAGACCTGACCCTGTCACCAGCTTTTTCCATAAGTATCAGTGACTTCCTATCACCTCCAACTTCAAATAGAAAATCCCTTCTAAGGCCTTTACAACCTGCCCACTTTTTAACCTTTTAAGTCTTTTTTTTTTTTAAACACTCACTCTTTCCCCTCCATATACACTGTGATCTGATGACATTGCCCTTCTTGCTGCTCCTCAAACAAGCCACTCCAACTCTTAATGGTCATTTTTACTGGCTTGGCCCCACATACCTGAAATTGCCTCCCTTTTCATTTCTACCTCTTGTCTTCTTTAGCTTCCTACAAGTCTCAAATAAAATCTCATCTTCTATAAGAAGCCTTTCCTGTTCCCCTTTAATTTAGTATCATGCCCCCAATGATTATCTCCAACTATTCTATTTATACATAACTGTTTGTATGTTGTTGTTGTTTTTACCCATTAGATTGTGAATTCCTTGAGAACAAGAATTGTTGTTTTCTTTCTTTCCTTCCTTCCTTCCTTTCCTTTTTTTTTGTATTCCAGGGATTAATACTATGCCTGATAGATAGTAGGAGCTTAGAAAAAAGCTCATTGACTTCCTGACATCCTAAATTTAACATTTCCAAAACTTAACCTTATCATATTGTGCTACAAATCCCTTCTTCCTAACTTCTTTATTATCGTTGAAATTACTATGATCTGTGACTATGAGCTCCTGGAAGGAGAGATTTTCTTTTTGTCTTTCTTTGTATCCCCAGAGCTTAGTATAATGTCTGGACAATAGTACATGCTTATTGCATGAATAAATGAATGAATAAAACATTTATTAAGTGGTTACTCTATGTAGAGCACATTGTGAAGTATGGCATGAGCATCCCCAAAGAAGAACAATTGCCAACCAAGTTAGCTCCAAGCTAACTAACTAACCAAGTTAGTAATTTTAGTACTATAAACTGTTTGAATTTTATTAGTTCTTAAAATTTGGAATTTAAGAGACTAACCACAATTACTCTCTCATTAATTTCCATTATCTAAATATAGGCAGGAATGATGTATAAGTAGAAAGTTTACATTCTCATCCCTGAACTGTGAAGTATAATTTTTTCTCCCTAAAGTTTTTATGAGATGCACATGAAAAGTGTAGTTTTTATTTCTCAGGTCCATTGCCTCCATTGAAATGAGTGCTTATGCATGTAGTAGACCTGAGAAATCTCTAGCTTTTTCTTACCTTGTGTCTTACCCCCAGCACAGGAGTACAGAATGAGGCCCCAACATCAGTGTCTGCAGAGTTTATTGCCGAGCATAGGAAGGCAGTTACATTGACAGATTATGGCAGTTTTCTGCAAAGAGAGGGCAGAGTCAGGTCCTAATAGTGGCACTTCAATAATAAATGGTCATGGTTATATTGATGTTCTTTCCCAGCATAGGGAAGAAGAACCCGGGAATGGAAGTTGCTCCATATCAGCATAGGATGTAGTAGTTAACTTCTGTAGTATGACAGACTTCAGCAGCAGTCAGAAATGGGGTTGGTGTCAATAAGCCTAGATGATGGCCCTGGAAATACTTTTAGTGGGTACAGACATGGCACTTTAGGGGTAGCTGTGAGCAGTGGCCTGAGACAGAAGCCCCGGCTGCAGCATATGGCTGTGGGCAGAAAAGTGGGTCAGAAAGCAGTACAATGGTAGCAGGCACTGAGAATTGCCCCAGTGGCATCAGATGATGGATCTGTTGCCATTAGCAGGGGAAGCCCAATCATAGAAGACTAGGCATTTGATTATGCCTTTTAGGTAAAGTATTTCTCACTGTACCCTTTGATTATCATAACATAAAACTGATTACTTTCTCCATATTATTGTTGCTCCATATCCATTGATAATTATACAAGCCTTCCATAGGCATAGGTTAGATGACTGGTTGTTTGAAATGGGCTTGCTTTTGTAGTGGCTTGAAACTGGGAACTGAATGGATTCCCATCAATTGGAGAATGGCTGAATAAATTATGGTATATGAATATTATGGAATATTATTGTTTGTTAAGAAATGGCCAGCAGGATGATTTCAGAGAGGCCTGGAGAGACTTGCATGAACTGATGCTGAGGGAAATGAGCAGAACCAGGAGATCATTATACACGGCAACAACGAGACTATATGATGATCAATTCCAATGGACATGGCTCTCTGCAACAATGAAATGATTCAAATCAGTTCCAGTTGTTCAGTAAAGAAAGCCATATACACCCAGAGAGAGGGATGTGAAATGTGGACCACAACATAGCATTTTCATGCTCTCTATTGATGTTTGCTTGCATTGTGTTTCCCTTCTCAGATTTTCTTTCTTGTAGATACGATTTTTCTTGCACAAGATAAATGTGGAAATATGTATACATATATTCGACTTGTCAAGTATTTTAACATAATTAACATGTAGTGGATATCCTGCTATCTAGGGGAGGGGTGGGGAGTTGGGGGCGAAAATTTGTAACAGAAAATTTTGTAAGGGTCAGTGTTGAAGAATTACCTATACATATGTTTTGCAAATAAAAAGCTTTAATAATAATAAAAAAAAGAAATGGGCTTGCTTTAGGGAAGCAACAGGAAGATGGAATTTTCTAATCACTAGAGGCAGACTGGCACTACAGTGCACTTAACTGGTTTGCCTCAATTTTCTCATTTGTAAGATGGAAAGAATTTATAGCATCTGTTTCAGAAATTGTTGTGAAGATCAAGTGATGAAATATTTGTAAACCTCTTAGCACATAGTAGGTGCTTAATAACTGTTTATTTCTTTCCCCTTCACCTATTTGGTTTCTCTAGAAGAAAAGAGGAAATCTTTCAGAGTTTTCTCATGGGGCAAAGATAATGTATTCCCTTCCTTTCTCCCTATGGAACTTTGAAGAAAGTCGTCCTGGGTGGTAGACCAAGGAACATCAAATGGATGACAGTATTGGAGAGTTCTCCCTATTATATGATGAGGATCATTGACTATATAGATATTATTATAATCTTTGCTATAGCCCTGATATTCCTGGTGCTGCTCTTGCTTAGCAATGACATTTTCACATTGAGAAACCTACTCTGAACTTCAAGGATTTTGTTTTAACCATCATATGGACTTGATTTTTAAGATATGTTTACCTTTCCTGAGACTGTTCCAGGACAAAACTGTTTTGTAGTTTTTATTTTATTTTTTCACTTTTTCTTTTAGACCTTCCTGTATCAACATTCTTGAATATTGTAGGTCTGGAATGGCTGACAAGTAACATCCTTATAGTCACTTTAGTGGCGTAATGTTCTTTAGATACCTTGCAGGCAGGAATAGAGTAGGATGAGTGGTAGGAACACTATCCTAATTTCTCTCTTCATGCAAATTAACCTAGCCTTTCCTTTCCTTCCTTGAATCTTGGTTGGTTTAGGGAACTAAGATAATTATTTGACATTTCAAAGTTGATGTTTCAGAGACAACTTAGACTCAATATGCCTGGAACAGAACCCATTATCTTTCCCCCAAGACTTTGTCTTCTATCCACGTATCTTATTTAAGTCAAGGGTACTACTATTCTTAGAGTCTCGAAGGTGTGTATTCTCCATGCTGTATTTGACTCTATTCTCTAATTCCTTCCTAAATGCCAGATCATGACATTCCTAACTCCACATCTCTCACATGCATTTCCCCCTCTCTAATCATATAGCTATCACTTTATTTCCTTCAGCATCCCTTATTGCTTCCTCATCTTTCTGCTGGACTATTATAATGATTTCCTACTTCATCTTCCTACCTGATCTCCCTTCATTGGAATCCATACTCTAGACCAAAACTTCTTAAACCGTGGGCCTTGGCCTCGTACAGGTTCATGTAACTATATGTGGGGGTTGCGAAAAATTTGGCAACAGTAAAAGGTTATCAGATACTGCTACAACATTTTAATTCTTTAAATAAAATTAAACATGCACATTCATCTCATTAGTAGATAAATTTGCTTTTGTCTTTGAAAAATGTTAAAATTATATGTATACCAAAGAATTGTTTTAATTTTTTAATGATTTAATTATTATCAGTAAATGTTTGCTTTGCATACTTGTTTTATATACCTATGTACCCAGGATTATGTTAAAGTTTCTTAGGCAAAAAGGGATTGGGAGTGGAAAAAAATTTAAGGAGCTTTGCATCAGAAGTGTCAGAGTTGTAGCATGATAGCTGTATATAGTCCTCAACACATCTGAATGTTGCTTTAACTGGGTCAAGTTGTAATTGGGAAATGTTTAACAAAATGTATAAAAATACAATAAAACATATATAATATTAATTTGTGGTTTTCTAAGTCAACATCTCTCCCTCAGGGATCCATTTCTATTTGATTTTGATACCACTGCTCTAGGTAGCTGCCAAAATGGTTTTCCTTAAATATATAGATCTGACCTTTTCACTCCTCTGCTTAGTAAATTTTAGTGGCTCCCTATTGCCTTTAGTATAAAATATAAATTTTTCTGTTTGGTTTTTATACATCTTCACAGCTTGGCCCAGTCCAATCTTTTTTGTCCCATTATATATTATTCCTTTTCCTACAGTGTGCATTTTAGCTAGATGGTCTTCTGTTACACACAGTTTTCCATTTCCTGTCTCCTTACATTTTCAATGATCATCCCCTATGGCTGGAAATAATTTCCTTTTCATTTCTACCTCATATAATTTCTCTCTGTGCGCTTATGTTCAAATATATGTACATGCCTAAATATGAATAAATGCATAGATACATATGTACACATATACATATTTAATTGTATCCTGAGATAAAATGTAATTTTCTTGAGAGCAGGAAGTTTTTATTTTATTTTATTTTTTCTTTGTATCCCCAGTACATAGTACAATTCTTGGCTTATAGTAGGCACTTAATCAGTACTTGTTGATAAGATTGATTGGAAATGGAAGGTTGAGTTCAAGGAACATTAGAAGGTCAGTTTGGCTAGAATGTAAAGTGAACACAAAATAGGATCAAAGGAAGGATTTGAGTTAATACCTTCTTCCAAGTTCAGCATTCTATTCACTTTTGCATGCTCTCAGATTATTTAAGGTTGGATAATTAAACCCACTGGAGTTGATGAGGTCTAATTGTATCATGCCCTCTGTTTCATGGCACCCTGATATTTCTAGAATATTCCCATTCCTTTTTCAGTGGATATTTAAATGCCTTTAAAATTTCTGTTTCTGTTTTTCTAGGCTGATTTCATATTTCATATTCATGTACTTTATACTACAGTCAAACTAGTCTATTCCCCATTTATGATATTCAGCCTTAAGGCATTAGGACTTTGAATACATTATCCCCAATGCCTGGAATGCTTTTCTTTCTTACTTCTGCTTCTTAGAATTCCTAGTTCCCTTGTTTCTCAAGTGCTACTTTCTGTATTCTAAATCAGTAGCATCAAACCCAAAGAAATGGGGTGCTAGTAAACCATAAATAAGGACTCATGTGGACTACATATTGACTAAGAAAACCATATATTTTAACTTTCTATACTTTGTTTTATTTATTTATTTATTTGCTTTTTGCTGAGTCAATTGAGGTTAAGTGACTTGCCCAGGGTCACACAGCTGGAGAATGTTAAGTGTCTGAGACCAAATTTGAACTCAGACCCTCCTGACTTCAGGGCTGGTGCTCTCTCTATTGCGCCACCTAGCTGCCCTGCTTTATTTATTTATTTTTTTTTTTAGTATTTTTAATTACATTTTAATTTGGTTCTGGAGTGGCTAAGAATATTGTGAGCTGTATGTTTGACACCTCTAGAAGTGTTTCCTGATTACCCTAATTCTTCAGTGGTCTGTATTTCCTGGACTTAATATTATTCCTAGTAAATAGTAGGCATTTAATAAATGTTGAATTGAATTGAATTTAGGTCACTGAGAGTTTAACTGAGAGGAAGATCTGGTTAGAGTCCTGGGGCCACCCATGTATAGATTGGTAGGAGATGAATAACATCCAGGAGCGAAGACTGAGAAGTTATCAGTTAAATAGGTTACCAAAGAGAGAGAAATGTCATGAGAGGTAAAGAGAAGGTAGAGAGGGAGAGAGAAAGAAGGAGAAAGATGGAAAATGAATAAATATGAAATGAGAATTAATGTCCAGGAAAAGAGGGAATATTTAGATATCAGAATCCATTAGAAATCATGAAAATATTATTAAATATAATGAAAAAATAATAAAAAGGCAATTAGATTAAGCAGGTAGGAGATTATAACTTTGGAATGATAAGCCAATTGATGGAAGACAGTTTGCAAAGAAGGAAGTAAGTGGGAGATAGGAAATGAAGGTAATAAGTATAGATTGCTTTTTTTCTAGGACTTTGTCTATGAAAGGGTTGTTTTAAGAATTGAGAAGAATTAAGCATATGCAGACATGGTAGGGGAATCAAAGGGGCATATGTTTTCTAGTCAGATTGCCTTTATTTCCTCTTATGGTAACATATTTATTTTATCTAATATATCCTTCTTTCTCCTCTCCTGTCCAACTTCTGACCATTCTTCTAGATTTTGTTAACTGAAAAACGCCATGAAACTTTCTCTGATTATTGTATCTTACTTGGTCTATCTTTTCCATTAAAAGACATTGGCATTTAAAGTTGGAAAAGAAAAGGAAACTAAAATCTGTTCATAGGATAATTTGTGGAGAGAGACCTCAGAGTCTATTTGCTCCAGCCTCTCATTTCAAAAATAAGAAACTAGGGCCCCAGAGAGGTTAAATGAATTAACTAGGCTTACAAAGTAGGCTTACAAAGCTAGGAAGTATCTGAGGTAGAATTTGAACTTGATGTTGATTCCAAGTCCTTTGTAAGGCAAAGGAAGGGTCATGCTGTTTCTCACTTTTACAGATGAGGAAAATGGTCCACAGAGCTTAAAAGCTCAAGATCACACAGGTAATTTATGTAGCATATTTGGGATTCAAACCTAGATATTTTGATCCCAAATCTAGTATTATTTCTTTTGTACCTGATATCTATTCCCTATTCTGTATTATATTTATTCTCCTGTAGCACTTATGGACTAAAACCACCATTTAGTACCTAATTGTATGTGGGATGCATAATTCTTGTTTCCTCAAGAACATGTCTTAATCTCATGATCATTAGATGACTCGAATAGACTATTATACCTAGAGGCAGGGAGATTTGACCTCATACATTTAATGGTTATATAGACCTAGATAAGTCATTTAACCTTAGTTTTCTCAACTGTAAAATGGGGATGATAATAATAGTACTTACCTCGTAGGATGGTTGTAAGGATCAAATGAGATAATATTTTTAAAGGGCTTACCAATAGTGCCTGGTGCATAATAGGTGCTTAATAAATGTCTGCTTCTTTCTTTCCTATGTTCACTTAGAATTTATCTTAGCAGTTAGCACATGGAAGACATTGAAAAAAATCCTTGTTGGATCACTGATTAATATGATTTGCCTAATTATGTAGTAAACCACTGGCAGTGCTGGAAATGGAATTGAAAGTTTCTAACTTGCAATTAAGACCTAGGGAAATATCCCATCTCTGATTTTTTTTTTTAATTTTGGGCAAGTCATATAACCTTGATAGGCCTCTGTTTCTTAATTTGTAAACTGAAATAGTTGTACTACATTGTATCTGAGATCCTTTTCAGCTCTAATTTTGTGATCCTGTAATTTCTAGGATTTGTTTTGTATCTGAGATCCCTTTCAGTTTTAACTCTGTGATCCTGTAATTTCTAGGTTTTCTTTTGTATGGGAAATGCTTTTTAATCTTGCTTTCATCAATAACATAACTTTAATGTATTTGTTTCCATATTTAATAGTTATAACCCACATTTCAGTTCTTTTCAGAAATTGTCTCCTTAATAGATTTATTTTTTTCTCCTAATAATGTACATGGAATAGTACCCTTAAGAAGTGATTAGATTGGGGCAGCTAGGTGGTGCAGTGGATAGAGAACCAGTCCTGAAGTCAGGAGGACCTGAGTTCAAATCCGGTCTCAGATATTTCCTAGCTGTGTGACCCTGGGCAAGTCACTTAACCCCAATTGCCTCAGCAAAAAGGAAAAAAAAAAAGTGATTCAATTGTATATAAGAAATAATAAAAGTAAAGAAATACTATAATTTATAGAGTTTTTGTTGATAGTTACCTTATTTGCCATTTTTGCTACTTGTTTGGAGTAATAAAATGTAGAGCATCAGATTTGGAGAAGATATAATTCCTAAATTTGAGCTTTGACTTTCATGTGACCTTGGGCCTCAATTTCTTTATCCATATAATGAAGAGTTTGGTGATAATACTTAAGGCTCATTTTAGGACTAGATTTATGATTACAGCTTTGTGGGTGTTGCCCTTTTGGGCAGGATTCTTAACTTTTTTGTGTTATGGACCCCTGTGACAATCTGGTGAAAATGGTGAGCTTCTCAAGATAATGTTCTTGAATAATTCCCACAAAAATGAAAAATAAAACAGTTTCATTGATAGAAAGTGGATTTTCCCCCATATCTCCTTCAAATCAATCACAGATTTCTTGGGTGATTAAAACTTCCAGCTCAATGGGAAGACTTTTCTGATTTTCCTTGGTTGTAGCTGTTAATGCTCTCTCCCTTCTCTAATTATCTTACATATATTTGTTTGTACTCATATTATGCCCCTTTCAAAAAGTAAGCTCTTTGAAAGTAGGAAATGTTCTTTATTTTTGTTTTTGTATTTTTATCTACTTTGCCAGGGTTTTTGAACTTCAGTGCTTACATAGTAACATACAAGAAATCTACTGTTGTACTTTGAAAAGGAAGTTTGGGGAACTTCATTATCTCTTACAATTAATGTAGATTGGGGTATTTTTTGGGGAGGAGAGAGAAGTAAAGATCTTTTATGTGTGGTGAACAAGAACATGACTAGTAAATAGAAAACAGGAAAAATGAACTTAAAAATATGAAATGTGCTCTATAATATACTCTAAGCATGGTTTCCCAATTTTTTTGTAATGAACTTTTAAAATGGAACTTTTAAATGATGATTCTAGATCCATGTGACATCCTTTGATCTAAGTATTGCAAATAAAAATAATATTTAGTTACCATTTCACAGTGAATACAGCGAGTGATATTTTTAAGCCAGAGGTGGCCTACAATACTTCCATGTGGGGCCTGAAGTAGATTAAAATTTAACTAGGAATTAGTTAATAAAATAAAAGTACAATAAAACATTGATAATGTTAATATGTAGTTTTCTAAATTAATATGCAACTACAGAGACAATGTACAATTATGTATATGCAGTTAGGTACTCCTATGCAATTTAGTAATCCTTGTTTCTGTTTGATTTGGACAAGACTGGTTTAGATTTTTAAAACAGACAATGGAAAATAAAATGGGAGCCATTCTGAACATATTTTACCTAAGATAGTTACATATTATATTCTTGAGAAAGCGGATTATTTCTACCAATAAGAGAATCATTTCAGTATAGATAAATCTTCAGCTTGCTCTGTTCCTCACGGATTTGCCACTTGGAAAATTTAAGACATTATTCAGCCCTGCGTATACAACAGGGAATTGACTTCTTTCAACAATGTCTTGTTTATCAGCTGTTTTTTTGTTTCATTTATGTATGGTGGGTTTTTTTTTTTTGTATTTTGTTCTTTTTGACCCTTTATTGTGATTTTTCCCCCCTAAAGCCTCACTGCAAAGTACATTTTAAGGATACAGATTCATAATAACCATACTTAAGGTTATGCTGAAGACTAACTTGCAAAATATTTTTTCTTGCCTTTTAAATGGTGCTTAAGTTGAATAAATTTGGACCATTATATTTTATACATTTCCCCTTTTCTAGACAGATCTCTTGTTTGTCTTTAGAATCACTCTGTTCTTGGCAAAGGATGCCTCTTTTTATTCTTCAGTCATGAATTTACAATTTTACCTATCATCTATATCCACTATTTATACCACCTATCTATAAATGGAAATTTATTTATTATTGAGTTGAATAAAGATTCCGGGATAGATACATAAATATATATAATAACAATTTAAAGTAATCACAATTTAAAGTTTAAAGCAATAGACATTATTTACAATAAAACCATTTAATTTATAACTGTTCAAATGAATAGACTTCTTAACAAAAGTATGTTACATCTATTCCTTTCCTTAACACAGAGCATACAGTTCTTATATTAACTAGCAAGATATCCTAGCTTCACAAACTGAATGTATAATTTGCTTAATTATTCCCAAAGCACTGAGAAATCAAAGGATCTTTAACTTATCTAGCAATATGAAGTTAATATGTCTGCATCTTAATATATGTCAGCTGTGCTCTTAAAATTGGCTTTTATAAAGATTTAATATTGTTTTCCAACTGTCATTTAACATGATTATACAAATTTGTCATAACACAACAGGGACATCAGGGAAAATGTTTCCATATAATTTTTTTTTTATGAAGAAGCTGCTAACTTTGGGCTTTTGGTTAAGTAGATAGGAATTTTTTTACTCTTGACTAGTGATTGAAAGAAATCTTTGGAATGTTTGAGTAATCTTGGTTATCTAGAAGTCATAGATTTTTAGGTTATAGATAGAGAGTTAGAAGAGATCATCACATCTAGCCTTAGAACACAGAAGAAGAGACTAAGACCCAGAGAGGCTGATTTGGGTCAAGCATAATAGGTATTAAAATGGCATAAGTAGGACTTCAGTTTCTCAACTTTACAGATTTGGAAACCGATAAATTCAATTCTATATAAAATTTATTTTTTTATAATTGTTCATTCATTTTTAGTTGTCTGACTCTTTGTGATACACTTTTTGGTGTTTACCTCACAGAGATACTGGAGTGGTCCGCCATTTCCTTCCCCAGCTCATTTTACAAATCAGACATATGAGTCAAAGAGGATTAAGTGACTTTCCTAAGTTCATAAAGCTAGAAAATGTCTGAGACTGGATTTAGCTCATCAAAGTCTTCCTGACTCTGAACTCAGTGTTCCATCCACTGCACTATCAAGCTGCCCAAAACATTTTTAGGCACTTTAAGTATAACACAACAAAATTACAAAGATAAAAACAAAAATTTCAGACTCAGAACCATATTATTTAAGAGTTGAAAGGGACTTTGGTGGCTATTTAGTCCAAGTTATAACCAAAAGAAAATTGAGATATTCAACAAGTAGCTTCTGCTGGAAGACCTCCAAGAAAGAAAACCATTAGTTATTTAGATAGCTCATTCCATTTTGGGATAGTTCTAATTATTAGGAAGTTTTTCTTGTCATTGAGCCCTAAATTCACCTCATTACAACTTCCATTTGTTGTTCTGGTTCTTCCTTTTTGGGCCAAATGAGGGAAAAAATTCTAGTTTTTTCTAATTTTTCTCTAGTTGAAATCCTTCAGAGTTTTGATGGTAGCAATTATAGCCTACTCCCCATCATTTCTTTTCAAGCTTAAACTTGCCCAGTTTATTCTACTGATGTTCATGTTACATGGATGCAAGGGTTTTCATTATCCTGGTTGCTTGTGCACACTTAGTTTATCAAATCATTGAACTCATCGTGGAACTCAGCATTCCAGATAAGGTCTGATGAGGTCTGACCTTTGTATTCCTGGATACTGTGCTCCTCTTAATTTAGTCCCAAATCATATTAGCCTTTACATGTACCACATCACCCTGTTGACTCTTGTTGAGCTTTAATCCCATTAAAACCCACAGATATTTTTCAGAGAATTTGCTCTTTATCTATGCCTTCTCTGTTTTGAACTTATATCATTAATTTGTAATTCTTAAATTTAAGAATTTGCATTCATATTTACTGAATTTCATCTTACAAAATTTTGCCTAATGTTTTAGCCCAAGGGCCAACAAACTAGTATTTGTGCCTTATAGGTCAGATCTGAACCTCTGCCTACTTTGAACTAAGAATGATTTTTATATTTTTAAATACAAAAAATGCAATAAAATTTTGTTTAAAAAAAATCCATTCTTAGCTCTTTGGCTTCCTGGATGTCCTCTGCTTACCATAGTTTGCCAATTCCTGCTGTAGCTTGTTGTCATCCAATTATTAATCCTTCCCATATTTTTGTTGTCTGCAAATTTGATCAGTATGTAATCTATTCATTTATCCAAGGCATTGATAAAAATATACGTAGCACAAAGTAAAACACATTATCTATGTGTACTTGACTAGAGTGAATGTCACATTGACATCGAATTACTAATAACTTCTATTTGAGTTTATCTTTCCAACAAGTTCTGAATCTATATGATTGTATTATTGTCTAATTTGTATCTTTCCCAGTTCCTCCAAAGAATATGGATTAAGGTGAAGAATGTATCAATAGGAAGGGAAAGGGGGAGAGAACATTTATTAAGTCCTTACTATGTTTTACTTACTGTGCTGTTTTATAAATATTATTTCATTTACTCCTCTAACAATCTTGAGATGTTGGTATTCTTAATATCCCTATTTTACAGCTGCCAAAACTGAGGTAGACAAAAGTTAAGTGATATGTCTGGGGTTATACAGCTAGTAAGTATCTGAAGCTGAATTTGAACTTGGATCTTCTTAACTCCAGGCCTGTGGCTTTGTCCACTCTCATGTCACCTACCTGCCTTAATACTTTTGGTGTCATTTAGTAAGTGATCTGTCCAGAGTCACATAGCCAACATGTGTCATAGGCAGAATTTTATTGTAAGTCTTCCTGCCTTCAAGATCAGTTCTGCTAGGGGCAGCTAGGTGGTGCAATGGATAGAGCACCAGCCCTGAAGTCAGGAAGACCTGAGTTCAAATCTGGTCTCAGACACTTAACATTCCCTAGCTGTGTGACCCTGGGCAAGTCACTTAACCCCAATTGCCTCAGCAAAAAGCAAAAAA
>JAJPUD010000294.1:186413-230452 GCA_023553655.1 Myrmecobius fasciatus | reverse complement strand
GTTTGTTTGTTTGTTTTGTTTTTTTTTAATGTGACTCTTTTTTTTTTTTGACCTTTGCAAAAACTTTTTTTCCCAAGCTTTTCCCTTCCTTCCCCCCATCCCCCACCCCTAGATGACAGGTAATCTAATACATGCTAAATAAGATAAATTATATGACAAATACAATACATGTATACATATCTACACAGTTATCTTACTGCACAAGAAACATCAGATCTAGAAAGAGAAGAAGAAAAAAACAACCTAAGAAGGAAAACAAAATGCATGGAAATATTCACAGAAAGCGTGGTTCACACTCAGTTCCCACAGGCCTCTCTCTGGATGTATATGACTATCTTCATCGCAGAACAACTGGCCTGAATCCTCTCATTGTTGAAGAGAACCATGTCCATCAAAATTGATCATCGTATAGTCTTGTTGCTGTGTATAATGTTCTCCTGGTTCTGCTGATTTCACTCAGCATCAGTTCATGAAAGTCTCTCCAGGCCTCTCTGAAATCATCCTGCTGGTCATTTCTTACAGAACAATAATATTCCATAACATTCATATACCATAATTTTTTCAGCCATTCTCCAAATGATGGGCATCCTTTCAATTTCCAGTTTCTTACCACTACAAAAAGGGCTGCCACAAACATTTTTGCACATGTGGGTCCCTTTCCCTCCTTTAAAATCTCTTTGGGATATAGGCCCAGTAGAAACAATGCTGGGTCAAAGGGTAAGGCATGGATATTTTGTACTTTTATTGTATTCTATATAGCTTTCTAATGTTACCAACACTGAATCAGGGCTTCTGTTTGTTCACATTACTGCCAACATTAAACTTTGTGATATTTTGCAGTGTTTGCTATCTATATGGGATTAATAAGCAACTAAGCCCTGTGCACAATTATCTACTAACATAAAATTCTACCAACCTTAAATAAGCAGATCATATTTCCCCTCTCAGGGTCTCTTTACTCCTTGTAATCCATTTCCTCCACTTATTGAAACCTATTACTCAGACACTACTTTATCCACTACTTTTAAGTTTATCCTATATTTATCTTTACTACATCAGGATATTCTAGATATGAAGGAAACTTTTAATGGATATTCTGGATGGCTTTTTGCCTACTATATTAGTATGTATGCTGCATGTAGTTGACTCAAGCCATGGGATGGAAACTAAATGCAATTCAGTGAAGTCTTAAAAATTTTTATTTTGTTAATTTTTTTAATTTTCTAAAACTGCTTGATTTGGCACATTGCTGACAAATGGTTACAACGTTTTGTTTGGAGATGATGACTTAAAAATCAAAAGAAGATAATTGCAAAATGTTATTGGATTGAATTAAGTCATGGCTTTTGTTTGTTGCATGAATACTCAAGTGTTTGATTTGGGACTAACTGCTGACTTGAGAGTGTTTTGGTAAAGATATCTAGATCTTTGTCTTAATCCTAGCAGAGAAATTATTACAGTTGGAATTAGAATTAGAAAGAATGGTTTGGAAAATCCACTGTACCTCCTCAAATGCAATGATGGGAAGATGCTTTTGTTCAAACCTCAAGTTCTAATAATGCCACTTGAGGCTGATGGCACCTTTGATAGGACTAGGAAGTTTGAATTCTCATTACGTATTTATCAAAAATTAATCAGGGCATGTTTGCAATATATAGAAGTAGAAAATTGGTCATTGTTCAGCTTGTCCACAGAATCATGAAGAATCTAGTCATGTGTCTCTTTCATATCTTATTACATGTCGCTTTCATGTCTCTTACAATTCAGAAACTCTTAGATCTCCAAAGCAGGTGTTTCTGTACCAGAGGAGGGAATAGATTCAGAAGAAATGGATACTTAATTAAAACTCTGAGTGAGTGTATCAATGTCAGTTTTCCTGTACACCTGCTAATTGTATGGATGAAGATGTTAAATAGAGCTACACAGATGTAAGAGATCTCATATTAAATTTGTTTGTAACCCATCTTTTCACATATGGTCTTCCTTCATGATTTTGTGGCATTTGCTTTGAATGGATGAATGAACATAGCAGACATTCCCCCACAAAGTAGGCCTCGGAGATCCATTCCAGGCCAAGGTTATAAACAAGGAAGATTGTTAACCAGGCCACTGGTGGATTAGGATTGGAGGTGGGGAATAGAGTTCTGGCTTCTTTTACCTCCTCCAAAAAAACTCTGAAATAATTTGGATTTTGTGTTTAAGAGCAGATTTTGAAAATTCACAAACATGAATAATGGTGCCTTTTTTTTTTAGAAATATCAAAATTGTGCTTTTGTTGGAACTATGAAAGAACTTCTGATCTTTTTGTTTAGACAAATGCTTGCTGACATATTTTGGAAGAATCTGAAAATAATTTGTAGTTAAGTCAACTAGCATTTATTAAGTGCCTGCCATATGCTAGACACTAGATTAACCCTGGGAATATAAAGAAAAGCAAAAAAAGTCTCTCCTTTTAAGAAGTTCCCTTACAATCTAAACAGAAGAACCATATGAAAACAGTCATGCATACAAACAAGAAAAATACAGAATTAATTAGGTAAGAGAACGGAAAATAGTTTAGATTTCTTTAGTGCCATGAAATAGTTGAAGAAACTGATTCCTGAATTTAAAGTTTTTCTATTGAGTTAGATTTTTTTTATATCAGGTTAATATTTGTTTTTAATACCACTAAATTCAAAATGATTATGTAACTTGAATCTGAAGAATTATAACAGTCAAAAAATTAGAAGAGAATCAAATTAGGTATCTTGTACAACTTTGACTAATAGAGAATTTGTAACCAAATAAGAGATAGAAGTAAACACAGAAGACAAAGTAGTTAATTTCAGTAATGTGACATTGCAGATTATTTTGCACAAACAAAATCAATCAAACTAGGATAAGAAAGAAAGGGATCTGAAGAACAGGAAAAATACCAAGAATAATTTCCCACTGATACAATCCAGGAATATGATAAAAAAATTCTTAAAAAGTTCTCCATAATGTATAAACAAGTATGGAGAAAATATCCCTACCTTTTGCCATGTAATTAAGAATTTATTTAGCCACTTTAGATCATAGAATAATCTTTTTAAAGGTCCATACAGTGAATTTGAATTCAGGTTCTCTTAACTAAAAATGCAAAAATCTTTCTGCTTTATAATTTGTATTGAAATGATTTCTAAAGACCTTTTTTGGCTAAATATGATGATTCTAAGTTCGAACTTTCTTTGCCTTTCTTTTGTACCACATCATTATTCTAGACAGGTATACTGAATAAAGAAAGTGAGCATCAGATAAAAAAAAAAAAACAACAACAACAACAAAAACACTTTTCAATTAGATAAGTCAGGTGAAAAGTAGCCAAATGATAGCCCCAATGATGCATTAGTGGTATAACTTCACATACTGTATTGACAAGATGAAGTAAAATGAAATAATGTTAAGTAAACCAAAGAAGAAAAATATTATAAAGACCTATTAAATGAACTAAGTCAGTGATGCTTGAGATAAACAGACACTGGTCAAGAGCTTCACAAGAAAAGTTTAACTAGCTAACATTTTTTTCTTTATTGATGGTATTTTATTTTTCCAAATATATGTAAGGATAGTTTTTTAACATTCATTTTGTAAGACTTTGTATTCTACATTTTTTTTCCTTTCCTCCTTTATCTTCCCTCTCCCCAAGACATTAGCTAACAATTTAAGAGAAGTTTATTGGGTGAACCATAGACAAATCAGTTATATAAATGGATTTTGTGATGAGTCATAATTGCAAGTATTTTTTCCATATTCATTTCATACTCATAAGTCCTTTGAACAGCTACATCTTGTAGTATTAGGAAGGTTTGAGTTCAAATTCTGCCTCAAATTTTGCATGTCATTTTAATTCTTTCAGTTTTAATTTCCTCATCTGGAAAATTTGTATAAAGATATCATCTGTCTTCCAGAGTTGTTATGAAGCTGTAATGAGTTAATATTGATATAAAATTCTTTGTAATCCTTTATGTGCCATATAAATAGTAGCTGTTCTTATTGTTTTTCTCTTCTTAACTGTTTCCAAAATCATTAGTGTTTCTGCAATTTATAGTAGAGTAAGAATGTTTATTAGAAGTTTATATTAAAAATGACTATATAAACCATAGTAACTGCTATTGTAGTTACTCCTGAAAATATTCTTTCCTATAATGTCATGAAGGAAATTTGGCAAACTATAGTTTCTATTAGAAGTAGACTCATAAGTTGTATAATTTGCCTTGTCTAGGAAACTAAAGAAAAAAAATCTACTTTAAAAGCATTCTAGTTTTTGATGCTTTTATCCATTTACATATTTATTTAGGGGGACAGTTGTTATATTTATCTTTTTAAAAATAAATTTTTATTAACATTTTCTGTTTCTTATATCATCATACGATCACATAAATCCCTTCCTCTCCTTCTTCCTCTTCCCAAGAGACATATGTATGACAAAAAGTATCATATTTTTAATGAGGAAAAATAAAAATCATCACAACTGATTAATAATACATTGAAAAAGTCTGAAAGCATATTCAATGTGTGATGTCTGTGGACCTCCCATCTTCATCAAGAATGGCTGGGTTGGGAATGTCTTGTCATATCTCTTTGAATCCTAATAGATTTTTAGCATTTTGTTGTATGTGTATATATATATATTTGTCATTTATCTATTGGGGGGATGGCTATTAGTAATATGTAAATATATGAGTATTCATTAATTGTTTATATATTTTGGACTTCAAACTCTTATTAAAGAAATTTGATATAAAATTTTATTTCTTATTATAGATACATTAATGTTATCTATGCAGTTTTTCGATTCCAAGTTCCTTTTATTGCTATAGACACAATATCATGTTGCTTCAGTTACTTTAATTTTTTCATTTTCTGATTCATGACTCCAATAGTCTTTCTCTCTCTCCCCCGCCCTGTATTCTTCATGCAACCAAAGCTTCCAGTGCCTCCATTCTAGACTCTCTTCTCTAGGAACTTTCTGCTCCTGCCTTGGGGTTTATTCCATGTGATGTGATCTATGATGTAGGGTTAGTCACCAAATGATGTCAGGTACCAAAAGTTGGGGTTTAGTCATGTGAAGAATTCACAATGGCCATTCCCTTGAGTTAAAAGGTAGATTTATTTAGGGCAGTAGGTTATAGACAAAATGAAGGGATATAATAGACAAGTTCCTCATTAGAACTCACAATTATCCTTAGCTGGCGTTCTAAATCTTGAAAGGGACTTAGCACTTAAGAGCGTTATAGGTAAGAAGGAGAAGAGGGGTTGGGAAGCAGAGTGCAGTTAGGGGAGATACCGGGTGGGAGGGTTGAGGGGAAAGATATCCCAAGGCAGAGCTGATCTGAAGGAAGGGAGCCCCCATGGAATGGCCCATAAGTAGGTTTTATAGGGAAAATTTAACATCAGGGACATGACTGGGATTTCTGACAGGGCATGGCAAGGTGGGACTGCTCGAGACCTCTACAGAGGATGGGTCTGAGGAGTCTGACATAACTTGGAATTCAGATTGGAAAGCTACCACACAGGGTAGGAACATGTCTTCTGTCTGCCTGCCTGCCTCAGGTATCAATTCTTTAGCTTCTCTTTGTCTAAAAAAATATTTTAGGATCTCATCTCATGTATTTCCTTTTTTTCATTTTTCTTTATTTCTATAACAATGCCAACTAATTCAGGTATTAGAAAGGACACTGCTCCATGGTTAGACCCCTTACCTATGATTATTTGGCCTATCACTGATTTATACCCTCTCTTGTTGGCCTTTTTTTCTTCTACATTTGCCTAGAATCCTCCTCCCTGTGTCCATGTCCTCTATCTCCTCTGAGTTCCAGTTTCCCCTACAGGTTCCAACCCTACTTCTCCTAGTTGATTTTTCAAGTACCAAATTCCTCTGCCCTCAACTAGTAAAATGTTCTCATCTCCCTTTTTCTGATCATCTCTTTCTACCTGTAGCAGCATTCATCAGTGGAACTTCCTCCTCTTTCTAAAGTAACTTCTCTTTTGTTTTCCCTTGCCCCAGCTCTTTTCAGTTTTTCCATCTCATATATTCTTCTCCCTGTAGACTTTTTTCTTTCTGAGACCACAGAAGTCACTTTTCTTGATTTGACCCTGGCTCATCACTTACTTTGCTGTCTCCTTTTCTGCCCCCTATACTTTATGTATCCTACTCTGTTGCAGTGTTGTTTCACACACAAAAAAATCATTTACCTGAGGTCAGGATGCCCCAAAGTTCTGGTCATAATACACCTGGCTGTCTCTTCACTGTTGCTTTTAACAAATTTCCACTTTGACTTTTATCTCCTTTGATATATTTGGAAATCATTCTCTTATTGTTCTATTATCACACTGTTGCTATTGCTACTTTTGCTAGAGTATTTATTCACTCCTCCAGCATTTCTATTGTTTCCTGTGTTTGAGTCAAAGAATTTCTTCAATTCTGATTCTAAAAATATCTGACAGTCTTTATTTTATTCAAGTCTATATTTTGTCTTGTATGGCTGGTTTCAGAATCTTTTGTTTTTTTTTTAAGGTATTATTTGTATATCTTGTTTTTGAATTTATTAGATTTTGCTTGCATAGTTTTATATTTGTTTTTCACGTGTTTTCCTTTTATGATTGTTTTTTGCTTTTCCTCTTCTTGGGTTATTGGTTACTTTGTTGTTGTTTTGTTCTTCCTTCTTGAAGAGGACTATGACATCAGGGAGGTGATGTCATGAACTGCAAGGGAATTAGATTTGAGTGAGAGAGGATTGGGTAAAATCCCCAATCTCACTTTCTCCTCAGGAGCCATCTGGATCCAGGGCAAGAATGCTGAGTTGGAGACATTGGCCTTTTTAAGCTAAGATCTTTAACAGATTTCACTTTTTTTTTTTTTTTGCTTTTTGCTGAGGCAATTGTGGTTAAATGACTTGCCCAGGGTCACACAGCTAGGAAGTGTTAAGTGTCTGAGGCCACATTTGAACTCAGGTCCTCCTGACTTCAGGGCTGGTGCTCTATCCTCTGTGCCACCTAGCTGCCCCAACAGGTCTCACTTTGACTAAGGCATTGAGACAATGCCCAATCAATGATTAAAACTAGAGGAACATATAAGGGATTGAAGAGGAATAAAGGCAAGGAAGAAAAGGAAGAAGAGGAATAGAAAAAATTAATTGAGAAGGTCACAGGGCAGCATAAATAATGAATAGGACCAGGAGAGTAACACAAATAGTAACATCAATATGGTAAAAACAAATAACTTTCAAAGACTACTAGTAGACATGGTCACTAGTATAAAAACCTGCCAAGAAGTCAAAAAGAAAGTAAACTGAGAAAAGTTTGTCAGATCTCTCAAATAAAGAATCAATAAGTCAATAAATATTTATTAAGTACTAATGTGACAGGCTTTGGGCTAATAGTAAAATAAAATAAAACAGATATTTTTAAAAAAAACTTTATAAAGATGATTACTAAAACTAGAGAGAAAACTTCTAGTCAAGTGATAGGACTAGAAGTCTGAATTAGTGCCTAAAAGGTTACAGTAATTGCAAAAAAAAAGATTTTCAAGAGAATAGTAAAAGCAAAAAGTGGAGTACAACAATTTAAAGAACAAAAGTTGGCCAGTGCTCTGAAGGGAGACTCTTATCATGGGGCTGAGAAGCCTGAAGCAAAAGGGCAATGGGCTGCAGGGTGCTCCAAATCCTGAAGTTCTTTGACCAATGAGGCCCTGGAAGCCAGCAGCATTGTGACTAAGAATGTTCCAGAGATCCCAAAAGTCTGCATCTATTTGCCCAGGAATAATCCAACAGAATCAAAATGACCCCAGTGCTCTGATGAGGGAAGCTCCAAGGAAGAGAAGATGGATCACTTTGGTTGAGAAGGCTCTCACATTCAGCTCTGACAAAGGGTGCTCTCATAGGACCTAAATTCTTCCAGTACATTGAGCATAGCCATGACAAGGAACAGTGCTGAGAGCACCAGAAATTAGGGACCTGCCTGAGAGGGCATGATCATCCTATTTCAAGAGTGTAAGAAGGGATGTAATGCAGACTTGGCACAAGTTTGAAACCAGGAAACTATGGAGATATGAATGAACAGAAAGAAATATATGGATAGTAATCTAGAAAGAATCAAATAGCTCTGCATGTACAAGTAGAGGCACAAAGTATAAAAATGACTTTGTCACAAGGACTAAAAAATCACTGGAAGAAATTGGGCAAAAAAAATGAAGTAAAAGCTCTGGAGGAAAAATAAAAGCAAATGAAGAAATAAATAGGTCAAAACTGAAAACTTAAAACTTTACCTGAGGAATAAATTTTCTGAAAGGGAGAAAGAAGAAAATAGGACTTGGTGACTCTAAGAAAAAACAAGAAATATTCGAATAAAGTCAAGATTGAAAAAACCCAAAGAAAATATATGGTGCCAACAATAAAAAACAAGTAACCTGGGAAATTGTTGTTGACAGATAATTTAATAATTACTGCACTCCCTGCAAACAATGTAAATCCTGAAACCATAATAATTGTATTTCAGGAAAACATAAGAAAAACTACACAGATCTCTTAAAACTATAGTAAAAATGAAAATGCAAAAAAACCCATTGGTTATCTCTTTAAAGAAATATCAGATTGAAAACAACTAGAAATGTTATAGAAAAAACTAAGCGTTTTCAAGGTGGAAATAAAATTTAGTGCAAGTAGCCAGGAAGAAAGAATTGAAATACCATGAAACCACAATCAAAATTACAAAAAAAATAGGCACTTAATATAAAGAATAGAAAATCTTGAAAAATTATATTCCAAAAGACAAAATCTTAACAAGTAGGATAATTTACTCTGTAAGAATAGGTATAAATCCTATAGGAGTAAAACAGTGGGTTCAAGGAATAGAAGGAGGTGAAAACTTGTGTGTGGCTTAACCAGGAGAATAGTTGAGTGAAAATAGTACCAGGTTATGCAACAGCAGCAGCACCGAGCAGTCCAATGCCCAGAGATGATAATGGAACACCTGGGCAAGAAGAAGAGGTCCCAGGAAGCCTCTGTATTAACACTGGGAGCAGGAATAGGTGACATCTGGCAGCTAGCTCTGTCGCCCATTAGCCAATTTCAGATTATGCTTCCAGGGCAGAAAGAGAGGTGCTTGCAGTTATGAGTCAATGTCCCTACCTGTGTAAAGAGCAGAGCATAGACTAGGAGGGCAGTAAATAAACCTCTTCCCTGAATCACACACGTGAACAATACTGCAAATGTACAGATAGCCAGACTGAGCTGTGAAAATAGCAAGACTTAAAGATCAAGCTAGTCATTACATCAAAGTTGAGCAGAGCCTGGATATAACATAAAGGCCAGTATCAAAAAATAGGCTAGAAGAATCAATAAACAATAACATTAAAAAAACAAGTTGATCATGAAAAGCTACTATGGTGATAGGGAAGCTCAAGGTACAGATTCACAATACAACAAATTAAAAACATCTAGAAATAGTCCAGACTTAAAGAAAAAAGGTATTGGAATAAGGCTAACAAGAAGTTCTAGAGGAGCTAAAGAAAAATTTTTTGAAAATAATTTTAAAAAGTGTTTTATTTTATTTTTTTTTACTAAGGCATTTAGGATTAAGTGACTTGCCCAGGGTCACACAGCTAGGAAGTGTGTGATTTCAAATTTGAACTCAGGTCCTCCTGACTTCAGGGCTAGTGCTATATCCACTGTTCCACCTAGCTGCCCTAAAAGGTGTTTTTATTTTTTTAAATCAAATGAGTGGTGGAATAAAAATTGGGAAAAAATGAGAGTGAGGCAAATAAACTATGAAAAAGAATTAACAGCATGGTAAAAGAGGCACAAAAATAATATAGAAGAAATTACTTCAAAATGAGAATTGAACAAATGGTAAAAGGTACTGTAGCAAATAACTTATAAATAATTTATGAAATGGAAAAAGAGGTAGAAAATTTCAGTGAAAAAATAATCCTTTAAAAATCAGAATTGGCCAAGTGTATTTTGTATTTGCATTCCCAATCAGTTCATTGTTCTCTCTTTTGTTATTTTGGTGAGGCTTCCTATTATAGATTCAAGTTTTTTGGCCATGTTCATTAAATTCAGCCCTCATAATTCTTATTCTTCTTTTTGAACGCTCAGGAACAACATGTTGTGATCACATATTCTTATTAAATTCCACAACATCTTTTGTCCCATTAGATGCTGGATTGTTTGCCTTTATTTTTATAGTAATTATTCCTACATGCCTGAATTTATTTACTAGATCTGAAGGTCATATTTTCTTCTGCTATGATAGTTTTACATCTTGGTTTTCCTGCTTATATTGAAGATCTTTGAGGTTTCTTCTTCCTGAAGTTTTTTGGCACTTTTAGTCTTTTCTCCTTGTCTTCCCTTATTTTTCATATCACATAATTCTTGACTCCTTCCCTTCTTATTATGTTTTCCTTGGGGGATGTATCTTAAAATCCCTCAGCCTTCTTCTTCACTGAGCAGTTCACTATTCACTAGCCTAGATTTTTGTCCCAGCTGACTTTTGGGTGGTCAGAACTGATGCCAACTGAGGGCTTTGCTCTTCCCTCAGGCTTGGTGGAATGCTGCAAAGCCTCCTACATGCATGGCACTCTGTCCTGGTGACTTGTTTCACTCCCTCAGTTCCTCAGGGCCGTGGCTTAGCGCTGACAGTTTACAGCCTGTTTTCCTGGCACTGGCTGAGCCTGCTTTCCCCAGCACCAGCAGTACTTTTTGGGTTGCAGCCGCTGGCAGATTTTTCCTTTTAAAGGGCTATGACCAAGCTGATATGAGCTTTGAGCAAGGGTTTACACAGCACAGGAAGGAGGGCGGGGCTTTGAATAGAGGAGTATTGTGTCCTTTGGCCTTCTAATGAAGCTTCAGTGCTGATAGGGCAGGAAGTGAGGGAGGGAGAGATGCCAAGTGAACTCAGAATCAAGAAGGGTCACGTCCTGCTTTTTTTTTTAACCTTTTAGCTTTTGGGTATCCTAGACCTTGAAGACCTCTGAAGTTGTTTTTATCTTTGGCACATGGTTTCTGATTTAGAGAGGTTTGAGAAACTATGGACACTAGAGAAAATGTCTAGGATTGTTGCTCTTGTGACCCTGAACTCTTTCTTGGGGACTTAATGTATCAGGCAAGTCCTTATTTTAAGTATAACATTTAAGTTATGATTTGTACATTGGGAAGGAGAAAGATTGGTTAATCATGATGACTTAGCAAGCTATTGCACAATAAGTAACAAATATGGTATTTCCATCCATAAATATCTAATCCTCAAAAAATAAGAAAAAAGGGGCAGCTAGGTGGCGCAGTGGATAGAGCATCAGCCCTGAAGTCAGGAGGACCTGAGTTCAAATCTGGTCTCAGACACAATATTTCCTAGCTGTGTGACTCTGGGCAACTCACTTAACCCCAATTGCCTCAGCAAAAAAGCAAAAAAAAAAAAAAAAAAAAGAAAGAAAGAAAAGAAAAAGAAAAAACATAGTTGCTGCTATAAGATAAAGAAAACACTGGGGAGACTGGATCATAAATTACTTAGGCAAGTCATAATAAAGGGCTTATGCTAGGGTGGGGCAAAGAAAATTAAAACATTGAGGTTAGATTTGTGTGAAATTATAAAAGTAGCTTTATTTTATTATTATTATTTGCTGAGGCAGTTGGGTTAAGTGACTTGTCCAGAGTCACACAGTGAGGGAATGTTAAGTGTCTGAGAACAGATTTGAACTCAGGTCCTCCTGACTTCAGGGCTCGTGCTCTATCCACTGCGCCACCTAGCTGCCCATAAAAGTAACTTTAAAAGACAGCTAATAGATTATGGGGATCAGAAGAAAGAGATATGTTAAGGGTATAGCTGACAAAATCTGGTAACATTTATTTGTCCACTGTCCCTTTAGCTAGCCTTTATTAGCTCCTGCTGTGTGCTGCCAACTATTGTTCTAAGTATTCCTGTCTTAAATTTAAACAAAAGGCCTTTGAACAAAGGAGGACAAAAATGGAAAAAGGTAAGTCTTGTCTATCTAGTATGTAGAGAGACACTTAGTGATGAATTGCACATGAAATAACCTGTGAGAGAGAATTCAGGAAAGGAGCCATTATTAAACCCCTGTCTTCAAATATCTGTGCTCAAATGTTCAAAGTTCAAATAACAGGAAAGAAGAATTGTAGTCTTAATTTAAACTTGGTGGAATTAATCCCATGACTAGAAGATCTCTCTGCATTGGGTATATCTTATAAAAAAGAAATAAAACCTGATTAAGGGGAGTTGGAAGGATACTAATATTAAATATTAAAAAGTTATATTTATTGGAAAATCTAGGAACCAGAGGGCATTAGTATAAAGGTCAGTGGAAGAGGAAACAGAAGGGAGTTTTCTCACTAAGATTATACTATAAACCACCTGGTCTTACAAAGGAAATAGCTGCATTGGGCAAACAGGTTATAGGCTTCAAATGGAAGGATGGAGGACTTTATTCATCCAGACATCTACAGGAGTTCTCCTGGTGATTAAAGCAGAAAAATAAATAAGCATTTTTTCTTCTAATAACTTTCTGACTGTTTAGTCAGCCAATAAACCTTTATTAAGTATTTATTATGTGCCAGGCACAGTGGTACCAGACACCGCAGATAGGATAAAATTGAAGGAAACAATCCATATTTGATAAAACAGATACATAGAATATTACCTATTTATTATGTGCTAGGTACTTTTCTGAGATTTCAAATACCATTAAGATTGACTGTCCATGTTTTTAAGTTGTTAGTGAGAAGGAGGCAAAGGCAATATTCTTTGTTCATCACTTCTATCCTTTCTTTGTTATGAATATCTTATCTAATCCCTTCATGCCCATAGCCAGTACAGGTAACATTCAGGGATTGTGAAGAAGGTGACACAAGTCATGGAAAAATACTACACGATCTAGGCGTCAACTTTCAAATTCACAAGCACCTGTGAGATCACCATCATTTTCAGAAAGAAGCTCGGTAACAAGATCGAAGATTACGTTACACATTTGATTAAGTGGATCCAGACAGGCCTTGTGAGAAGTTATCTCCATTAAAAAGCAGGAAGAAGAAAGAGAAAGAAGGGATAATTATGTTCCTGAGGTCTCTGTTTTGGATCAAGAGATCATTAAAGTGGACCCTGATTCCAAAGAAGTGTTGAAATTCTTGGACTTTGCCAGTTTGCCCAACCAGCTGTTTAATGTTTACTTTTGTCTTCTTTACAATAAATTTAGGAATACCCCTAAAAAGAATAATCAAACTAATTCTAATTAGGCAAGATATTTTCTGTCAGTATTCTTTAGTTTTTTTCATGATGATATCTTTATATTTAGATCACATATTCATTTTGCATATATTGTGATATGTGTTTTTGTCAACCAACTTATTCTGTCATATATCTTCTAAAAATAAGATTCATAGAATAGATATACATGATGAATCTTGAATAAAATCAAGGTCCTAAGATAGAAATGAGGAAAAAAGCCTTTGCAGCAAACTATCATTGAAGTTGTATGATGGTTTACAAAATAAATAGTATCCTTAAGTCATGATATTGAAAAAGCACTTTCATACTTTGCAGAATATGTAAGGTCTCCAGGTGTTTAGTCCTAGAAGAATGTCTGGGATTCTGCCAAGTTTATGCCTGCTACAACTTGAAGGCAAGACTTACTCCAGTCTTTGGCTCCAATTATTTCTACTTTAGTTTCTGCCATCTTTTGTAGCATATGAAAGCAGTTGCCTTATGTTTGGAAATACACCAAACTAAATAAATAATATTAATAGCTAACATTATAGAGTAGAGAGTCTCCATCCTGATTGTTCTTTAGGTTTCAAAAATCTGTGAAGGTAATTTAGCTGTAGGTTGAAAAACCCATCCATTATTTGGGCTGTTGAGAGTTGATAAATGAGACTGAAATGATGGTCAAATTGCATGTGGTCAAAGTAGTGTGTGAGTGATTTGGGGGTTTTGATTAATTGTTGATTTTCTCCCTTTATATAAACTGAGTGCTTTATCTGCTTTATACATTGGGGAGAACTATTAAAAATATAAATGCTTTGTTGTAGTTGAAGTGTGGGTTGTTTCTCCTGTTCTCAAATTTTCTTTCCTCCTTTTTTTATTAACTGGCAGAAGTTGGATGCCTTAAAATTTGATGGTTTGTAGCTCAGTTTGTAGACTAGCCAAAGAAAAACATTTAAAAGTATCATGTTAAAACATTTTAAATTTCCATACTTTTACATTCAACATATGAAATATGCTCATTTAACTTATGGATTTCAATTTCTTCCCTCTCTACTCCTCTCTACAAAAAGCTACCAGAATAGTCTTCCTAAAAGCACTAAAGTGATCTTGTCTGTTTATTTTCTTACCGTTTTTCTGCTCCTCGTTCTCTATGTTCAGCTTAGTTTGTCTTTTAGTTCCTATCCTGTTCCAGAGCTTCTAGGTTCATTTTCCTACTTCCACCATTCTTCATTCACCATGACTTTCTGTCATGCTCTTTTCCATTGCTTGCCCAGCATAAAATAAACTTTAACTGCCTTTCCTGTGTAGCTGGAAGTCCTTAAACATACCCATTAGATTGTGAGCTCCTTGAGGGCCCAAGCTGTCACCTCTTTTTGTATCTTAAGTACTTAGCAAGGTGAATGGTATGTGGTGCTTAACAAATATTGATTGATTGATTATCCCCACTCCCACTTTCATTGATGAGCTTGGTTCCCAGAGTTAGACTTGCTACTGTAACTGTATCAATCCTTTTATCTGCTTTAGGGATACTTTAGAGGTGGATATGTTTTTCTAATGCTTTTTGATTTGAGTCTTCATTTTAGTGTGTTCTCTCCAACATTAAATACCAGTACAGTTAGTACCTCTTCTCTATTTGAACCAGTGCTTAGGAGTCCAGTATCATTTAACCAATTAAGATCTGTTAGCATTTATAAGAACATTTTACTGAGAAAATATAGCAAGAACAAAAATAAAAACATACCCTCCTCAACCAAAGGTACTCTCTTCCCTCCACCACTTCAGCCCCTGGATAGAATTGGTTCACTTCCATGTTTACTTCCAAATGCAGCACAGCCAAAGGATGGAGATGATTCCTTGATGAACTGTCACATCACCTATACATACATGTAATATTATGGATACTATACATCACCTAGGAGTCAATCCACTGTCTAGAAGATTCCCTGGGCATAGCTCTTGATTAGACTTTGGCCTGAGCAATTCCAGGATCTTTGGTAATGTGCATTCCTGGCCTTACAAAGCTCACTATATTTTAGCTATCTCCAATTCTTCTTACCCAAAAAGAGGAAAGACACAAAATTTGCAAAAGTGATAGTAAAGCTATGAACTCATAGCTTTAGTCTGGGAGGGAATGGTTCTGGTTCCACAGCCAGCCAAAAGAAAATAACAACCTAATTTGATTAGTTGTATTTCAAGCTCTGTGCTAAGTATTTCATAAATATACCAGTTGATCCTTAACTACTTGTGTAGGGAGGTGGTATTATAATCCCCTAGACATAGTGTTTAATGACTTGTCTAGGATTACACATGCTAATCAGGTAATCTTAGAATACATTTATTCTAAATCACAACTTGTAGTTTAGATCAAAGTGTGAATGAATCTGACCTTCTCAGCATAACTCTGGGTGTTTATTCTTTCATCATTTCAGCCAATACCACCTTCCCCCTACTTGACCAGATTACTTTAACCTGGACAACATCAATTCTTAGGGTATTATTACAGTAGTGTGATTCTTTTATTTTATGCAGCTAGTCATTTCTTTAAACTTGGGGTTAAAAGTACATTTTATTTACTAATTTTTTTAGGAGCAAAGCAACATTTTTCTCTTGTTTATATGAACTACATTTATCTTTTAAATATCATGATTAGTCTTCTTTAGATTTTAATATATTATGGGTTGGTATAAGAAAAGAAATGGGATTTTTTTGGGAGTTTTATTATATATAAAGGTTAGTAGATAACAGAAAAAGTTTAGAAACTCAGAAATGCATAAAATATTTATATATTGTATAATATCAACATGTTTTATCTTTTAACATCATAATAATTCAGACTTCTTCTGTGATATGAATAGAGGGCCAAAATTTTTTATGTGGATTTTTCAAGATAGAGAGGCATCACATGCCTGACCCCCACAATGTTGAAGAGATAGTTGTACTTACATTTTCTCCAAAGTTGTCTTGAGGAAATTATATCATACAATCCTTTGTGTTCTTACAATATTTGGTAAGCTGGGTAGGTAGTTTGATTGCTTTATATCTTCAATCACTGTCCCAATAAAATGTCCAATCAAAACTCTTCCGTCTCTGTACAGAGCTTCCAGAGGAACTCTTTTGAAGATAAGGATTGTTTTGCTTTCTGTCTTTGCAACCTCAGTACTTAGCACACTGTGTGGCACCTACAAAGCTCTTTATACCCTACTCTGTTTTCCTTTAAGATTTAGCTCAAATCCTGTTTTCTGTAGGTAACCTTTTGCCCTATGTGCAGCTGCCAGAGTATTTTCCTATGAGATTACTTTTCATCTAATCTGAATGTATTTAAGAATATAAACATAATTACATGTAATCTTCAGAGTAGTATCAAACTCAAACTGGATCAAACTGCTCAGGAAATGTATTGACTTAGAAACCACCAGTCAACATTATATATGTTGAATTATATTTTTATTTTGTTAAATATATACTAGTTAAATTTTAATCTGATTCCATCTTCACTTGAGAATGTTTGAATTTGACCCATCTGGTCTCTCCCTCCCCCCCTTTTTTGAAATTATACATTCTTTTTATTTATGTATTTATTTATATTTACTTTATATCTACAAAGTAAATGACAGGAACATAGTAAATGCTGTATAAATAATGATTTTTAAAAAATGTATTCATATCTCTCACCTCTAAAAACTCAAGTATCTATTCCTACCTAGGAAAGAATTCCTACTTGTTTCATATTCAAAGTTCTTTACAATAGCCGATTTCATTCTATCTTGACAGGCTTATTGCACATTATCTCTCTATAAACTCTATTTCGTTGTCAGATTTTTATTCTTGATGTTTCTATGAAGTTGACAGTCTATTATTTTTTATGTCTCTTAGAATTTTCATCTTCATTTAAAATTCAGTTCTTGTGCCATTGTTTATAATATGCCTCTCTTGATCCATTTTATTGTGAGTGCTTGATCCTTCCTCAAATTATCATATATAGTATATGTATTTACTCAGCACTTTGTTAGCTTCCTATCCCTTCTGAACCTGCTTGGCTGATATTCCAAGCAAATTTATAGAAATTTGGGGCAGGAGAGAACTGGACCAAGGAAGCAATAGGGCCAAGAGGTTTCAAATACGTTTTGTTCTTCAAGTGGAATGTAAATTCCTTGGGGGCAGGGACTTTAGTTTTATGGCTGTAGCTCAGAATGTTATATAGTTTGAGGAATATATAAGAAGCATGGGAAATGCTTAAAAGGGGATTAAAAATAAAGTAGGAATAAATTGTACATAAATATCCCTGAGGACTGCATATTAGAAAATTACACTTTTTTTGTTAGTGTACCAACACATTAAAATCAGATAAGAACTATATTTTCATCAGATTCTGACCACATTGGCCATGTTTTTGATAGATCTGAATTAGAAGACCTCTAAAGTCTTTTTTTTTTTTACCTCTAAGGTTTTATAATATAAACATTTTCCCAAATTATCTTTTTGTATTAAAAAAAGTTTTCCCCCAATTACTTTAGTTTCCAGGTATTTTATATTTTTTGGATCCTAACCCTCAAAGTCTATTAACAGATGAAAATAAGGAAATGGAAATAAGAGAAGAGAGATAGAAATGAGGGAAGGAATAGAAATTTCAGAAAATGAAATAAAATACTTGTGATGTGAAATAGTAAAGTATTGTATCAGTGTTGTAAGTTGCTAATATAAGCATGAAATGATCAAGTAAATTATCAAGTTACCCCAACACACTTAAAGTAACTTGATCTTCAATCACCATTTAGTCAATCAATCTAACAATAAAAGGTTTTTAGATTAAATACTTTTAGATAGACATAGGAAACATGACTATGCCTTCAAGATAACCTAGAGAAAAAAAAATATATATATTTAAAAACCCAGGTCATTTTAAATTGACTTTTCAAGGAAATCTCCGAGTAGGAACTGCTTGGAAGACAAGGAAGAAGAAGCCTCAATTTAGGTCTTGGCCCAGCCTCTTCCTCTAGAACTTTGAAGAACTTGTGAACTTTTAAGTGTTAAAAGGATTTTGGATTTCCTATTTTCCCTTAGTAACATCTGAAGATGATTTAACAGTAGTTCCTGTGTTGAGATCCAAAGAAAGATTGAAATAGATAAAGATCCATGAGTCTCAAAGGATTCCTGGAAAGAAATTAAACCATACCAATAGGGAACTTCTTGAGCACCCCATAAATTGGGTTTGTTAAAGAACTTGAAACAACCAGGAGCTGTAAAGCTCCACTTTCCCTTGTCCTTTCTACTTTGAAATCATTTCCACTGGAAAATGAGAAAATGGTGAATGTATCATAGGCTTTTGAAGAATGGAAAATGTTGTATAATAAATTATTTTTACTATACTACCTTAGTAAATAAATTTCTAAAAATTACTTAAGGAAAATTACTTAAAATGATTCCAAGTTGACACTCTTAGGAAGAGGTCACTTGTTGGAACTAGAATGGATAATGTAAGAATTACCTCTATCTTCTCCTTGTTGTTCCTAGAACTTTACTCCAGAACCTGAGACTTATGTGTAGAGTGAGAATTGGGATGAAGGTCCATAGAGCATAGTGGTGGAAATTAATGTGTATTTCTTATAGTTTGTCCAGGTCTGGGAACCAGAAGTTCAAGGAATATTTCTAAGGCAGGGTTTACAATGCAATTTTTCCTCTTATTATAAATCAGTAGAATTCACACTATTTACTATTCATGGTATATTTTATTATTTTTATTATAATTTTTAGACTGTGCCGCCTATGTAAAATTTAAGTTATTCTTTTTTTTTGGTTGAAAAAAGAGCCACTGTTGAAGTCTTAAATCACATAGTGAAAAATATTTGAGCACAAAAGAAACTATCCTAAACTTATGCTCACCAGTTCCAGAGATAATCATGTGCCTTACACAAAAGCCATCACACATAACAAATTTCAGGCACATTATAAATATTTAGTTACTCCTGATGTTTCTCTTATGTATAATCATCTTGTCTCTGATACTTGTTGTGTATTTTTGTTTACATATCTGTGACAGCCGTTGTAGCATAGAGGCTTCTGGAGGGCAGGGGGCCAAGTCTGTTTAGTTTAGTTTGCATCGTGCTTAGCACTGTTCTACACACACAAGGAAACTTTTAAATTATTATTTGAAAAATAAGATTCGCATTTTAGATCTGTTTCCTTTCCTATCATTATATTAACTGAGTCTTCTGTCATTGTTACTATTATACATTAAGGAAAAAGTGTAATCCCAAAACAAAAGGGTGTATTTAACAGATGGCTACTTACTTTGCTAGGTAATATTCCTTCTTACACAACTGCAGGGTATCTTATGCCACCATAAAGATGAGAAAAAGAAGCCACCCACGTCGGTTTGCGTGAAGGAAAGGTTTGGTGCTTACATTTTACCACCAAATGCTTGTCATATAAACTTGGGCTGGATTCAAGTCTGAAAAGGAATAAACAGAAGACTTAGATAAACGATAAACTGCAAAAAAAAAAAATGCCTCTTGCTTTTCATTTATGGCTTTATTTAGAATAGGCCTATTAGAGCGCTGAAACTAAGTTTGATGAGATAGAGATAATAAGCCAAAAGGATGAAGTCAAAGTTTTTCTGAAGATGCTCTAAACCGAAATAAATAATATTGTATATCCTTTAAAGCATTGAGTGTTCTAAACTTGTGGCTCTGATTTGCTGAGCCAGCTGTCCAGAACTGATTGGTTGGAATATTTTATACATAAAGAGAAACTTTCTGGACTGATAACAACTTTTTAAAAAAAGTTTGATTCCTGGGGCAGCTAGGTGGCGCAGTGGTTAGAGCACCAGCCCTGAAGTCAGGAGGACCTGAGTTCAAATCTGGCCTCAGACACTTCCTAGCTGTGTGACTCTGGGCAAGTCACTTAACCCCAATTGCCTCAGCAAAAAAAAAAAAAAAAAAAAAAAAAAGTTTGATTCCTTCCACTGTCTTATTTTTCTCTTCCCTTGTCGTTTTTTGCCCTTTGCCTATATCTTTCAAGATTTCTCCTATTTTACAAACCAGTTTTCATTGTTCCATGAATTCTGATCTTTTATTGCAGAGCTTTTCTCAGTCAGTTTTTATTATATATTAACTTATTTTGTGCAGTAACTTTGCCCAAATTGCCTAATATCCAGATGCCTTATTTTCCATTTTTTTAAGTTTCTTAATCTTGTAGATATAAACACTTGCTAATAAAAAAGCACAAACTCTAGTTTAACTTTATCCATTTTTAAATTTAGAGTACTTCTAAATTAATTTCATTATTATCAAGACCTTTCTCTTCTTGTCCTATCTTTGACACTGACTTGTTAATTTTAGAAAATTTAGAAATTTTATTTTGTTTCATCATTAAAATACTATTACAAAATACGTGAAAGCACTGACCCATTTCCAAATGTTATATCATTTAGCTAATGTTCAAAAACGTTCTCTTTTTCTCCTTCACAGTAAATTTTACCACAGTATTTACTTTTACTACAATATTCAGTTGTTTTCTTTAAAGAACAGCTGCATGCCCTTGTACGATGGAACAATAAAAATATTTCCCTAGTACTTTAACGTTTACAAAATGTTTATAATGCACATTTATCTCATTTGAATCTTAACCAAACTATATGAATTAAGGAATACTGATATTAGTCCTATTTTACAGACAACAGAACACAAGGTTCAGAGGTATTTGTTACTTGCTCACGGTCTGTTAGTAAGCCTTTGAGGTTTAATTGGTACTTCGATCTCTCCTGGTTCCACATCTGACACTTTTAGCCATGCCTATTACTATTTTTATGACTTTGGATAAGTAATTGGGCCTCTTTTATCATTCTTAGTTTTCTGTTTTTTTCTATGATCCCATGACTTTGATGACATTAGAGGAAATAGTATTTTTCTTCAGCATATCATTAATACTTGTCTTCAGGAGTTCAGTGAGAGACATGCCAGTCTGTGGCAAATATTATAAAAATATTCTGCTTTGAACAGAAAACAAAAATCATATTTCTTCTTTTTTAACTTAATGGTATTTTACTTTTTTCCAATTACATGTGAAGATAATTTTCAGTATTCATTTTTATGAAATTATTGATTTCTAAATTTTTCTCTTTTGTTCTCTTTCTCCTTCCCTACGACAGCAAGCAATCTGATAGATATTATACATATACTGTCATATTAAACATATTTCCACTTCAGTCATGTTTTGATTGAAGAATCAAAATTAAAGGGAAAAATCATGAAAAAGAAAAAAAAAAGAAAAAAGAGTGAAAATAGTATGCTTCAGTCTGCATCTGGGGTTTATAGTTCTTTTTCTGGATGTGGATAGCATTTTCCACCATGAGTCTTTTGAAACTGTATTTGCTTGTCATATTTCTGAGAAGAGCTAAGTCTGTTATACTTGATTGTCACACAGTATTCTTGTTACTGTGCACAATGTTCTCCAGGTTCTACTCATTTTATTCAGAAGCTTTTGATATATTGAGTTTTTTTCTGAAATCTGCCTGCTCATCAATTCTAGCATGATAGTATTCTAGTACATTCATATATCACTACTTTTTCAGTGATTTTCAAATTGATGGGTATCCCCTCAATTTTTGCTTCTTTGTCACCACAAATTTCTTTTCCCTTTTTAATGATCTCTATGGGATACAGATCTGTTAGAGGTATTACTGGATCAAAGTGTAAAAACAGTTCTATAACCCTTTGAACATTTTTGCTCCCCAGAACTCTACCATCAATGTATTAGTGTTCCAATTTTCTCATATATCCTAAAGCATTCATCATTTTCCTTTTCTTTCATTAGGCAATCTGATAGATGTAAGGTGGTGCTTAAGAATTGTTTTGATTTACATTTCTCTAATCAATAGTGATTTAGAATATTTTTTTCATGTGACTATAGATTTCATTTCTTTTTTTGTTAAATTAAAGCTTTTTATTTTTATTTATTTTTTATTTTTTTGCTAAGGCATTTGGGGTTAAGTGACTTGCCCAGGGTCACACAGCTAGGGAATGCTAAGTGTCTGAGACCAGATTTGAACTCAGGTCCTCCTGATTTCCGGGCTGGTGCTCTATGCACTGCTCTACCTAGGTGCCCCAAAGCTTTTTATTTTAAAAATATATGAAAATATGCATTTTCAAAATATATGCATGGATAATTTTCAACATTCACCCTTGCAAATCCTTATGTTCCAAATTTTTTCCCTTCTTTCCTTCCATCCCCTTCTCTAGATGGCAGTATTATACGTTAAGCATGTGCAATTATTCCATATATATTTCTACAATTATCATGCTGTACAAGAATATCAGATTAAAAAGAAAAAAAAACAGAAAGAAAATAAAATGCAAGTAAACGAAAACAAAAAGAGTGAAAATACTATGTTGGGATTCACACTCATTTTTCCACAGTCCTCCCTCTGGGTGGACTTCATCACAAGAGCCTCAGTCATCTTATTGTTGAAGAGGGCCACATCTATCACAATTGATCATCTCATAATTGTGTTGCTGTGTACAGTGTTCTCTTGGTTCTGTTCACTTCACTTAGCATCAGTTCATATAAATCTTTTCAGGTTTCTCTGAAATTATTCTGCTGATCATTTCTTATAGAACAATAATATTTCATATTCTCCAACTGATGGGCATCTATTCAGTTTCCAGTTTCTTGCCACTACAAAAAGGGCTGCCATAAATATTTTTGCACATGCGGGTCCCTTTCCCTCCTTTATGATTAGATTTCATTTTTTAATCTGAAAACTGCTTGTTCATATGCTTTGATCAGTTAACATTTGTGTAAATGAATTTTTGTCTTAAAAATTTGACTCACTTCTATTCATATTAGAAATGAGGCCTTTAACAGAAACACTAGCAGTAAAAATTGTTTCCTATTCTTTTGCTTTCCTTATCTTGGTTGCATTGGCTTTGTTTGTGCAAAAGCTCTTATAGGTAAACTAATTCCTGCTCTCCTAATTTGCTTATGGTATCAGCCTTTGGCCCTAAATCTTGTACCTATTTTTAACTTATCTTCTTATATGGTATGAGCTATTTGTCTGTGTTTAATTTTTGCTGTACTATTTTCCCAGTATAACTCTTACAGAGTCAATAGAGTTTTATCCTGTAATTGTCGTATTTATTTGCTAATATTTTATTTAAATATTTTGCATCAGTATTCAATATGGAAATTTGTCATTTTCTTTTTTCATTTTGGCTCTTCCTGGTTTAGGTTTTGATCAACATATTTGTTTTATAAAAGCGTTTTGGTAGGGCTCCTTTGCCTATTTTTCAAAATAGTTTATGTAATATTAGTTAGAATAAATTGTTCTTTTACTATTTGGTAGAGTTTGCTTGTAAATCCATATGGACCTTGCTGAGTTTTTCTTAGGGAGTTTATTTCTGACTAACAATTTATTTTTCTAAAATTTTTTTTTCTTGTAAGGCAGTTGGGATTAAGTGATTTGCTCAGAGTCACACAACTAGTAAGTGTTAAGTATCTGAAACTGGATTTGAACTCAAGTTCTCCTGACTTCAGAGTCACTGCACTATCTAGTTGCTTCAGTTTTTTTGAAAAAAATTATTTCCTATTCTATTAATCTAGATTGTTCATATTTTTGTAAATATTCATCTACTTCATTTAGATTAACAGATTTATTGGGATATACTTGAGCAAAATAACTCTTAATTATTGTTTTAATTTCCTCTTCATTGTGGTGAATTCAGTCCTTCAATTTTTGATACTGGTAAGTTTGTTTTCTTTTCTATAAAAGTCAAATTAACCAAAGCTTAATTTATTCTATTGTGTTCTTTTTTTCCATGAAAGCAATGCTTAGTTTTGTTTATTAGTTCAATAGTTTCCTTACTTTCAATTTTATTACTCTCTCCTTACTTTTACAGAATTTCTAATTCAAATAGAGACTTGATTTTTTTCTTTTTCTAGCTTTTTAAGTTTGTATGCCCAGTTCAATGATCTAATTTTTCTCTATTTTATTCATATAAGCATTTGAGATATATAGTTTCCCCTAAGAGCTGCTTTGGCTGCATTCTACAAAAATTTTGGTGTTTTGTGTCATTGTTTGCTTTGATGAAATAATTGTTCTTTGATTTGTGATTTGTCTCATTCTTTTGGATTAGATTATAAAGTTTCTAATGAATTTATGCTCTACCTTTCCATGGCCCTTTATTACATTTAATGTTTATTGAGCTGAGCTTTTAATATTTCTGTTCTTCTGTAATTGATTGCGACTTTTTGTCTTGCCATGTACTGCTGAGAAAAATGTCTCTATTCCCATTTATTTTTTGCCCAGAGGTTTATTGTATCTAACTTTTCTACAGTTTTATTCACATCCTTGATTTCTTTCTTATTCATGTTTTGGTTTAATTAATCTACTTCTGAAATGTGGTAGTTGAGGTCCTCCAGTATGTGGTTTTGTTGACAGTAACTCACTTTATTTGTCTTTCAGTGCTGTACCACTTGGTATACATACATGTGTGTAATATTGATATCGTTTCATTATCTATAGTAGCCTTTTGCAAGATGTAGTTTCCTTCCTTATCTCTTTTATTTAGATCTATTTTTTCTTTCTTTTTTTTTTGCATAGACAATTTTGAACATTCACCCATGCAAAACCTTGTGTTCCAATTTTTTTCTCCCTTTCTTTTCCCTATTCTCTCCCCTAGACAGGAAGCAATCCAATATATGTTAAATATGTGCAATTCTTCTAAATTTCCACAATTATCATGCTGCACAAGAAAAATCAGATTAAAAAAGAAAAAAATTAGAAATAAAACAAAAAGCAAGCAAAGAACAACAAAAAGGTGAAAATAGTATGTTATGATCCATACTCAGTCCCTATAGTCCTCTCTCTGTTTTCAGATGACTCTCTTCATCACACGACCATTGTTCTCCTGGTTCTACTCATTTCACTTAGTATCCATTCACATAAATCTCTCCAGGCATCTCTGAAATCATCTTCCTGATTGTTTCTTATATAACAATAATATTCCATAATATTCATATGCCATAGCTTACTCGGCCATTCTCCATTCAGTTTCCAGTTCTTTAAGGCTTTTTAAACTTTAGATCAGTCCATCTTCCCTTTGGGGCTTGGTCACTGGCTCTATGTTCCAGGGCCTCAAATGGTGACAGCTTGTACACTGCACTGGACTAGCCCAACCAACTCATGTCTGTTGTGTTGGGGGTCGTGAGATTCAAATAATATGAAAAATAGGAGAATGTAGTTGATAGCCAACTTGCCACTAAAAAAAATTCCCATTTTTTAATATTAGAGATTGAATAATTGGGACTTTTGATTTTACTAATGTGATAAAATTATTGAATTAGGATATCTGATTCTAAGCTGTAGCTTTTCCACTAAGAAAATAATTTTGTTTTATGTGATTCATTATACTCATTTATAACATAAAAGAGTTGGTCTAGATAATTGAGAAGTGCTCCTTACAGCTGTAACAATGAAGATTATTCTTATTTAACTCTAAAACCAGTGTATTTTGAATCAGATAAGTTTGGCTGAAATCACAACGTAACCTTTTACTTAATGTCTATGACCCTTGGCAAATCACTTAGGTGCATACCTCTGTTCTAGTCCAGTCTTAGATACTGATGCTATGACCTTCAACACATCTTAGTTTTTATTTAAACTCTTATGTATTTCACTTTCCTCCCCTGTAATATGGAGTATAATAGCATGTGCCTCAAAGAATTGTGAGGATTAAATTGTATCGTATTTATTAAGAACCTAACATAAAATGCTTATCCATCATTGTTCCCAGGCTACCTTTCTGGGCTTCTATTTTTTCATTTGTAACAAAAGGGGTTTGAACTAGTGAGTCAGGGTCACTTTTATCCATTTCTAGGTCCTGTGAAATTATTTGCTCAGAGTTAGCATTATTTATGTAAATGGAATGCAGATTTCTGAGTCCTCTGCCTTTTTAAGGAATGAAAAATAATTGGGAAGGAAAACTTGTGATTTTATAGGACCATAGATTATAGATAGGACAGGTATATCCTTTAACAATACAATGAGTGAGCAGAGCCAGAGAGGCATTTTTTTATTTCAATCATATGTAGAGTGGTATCTTTGATCCCACGATACTATGAAGTCTACTGACCTAGATGCCAAAACCAAAGATTCAGCAGATTTCTGGTACTGGTCCCCTCCCAAGATGCTAGGGGTGTTGGGAAGAATTTAGATTAGAATCCCCTGGAAACGGTAAATGAATTATACCTATTTGGGCATAGAGACAGTGCTTATTCTAATGCTAAACTCTCTCTTGTAATTTACATTCTATTTATTCCTTAACTAAATTTTTTTGTTATTGGATTTATGATTTACATGGTTTATAAGTGAATTAAGAATATTGCATTGGAGTGGGCTTAGGTTATTTGTAGAAGTGATTATCAAAAACAGTACACATTGAAATTATGAAGAGTTGTGAGGAGATGTAGATTCAGAGTATTTGAATTTTGGAACCCAGCTGTGATTCCAATGTGATTCCAATCCCAGTGCTCTTGACATTACATGAGAACTCTTTTGGGTGTACTTTTGGATAATTTCTTGATGGAAATGCCAGTAAGGATATTATATTTATGTGATTGTTTTCTTCAAGGAAAAGAGTTCTGCATCACAATCACTTATTGAATGATCTCTCCAGCTCCAGGAGTTTGAAAGGAAAGTGAGTGGGTTTCTGGCAGGAAAAATGCCCTTCCTTCTCAAAGACCAGGAATTTACTGTGGTTACCAAAATTAAAATAAAACTAAAATTTGAGATGTCTGACAAAACAGCTCCAAAGAGTATTTTTTTTAATGAAGACATCATTCTTTTAGCTATCTTAGGGGAAATGGAGATGGTGTGTTATTCCTTTTTGTTACTGGCATTGATTTATTTAATTATGATTTCAACATGCCTACAAGGCAAACCCTAGAAAATGTTGCATAACAACACTAACCAGAACAAATGTGCTTCCCTCCTTTCCACCATGCCCTCTAAGATTTCTCAAATAAAATGGGAATGGCTATTCTTATTGTTTTTAAGCACCTATATTTTAAGTGCTTAATTTGTTGGTGTGGCAACTCACAGTATCTCAAATATTCAGGACAGATTTTTGAGAAAGGGAATGAAGTAAAGGAGATTTCACCTTTGGAATATATGGATAGTTTTGGGATTAGCAGTCTGCCTGTCTGGGCCTACTCTCCCAGCTGCCATTCTTATTGATAGATGGAGCTTCAGAAAACATGATTTCTGTTCCCAAGGGTTCTAAGGGTTATAGAGGGTCAGTTAGGGGATACAGAGCACTAGGCCTGGAATTAAGGAGATTCATCCTTATCAGTTCAAATGTGTCCCAAACAGTTACTAACTGTGTGACACCCCCCCCCCCCGAAGTTACTTAATCCTGTTTGTCTTAATTTCCTAATGTATAGAATTAGTTTGAGAAAGAAATGGCAAATCATTCCAGCGTCTTTACCAAGAAAACCTGAAATGTGATAACAAAAAGCTGGACATGACTGAAATGACCCAAAAACAACAATAACAAAGGATAACTTAAGGGTTGAGGATTTTTAACACCTTTGCTCAGGAGACTCCCATCTAATCTCCTCTCCAGTGCCCGTTTACCAGTTGGCACCAATTAGTTTTGACAAGTGCACACTTACTGAAGTGTAGCATGGACAGAAATTATAAAATATCTTTCAGATCAGGTTTTCTCTTTTTTTTTCTCACATACAAAGTCTCTGGTGAAATTCAAAAGTCTTTAAGGCACATTAGGAGGTGAGGGGGGGTGGTGAGACTTTTATCCTTAGGAATACTTTTAATTCTTTTACAGAATTCCCATTAAGTTCACTTTTGACTTGCTTAACTGGGCTAGCTGGCTGTAGAGTGTTGAGTAATGGGATAATATATTGTTGTGTTGGGTCAGTCAGGTCCTTTGACTGCTGGGCTGGCTGGCTCCGCAGCAGGCTCAGCAGCTACTGCTCCAGTTTCTCTTTGAGGGTTTGTTATATCGTTGGGTCTCACTGTTCACCAGGGCATTTCCCTCTTGGAATATTTATTCTCCTGGGATCAGGAAAAAATACGTACAAGAAACAGAGGTGCCATTCATGTATTGATACATGGCAGCCACATGGAATTAGGGCAACCAAAACCTCTTCATCTCTACCCCCCCCCCAGCCAGCTCAGAGCACATTAGGAAGAAAAGATGCAAATATGACCAAGAGAAGGGCACATTTATCCTTCTGTATGTAAACTCAGGTCTTGCTCCCAAGTCATCAGCTTTCTAAATTAAGTTAGAACACTTTGTGTTATCACACACACTTTGTGTGTGGCTCCAAAACTAGTCTGAAGAATTTCCATCGCCACTCTGTATCAATCTCTGAATTATCATGACTGAAATCAACTTTTGTACTTGATTGGCAGGAGTCAGGGAATATCTGGGCTTTCCTCATGGACTGGACCCTCTTTAGCCAATCACCTTTTTTTTTTTTTTTTTTTTTTTTACAAAACAAGGATTCATTATTATTATTATTGTTGCTGTTTTTGTTTTTATTATTAATTTGTTTTAAAACCTATCAAGGAAGAAATTTGATAGTAGAAAATTCAAGCTATGCTATTTCATAGTTTCTCTCCAAATGTCTAGTTTGACAAAGATAGCTTCAGCATAATCATTTTACAGGTGTAGTTTGTCACCATTCTCAAAAACTATTTATTAAACACTCAATGTCTTATTCTTAGTTCTATGCAAAGAAAATAACTTTCTCCCTTTCCCTTCCTTCTCTTTCCCTCTATCGCTATCTCTTTCTGTCTTTGTCTCTGTTTCTGTTTCTGTCTCTGTCTCTCTGTCTCTGTCTGTCTGTCTTTTTGGAATTTCCAATAAGGCAGAGTAAGAGACCTCAGTGGAATTCAGTCTCTTGCTGCCCCTCACGTAGCTGATAGAAATGATAGTGTCTGACTTTGGGGCTTTTTTGTTTCTTCTTTGTTTTGTATTTCTTTCCCTGAACAGTGATCTGAGATGGGAGTTCTTAGCCTTAAGGAAAGTCTTGTTAATTCTAGTTATAAGAAGCTTTTAGGCCCTTCAGTTGAGTTAGTAAGAGAAATTTTTTGATTTGAGAGGATGACCCCTCACAACAGAAACCACGCTCTGGCCTGGTTGGCTAGACCCCCTTGGGAGTAGCTTTTGTCCCCAATGTCTTGGACAAACCAGGGGTAGTGATGCCCTAATCTTCAGCTCCAGTAATAATTAATGGAGGGCAGGTTGGGCCATGAGGCTGGGAAGACGTTACTTAACCTGGGCTGAGACTCAAGTTCTAGCAGCAGTGTGGCCTGCAGCAGCAGTTATTGCAGTATATTATCTATGTCAACACCATCCCCTGGTAAGGGTAGCACAGGTATACTTAGATATACTTAGACCTCAGTATAGGAGAACTTTGTTAGTTTTTAGAATAGTAGCGACAAGGAATGGACTGGGCAACAGCAGAGGCAATGTGCCATTTAATGTGCCAGAATTTCCCCTCCCAAATTCTGGTCTGAATACTTTAGGTTCATTGCTCTTTCTGCTACTTCATGCTTTTCTATTTAATTTATTGAGTATTAGAGAAATCCCGTAATGTTTTTTGTTTTTTTGTTTTTTTCATATGAAGCCTTATATTGAGTCCTTTGTTTTTATAAAGATATCTCACTATTTGGAGTAAAGTTCATTTGGGGTGGGTAGATATGTAGAAGATACCTGGTTTCAAGTTTATAATTGAAAAGATTTGCTGAGAGTTTATACCAAATTCATCATCCTGGCTCATTATCTGAAACCATTTCCCAGGACTGGAGGCATCTTGATCTATGCATTCTTCCAGGGACAAGTCTGAGCTGGCTAGGCCCATTCAGTGGAATATTATTATCAACACTCTGATGACAGTATAGACATCTGTGTCGGTATCTTATATTCAGCAGTATCAAAGTCTGCTGAAAAGCTCAATGTGCCAAAAAATCATAACTTTGACCAAGATCTGATTTGTGAAACAGTTTGGGTTCTAATGTTTGAAGTGTACACAGAATTAGAAAATTACCACATCAGATATTTTATATTCTAAAAGTAGTGATAGTGAGAAATTGACAAGAATGTTAGTTCATCTGCTTGAATAGAAAGCTCAAGAGGAGTATAAGTACGTTTTACTACATTTAGTTTTTAAAATTTACTTTGTCTAAATTAGAATCTAAGTAGGTATTATGTAGAATCTTCATCGTATATATTTTCATTATAGAGTTCTCTTTTTTGTACTTCACATTTGATGAAATTTTTAAACAGTGATTTGCTGGAGGGGGACAAACTAACCAAAACCAGTATGGGACAAATTGAATTACAAACCTGGTGTGGTCCTTTAACTCAATTATCCCTAATTCATGTTATTTTAGTCATCCTGGGTGGTAGCTATTCCGCATGAATGACCACAAAATTTTTTTTAGTGTACAAATTTGCCCTGATTACTAGATCTTGGGATTTGTAGGAAGGTATTTCTAGCATTTGAATGGAAAGGTTACTTGGTATATGTGTATTAATTGGGGAAATGAAATCTTTGTATTAGGTGGATTGTAAAATTCCCTCAGAATTTCTTTTAAATGGGTCACTCAGTATCTAAAAGTTAAGCTCAGTTTAAGTGCCTATTACATCTCAGGCACAGTCCTAGGTGATGGGAATATTAGGATTAAAAACAATAACCCATATAAAATTGTTCTAGTATACATCATTTGATTTCTGGTGGGGAGAAAGATATGACGTGTACAAAACATCTTATCACTGTGTGTGGCCATTGGTTTATTTTCTGTCCCTACTTCATTCAATCCATCCTGAGTACTTCTCAAACAAATTTCCTTATTTATGTTAAATTAGATCAGAGTCATAGGTTTTTATAGTTAGTTGAGACCTTACAGGTCATTGCATCTTTTCCCCTTATTTTAAGGTTGAGGAAATTAAGACTCCATTTATTCAGTAAATATTTATTAAGTACCTATTACATGTCCGGTATAATAATAAATGCTGCAGATAAAAAAAAGTTTCTGGAGACAACCTTCGGGGTTTGAATTCTCCCTCAGGCACTTAGTAAGTGTGTGATCCTTAAATTCTGTAGATCTCAGTTTTCTCATTTATAAAATTTGGGGATTGTGTTTGAAGACTTGAAGTTCTCTTTCAATTCTAAATATATGGTTTTGTGATCCATTTATCTCTAGTACCCACATTTTGTTCCAATATAGCTATACTTTTTTAGCATATCCATATATGCCATGCTCTTCTCCTCTTGTGCTTTTCTTCTACTAATTTAAATCATATACATTCTTTGGGAATAATGTTTGTCCCCCCCAGATTCATGTTTTAGATTGTATTGATCTTTTATTTTTCTAAATTACAGTCAGGTTATTACTTAAGTATTTTCTAATAATTTCATTTATGCCAATTTTGACTTATTAACAAGATTACATACTTGGAAAATACAGGGACCTTGCTACATATTGATAGTATAATGTTTGGCCCATGATAAAGACATATTTTGCTTATTATTTGAGTCAGACAGATTTTAAAAACTTTTTAGGGTGATAATATTGCTATATTATTCATCTTTTAAAGATTGTCTAACTTCTTTCACCTTAAGTGAGGATTAGTTTGCTCTCCAAGGAAAACATGGAGCTACATTTCATCATCTTAATGGAATAATGTTGTATGAAATGATTAATTCATAGAAATGTTCCCTCTGGCAAGTTATCAAAACTGGCTTTCAGCGTCAAATTATCAAAGCAAAAAATTTCAAGAGTAGCCCAGAGCATAACGGGTATTAAGTAGCAAGAAGTTCAAGGTTTCTAATATTTGGCCTGTTGACGCTTAGCTCTTCAACCAGCCCTTTGGCGTAGATTGTTTAAAAAACAAAATTAAAAAAGGAATACCCTTTGAACTTTTCTTCCTGAGTACTTTCCTGAATTGAGACCTAAGAAATGAAATTGTATCAGCATCTTGTAATTATTCAGCATGAAAAATAAAAAAAAAATATGTCATTGAATCACAACATAAATGTGCTAAAATAGGAAAGTGAGCATTTTTTAAAAATATGAATACTTTATTATTGTTTCTTGGGAGTTAGGTATGAGATAAGAATGAGTGATAGTGAGAATCCCTCATTTCTGTGTGGATACAATTCCAGATCCTATCAAAGAAAACTGTTATCTTATCTTTTTTTCCTTATCTTATTCTCTTGCCCATCCTCTTTTTTCTGTTTCTCTCTGATTCTCTTTGATTTAGAATATTTTCTTCACATGTCAGTATGTCTAACCTCAAATTGGTAATGAAAACATGATTTGGTTGTTTTCCATTGTACATTTAAATATAATCATATTTTCACATCTGTAGCAATAGATTTTTTTTTTGTATTCATAGAAAAAGAAAGCAAAAAAAGAGATTAGTACTTATTTGCTGTACTCTCACAGCTGGTGATTTTAAGACACATCTCTGTGAAGATGGGGACCATTAGGTGTGAAGTTCCCCAGGTACTTCCCATTGCTGTCTTAATATATTCAGATTTCTGTATTCCTTTGCTAAGTTTTCCCTCAGGTCTCTACAGAGAATACTTTCTTTTTTGGCTCTTATCCCTTGAAGCTTTGTTCTTTATCCAATAAGAATCCATTGAATTTTTTTCCCCCACTTTTAACCTCTCCTTCTCCAGTGAGTTGATTTTTCCCCCCTTAAATATAGCAACCACTCCCCTCTCCATTAGGTAAAAAAAATGTAAAACAAATGCCAACCCAATAACTTCTTCTTCTCAATAAAGAAAACAATAAAAAAAAATCCAAACATTTTAATTTCTAAAACAAAGTTGTTACTCTAGACATTATTTCTTCTTTTAATGTTTTATTTCTCTCATATTCTGTATTTTTTGCTCATGCTGCTTCTTTTCTATTAAAAATAAATTTATTTGGACTTTAGCTTTAAGCATTCCATTGTTAAGCATTCCAGTGTCTCATGTAGGGGCAAATCCAATGGTGTTGAATAGGTGACATTGGCTTCGTATATTTTCCTTCTTTTCCTCTGATTTCTTTGATAACATTAAATGTTCTCCCACGCTTAAGTTCTAGGTCTTTTCTTCCTTTTAATGATGAATATAATTCTTACAGGAACTTATTCATTTTTTTGCTTTCATACAATGATTTATTTACAATTCACAAATCTGTTCTCTAGACTCATCTTTTGGCCAGTGACCTATTTCTAATTAATAGGATATTTTCACCGTTATCACATCAATTCAATATTATCTAACATATTGAACATAATTCATTGCTATATCAACTAAATCAGTCAAGTGATTGAATGGCACCAAACATATTGGAGATAGCTTATTGATAGAAAAGTAAAGCTATGAGTCTTTGTGAAGGTTTTTTTTTCCTAATGTTTAGAGAGCAGAAGAAATGATAGAAATTTTAGAAAGTAATAATTGATGGTAGTCATATTTTCTTTGTTTTTTGGGGGGAGATTATGATTGTATCCATCCCACTATGTTAATTCCTTCTACTGATAAAGACAAACAACTCATCTAACTTATGCATGAATAGATTTGTTTGGTTTTCTGACAGGTGAATTCATTTATACATGATTACTTGGTTAACATATTTCAGTCAAAGGACTTGAACTTTTTATCTTTTCTACTGTGCCATACTCTTTCTAATCCTTTATTGATCTAAATTCCTTTTTCGTTGTATTTTTGCTTGTTTTTTTTTTTTTAATAAGATCTCCTGTTTGGCATGATCAATTTAGTAGTAAATTTTATTCAGATGGTAATCACAAATTTATTGATTAATGAAAGCTTTGAACTTTTGTTAGCAAGGGAGTTATAAATTACTTTTGATAATGTGGTAAGTAATAATGAATAAAAGAAACTAGCTTCATAGTGAAACAAAGTTTTTTTCCCGATCATAACACAGTATCAAATATATAGAAAACTCTCCTTTTCAGAAAAGAAACTGAGGAACTAAAAAACCTGGGAAACACCATCAATTCATTGAGTGTATCTTTTACCACATGGAACATTTTTTCTAATCATTTTCAATTGGAAATGCTTATTTTATTTTGACAATAAATTATGGTGCTGCTTTTTTCCCCTTTCCCTCAGAACGAATTGTAGCATAGAAATGCTTCCATATGCTAAAAATTGCTTTTTATCATTTTGCCAATGGAGAAAAAAAGAAAAATGTAGTTTGCTTGCTACATTACTCTTTGAATTACCACCCTCTTATTTAATAAACTTTCATTTAAAACTTTTCTGTTTTTATCCTTCTATCTTTTGGAACTGAAGACTGGGTCCCTTCTTAATACCACTGATTCTTTGGATACCCTTTTCTGTCCTAAGTATATTTTCTTTCATAATATCCCTTCCCTCAGGTCTTCTAGGTGAGGAGTCAGAACATACTTTGCTCTCCATTGTCACATTCAGACTCTTTGCTCAACCAGTATTGATTGGCATCTTTTCCTTTCTGATTAATGCAGATTAATGTATATTCATTATCCAATCCAGTTTTGATTCCTGTTAATCTACCCACCCCTAGGACATTCTCTTGGCTCATACTTTTTTTTTTGCCTGAGGCAATTGGGGTTAAGTGACTTGCCCAGGATCAAAGAGCTAGGAAGTATTAAGTGTCTGAGACCAGATTTGAACTCAGGTCCTCCTGACTTCAGGGCTGGTGCTTTATCCACTGCACAACCTAGCTGCCCCTTGGTTTATACTCTTAATCTGTATCCCAACTCCTGTTCTCATATTTGGGTATTATGTAGTACAACATACAACATACAATGTTCCTCAAATAATCTAACTTTCAATTAGTCATTGTATTCAGTCCCCATGACTTACTCTCCCACTTCATCTCAGCTGCTGCATTCATTCTTTTCCAGGTTGTATTCTCTAGGTCTTCATAATAAAGCCTTCTTCCATCCCTAGAATTCACACTTTAAAAATCATACTTTAGAAGCATGCTCTGATTATAGTGTTTCTTCTGATTGGATACTGTGTCCCAGAATCTCCATTTAAAGAGTGCATCCAAACCAATCATGCCTCATTCCTCCCTTTTTTACACTCTGGCGTTTAAAACTTTTCAGCTCCCTTTTATGTGTTGTCTTCCACCCTTAGAATGTAAGCACCTTGAGGGCAGCAACTATCAATATGCTTTTACATTCCCACCACCTAGCACCACACCTGGCACATATTAAGTGCTTAATAAAGTGAAGTCTACACTTTTTGATGTAGCCATCACCCACACATGTATATGCTAAAAAATTGAGGCTGCTGTTTATTAAAAGAGCTTCCTCTTCACTCTTTTTCCTCATTTTTCACTCTTCAGAATTTTACATTCTATCTATCTCTTCCTTAATTCAACTCTCTAGTGAAGAGGTAGTTCTTTTCCTTGCTTTATCCAGTCACTCATTGTATATCCTTGAAATCCCATCTCTTCATATTTTCTCCTTCAGACTGCACACATATCTCTAAATTTCTCTCTGTATCCATTGTAAAATTTTCTTTATATTTATTGATAGGTGCCTATAAATATACCAAAATCTCCTCAAACACTTAAAATAATTTCCTTTTGTGACACCTACTATTTTTGTTCTAGGTCTTTTTTCTGTCTTCATCTCTTTTGAGCTTCAGTCCTACATCACCAACTCTCTACTGAATATCATGGACTGGATGTCTTACAGAAATATCAGACTTAACATATCCAAAACAGAAATCATTCTCTTTTCCCTAAGCCCATTCCCCTTTTATATGCTTTATTAATGTTGTATGCATCTGCATTATCTCTTTTGAACTTTCATATTAGTAGAATCTATCAGTATTCTCCCAGCTATTTGGGTTTCAGCATCCTTTTTGACTTTTTATGCTCAGTTGCTTCACATATTTAATCAGTTGTCTAATTTCTACTTTCATAGTACCCTCCTCATCAATGTTCTCTTCTCTCTTCCCACCTACCCATCATCTTGCTTCCTGCCATTAATAATGCTTTGCTTGGACTCTTGAAATAACCTACTAATTTGTTTCCCCATCTAAAAATTCATTATTCATCTGTCAAACTTATTTTCTTTATGTGTAAGTCTTTTATGACTCCTATTTAATAAATTCCCGTGGATTTTTATCACTGTCAAGACCAAATATGAAATCGTTTGGTTAGCATTTAAACCTTTTCACAGACTATTTTCTTTCTCACTTTTTTATTTACTTATCCTCTTTCACAGTTTTCACCAGCCAGCTAAACTGGCCACTTTTTCCTCACACACAATATCTCCAAGACTTTCCACTTTTTTTTCCCTGTATGTGTGATGTTCTCCTTCACGTCTCTCTCAAATTACCTGAAATCCTTGAAGAGATACAAATTTTATTTGGGTTTGTGATTTCCTTACTTTAGGGAATTGCCAGGCAAGGAGACCAATGCTTGTTAATAATTTATTTAAAAATAAAATTTTCAAAAGGTGCTTAGAGAACTGATTAATTAAATAATGTCAGCTCAGGGTCAAAAAAGATAGAACTTGACTTCTGGCCTTTATGTTTCAGCATTAGCTCTCAATATGCACTTAGATAAGTTATCTTTTTGTTTTATTTAGGTTTTTTTCAAGAAACAGGTCAAGTGCTATATTTTGTAGGAGGACTTTGTTTTCCTCCAGCTGAATTTTGAAGGGGAAAAATATCTCTGGAAATTCCCCTCTATACTTTAAGCTTTTTTGTTTTTTCTTCTTCTTCAATACTCCTTCCCATCCTGGGTCTTCATCTTTATACTAACTTACTCTTCTCTTTGATTTTTTTCCTATTGTTAGTGGTGCCAGCATAAGTTAAGACTCGTTGGCTTTTATACTAGAATTAATTATTGGCTTTTTTGTTTTCTTTCATTCTTTACCACATCCTATAAATTCTATTTTTCTTATTCTGTCCTGTCCTATTTATTTTATCCTAAACTTTTTTTTTAATCAGAAAAACCTCTCTTTCTTTCCCTTTTCCTTTGAGAATGAAAGAAAACCTCTATTACAAATACATATAATGAAGTAAAACAAAATTCCACATTAGCCAACCAATATCTATTGATTGTTTGATCTATTTCTACATAGTTTATGTATAGCTATACATGCATATGTATTATTGTGTTTTTTATCAGTTTTATGAAATCATGGTTGATTCTCATGCTAATCAGAGTTTGCAAACTTAAATCAGTAGTCTAGACATAAAGTAATTGGGGTTTGTGAGCATTTGGTAGAAGTGTCAGAAAATAGAATTGGGAATAGACAAGAAATTTTATGAAGATGAAATTAACAATAATTAACAAAAATTTCCACAAATGGAGCAAGAGTGAGGATCCAAGAATGATAAATAAATTGTGTAGCTGGGTGATTTGGAGGGTGATGGTGCCTTTCCAAATAATAGGACAGTTAGAATGAAGAGAAGGTTCTGGGATGGGGAGCAAGATAAGTTTATTTTTGGACATGTTGAGTTTAATATGTGTATGGAATATCCTATTTGAGATATAAAAATAGGCAAGTTTGAATATTTAGATTCAGAGTTGAGGTCTAGAAGGAACCATAGAGATTGTTAATGATTAAATTCTCATCTAATATGTTCATTTTCAAACGAGGAAACTGAAATCCAGAGAAATGAAATGAATTGCCTAAGATTACACTGCTAGCTAGTGTCAGAGATAGGACTAAAACTTCAAGTTATATGTTCTTTAGAGTATTCCACTCAGCTACAGAAGGTGTAATAAAAAAAGTCTCAAATATTTAAACAAAGGAGTAAGATGAAGGTTCGTAGGCAGAAGTTGAGTAATAGACTAAAAAATAATTTTGCTGGGGTTCTGTATCATGTTAGCTATAAAATTGGCCTCCAACTCCCAAGGTTTGATCATCTTTTTTTTTTTTAAATAAAGAGAATTCCCTGTGCTTATTTCTGCTTCTCTGATCAAAGAGTGCATAATATATTTTTACCATTTTAGAAATATTAAAAAGCAAATTAAGAGTAATACTTTTTAGAAAAAAGCAGAAATGATTGAATACTTTTGTCTTTGTCATTGTTTCTTTTTTTAAATTTGAAATATGGATGTTTATTTTCCAGTTAAATAATCATATTGAAGAAACACAAAATGCCTATCTTCTCATAAGATCAATGATATAGAATTGTTCTAATATGAACCTAGACTTTATGATAATAGTTAGGTTTATAATAAAAATACAGCTTGTGTCAGATTTTGTCTAGATCAGATAACCTATGCTGTTGTAATTAATTTTAAGCCAATAGTTTAATGTAGATTATCCCTTCTTGGCTACAAGATTCCTACCTCCACCACATACTCATATTACTTCTTACAAAAGTTTAAATGTCCTGTCTTTTCCCCCATGGTGAATACCATAAAGTATATATATATTTTTTTATTAAAGCTTTTTATTTGTATAACATATATATGGGTAGTTCCCCAACATTGATCTTTACAAAGTTTTCCATTACAAATTTTACCCCCAGTCCCCTCCCCTCCCCTAGATGGCAGGAAGTCCACTACATGTTAATAATGTTGAAATGCTTGACAAGTTATGCAAGAAAAATCCTATCTACAAGAAAAAAAAAGAATCAGAGAAAGGCAACATAATGCAAGCAAATGTCAATAGAGATCATGAAAATGTTACGTTGTGGCACATATTTCATTTCCCTCTCTCTGGGTGTATATGGTTTTCTTCAGTGAACAACTGGAACTGGTTTGAGACAATTCTTTGTTGCAGAGAGCCATGTCCATCAGAATTGATCATCATGTAATACTGTTGTTGCTGTGTATAATGATCTCCTGGTTCTGCTCATTTCACTCAGCATCAATTCATGTAAGTCCCTCCAGGCCTCTCTGAAATCGTCCAGCTGGTCATTTCTTACAGAGCAATAATATTCCATAACATTCACATACCATAATTTATTCAGCCACTCTCCAATTGATGGGCATCCCTTCAGTTTCCAGTTTCTAGCCACTACAAAAAGGGCTGCCACAAACATTCTTGCACATGTGGGTCCCTTTCCCTCCTCTAAGATCTCTTTGGGATATAGGCCCAGTAGAAACACTGCTGGGTCAAAGGGTATGCACAGTTTGATAACTTTTTGAGCATAGCTCCAAATTGCTCTCCAGAATGGTTGGATCCGTTCACAGTTCCACCAACAATGTATTAGTGTCCCAGTTTTCCCACATCCCCTCCAATATTCATCGTTATCTTTTCCTGTTATTTTAGCCAATCTGTTTGTCATTGTTTCTTGAACAATCCACATATTGTTTATCTGATGCAGAATTCCAAGAATTTTCAAAAGTTATATTCTTTATGAAAAGAATATTAAAAAGTTAAGGACTGTTTTAAAAAGTTACTAAAGAATATTTTCTTTATGAACAGAATATCCAGGGAAGTTGAATATTATATTTTTCTATATAAAATGATAATCTATATAAAATGAAATTATATTTCTATGCAAAATATCTAATCAGAGTAAAATAAAAATGATTAACAAGTGTTGAAAGATTAATTCCAATTGTAGTGTGCATTTTGTTCAATGTGAAGTAGTATATTTTACCTTTTCTTCCTTATCATCATTTTCTATATACAAATATAACTGAAAAGCCAAAATGACCGTTTGTGTTGTTGCACTGATGTATCTACTGTGACCCCAGCATACCAACATAAATGGGTAAATAGGATCAAGAACTAGAAAAATTCAAAGAAGCAACATAGCTCAGCCCCAGGGGGTAGGGCAGTTTTTAGAAATTTATATATACAAGGCTGTTTGTCCATTGGAAGATGACATGCTATGATAAATTTTATGACAAATTTTATACTATTCTTTATCTACCATAGAAGTAATAACTTTTTGCTATGTAGTAGTTTAGTTTGAGCCCACATTGAGCCAGTTCTCCCAAATCTATTTGATTTTTATAATGTAGGAGTAATTTTTTTTATAGCAGAAAATTAGGAAATGACCTCTGTTACAATTTCTCACTCATTCTAGAAAAAGTTTATTTCTATAGATGGACTCTAGGCCATGTCCTTAAGGAGAGGAACTCTGCCATCTGATTTATGGAGCAAAGGAATCAATTCCATATAAAAGGATAACATGGTCATATATCTAAAAACAAGTGAGGGAATAAGATTGCTTTAAGCTAACCTTATTAGGATGGAGGCAATAGGTAAGACAATGAAGAAATAAGGAATAAGGCATTAGGGTGGGATATCATACTCAAGTGAGTTTTTTGAAGTCATAAAGAGTTTTAAACTCATTTGAAGGACCGATGAGACTTATTTGAAGCAGATGATGGTCAAAGTGGTGTGTTTGGAAGAAGACCAATTGCGATAGTGTACCTGAGTGTGATTGCTGCAAGCAAGGACGCTAGTGGGAAAGGAGTCATGATATCCATTTAGGAGGTGACCAGAATCTAAATGAGAGAAATGTATTGAAAAAAGAAAATGACTTATAATTATATGATCACAGTCAGAGTAACAGCCAAGTTTTTCTTTTAGGTGGTAGTGAAGAGTTTTTTATTGCAATAATAATTTATATTTGCATGGCATTTCTTTTCTAAGGATCTCGTAACACTTACATATTAATTATCTGTTGGCAAGAGTACATTCCTTATTTTATAGTTAATGAAACTAGAGCAATCTTGCAGTAACTTGCCTAGGATGAGAGTAAATTAGTGGTAAAACTGGCAATTCCCAGTTTTCTTTGATTCACAGATTAGGATAATGTATACCAGACTATTTGGCTATTCATTTATGAGTATAAGTGTTTGGCTAATGGTATTGTGGATAGAGTCTTGGATTTTTGAAGGCAGATTCCTGGGTCTACTACTTTGTACCTTTGTTGCTATCTTTGTAAACTAACCAATTTATTACTGGGTTTCTGGTTCCTCATCTTTAAAATGAAAGGTTGAATTAGAAGTTTAAGGTCTTTTCTAGCTCTTATTTCCAGCATCCTTTGATCCTGTGATGTCTGTGCTCAATTAATATCTAGTTGTGTGCTTCATGTTGATAACTGACAAACATGTTTTAGATATGAGATCATATCTTTGGCCAATAGATATAGAATTTAGGCTAGAAAAATGGTTACATAGAACCAGGTTTCAAGTAAAGTGCTTGTGTTCCTAAACTTTTCTCTTTTATTGGTGGTGAGAAGATTTAATGGATGTAATTGGTTAGAATTTAAGATTACTTTTGGTATAATTTAACAAAGAATATGCCAAACAAAAAAAGATAATAAAATGATTTTTAGTCATTAAAAATTAATTTATTAAGTAATAGGTTTTCTAGTTTCCATATTCCTGTATCTTTTGAACACAGCATCCAGATTATGTTTTTGAAAACATAAAATTAATCATATCACATCATCATTCAAAAAAACTGGCAGTATAATGACCAACTTCCTTTAAGTGGCATTCAAGATTTTCCATAATCTAATCTACTATTACCCTTATTCTTCTTATATTATCTTTCCTTAAAATGTAGTATTCTAAATAACCAATTCATATCATTACCTCCTCATTTTTGTGGCCCTTTTTTTACAGTGTTTCTTTCCCGGGAATGATCTACTTCTCTTTTCTACTTGTGAAAGTCTTAAACATATAGTGAATCCTCATTTAAGTCCCATCTCCTACATGAAACCTTCCAGGACTATTCCATCCAATAGTTCTTCAAACTGTAGATAGTTGTTGTTTTTATTACTTATGCATTCAATCACATCTCTTTTTTGATATTATTTCATATTCTCTAAAATTGACATGTACACAAATGCATTACATATACTTTAAAAACCATTTCAGGATATAGAAGAAATGAGATATCAGGAAAATGCAGGGAGAGGGGCTGTTCAGGTGTTAATAGATAGGGAAAACAGATGGACAGTTTTCTTGTTCCACTGGTACCCACGATATATAAAAATGCTTTTATATTTTTAATGCCATGGATTTATTTAGTAGTTTGGTCAAGCCTGTGGACACCTCACAATGTTTTTTAATGCATTAAATAAATGGATTATAAAGAAAATTGTTTGTATTGAAATAGTTATCAAAATAAAAAAAAAACGTTTGTGGCTCCCAGCTTAAGAACTCTGGATCTGGAGAAAAGTCTCTAGTGTCTTGATTGAATCCTCTACTGAGGATTTGTTGGAGAATCACTTCAGATAAGAAAGTATAGATGAGTTAAACTGTATCAGAAAAGGGAATATCTTCACATCATTGGATCGATCAATAGAATATCAATTCCAGACTCTAAAATTAGATTGTAAGTTATTTAAATCTGGGACTAAAATCTATTTCTTTTTTTAAAAGTTATTTATTTTCAAAACATATGCATGGAGAATTTTTCAACATTGACCTCTGTAAAACCCTGTGTTCCAAATTTTACTCCCTTTCCCCCAACCCCTCCCTTAGATGGCAAGCAATCCAATATATGTTAAATCCAACATATGCATACATTTTATACAGTTATCTTGCTGCATAAGAAAAATCAAGATCTATTTCTTTATAATACCCACAGTGCCTAATACATTGCTCTTCAAAAAGTGTGCACTACAACCTACACATACAGCATTTTATCATTTTATAAATTAGTTCATCTGAGTACCTTTCTCTTCTTTGGATTGAGGTGTTTGAGTGTTAAAATAAACATAAGTAGTATCTGATTAATTGACATTCACTAACAAAGCAGAATAATGTGGTAACCATAGCAACATTGTTTGACATATTACAGAACACTGGACTTCATAATTCCACAAAATTAGTGTAAGTTACATTTACTTTCACATTTCTGTGAAAATCCTTCGCAAATTTCATTTTTCCAAAATATATAAGCTATATAATAGCTTTTGCAGTTGTTCTGATATTTCAGTGGATGGCAAAACTATTACTAGGAGTCTTGGATCTTTTATTGATAGTATTCAAAGTTAAAAATACTTCATCCTAGCAAAAATTTTCTTTTTATTTTAGTTTGCCATGGTTGTGTTGTTTCTTTTCTGTTGACTTTTTAAGTGCTGTATTGTGTATGAAAATAATGAATTAAAACTTTTGGAGTAACCTCCAGTAAAAAAAAAAAAAGTATATTTTCAAAGTAAAGTGATTTAAACAAAAAATTTTCTTAAATACATTATGATGCTCCTCCCCCTCCTCCTCCTCTTTTTTCTCCTCCTATTTCTTCTCTTCTTCCTCACTATCATCACCATCATCTTCCTCCTTCTCCTCCTGCTCTTGCTGCTGCCGCTATTGCTTCTACTCCCGTTCCCTTGGAGCAGTCCATCTTGGTGCCACTTTTGTGAAGCAGAGGCTGAGAATATTCCCAGACTTGCCATGGCCAATAAAAAGCTCAAGGAAGGAACCAAGACTGAAAACAATGACTACATTAATTTGAAGTTGGTGGTGCAATTTAAGATTAAGAGACACCCACCACTTAGTAAGCTAATGGAAGCCTATTGTGAACACCAGGGTTTGTCAATGAGGCAAAATTCCGATTTGATGGACAACCAATCAATGAAAGAGACACCCCTGCACAATTAGAAATGGAGGATGAAGATACAATTGATGTATTCCAGCAGCAGACAAGAGGCATATACTTAAAAAGAGAACATGCAACTCTACTCTAGAGCTGTGATCCTAAGGAAAACAATACATTCACAATGAGAAAACTAAGATTTGCTTTATCCACATCCTGACTACTGCAGTATAGTTTTCTCTCTAAGAAAACTATCATTTCCCCCATTTCTATATTGTACATAAAATAACTAGTGTGTGT
>JAJPUD010000294.1:173968-186013 GCA_023553655.1 Myrmecobius fasciatus | reverse complement strand
AAAAAAAAACTCTTGCCCTAACTCAAAAAATATAATAATACTTGTTTGATTTAAATTTAGTTTTAATACCTCCTATGTTAGAATATGTAAAACAACATCCCTCTCAATTCTTCTAGGAACAGAGTATAATAAAAAGCTATATTTTATACTTTGATTTAAGCAATTATAGTTTGGGAATGTTTTTATAGTTATCTAGGTTATTTGTCCAAATAGTAGGGAGATTTCCTATTATATTCTGAGTTGTATGAACAGTGAACAAATACTGTGGAAAAGGAAGAAAAAATTTTAAACTCAGAATATTTTGCTCCTTTGTCTTTACATGTGTATCTATGACAAAATTATATAATAATTTATTCATATTACTTTTTCATATATTTGTGTCTGAAAATAGTAATCATTTTGTGGCTTTCTGGTAGTAAATGTCCCTGGACAGTAGTATTAAGTATGATTTATCATTTATTCTTTCCTGATTCTGCATTATTTTACCCTTAATAAGTCTCAGTTTCCTTATCTAGAAGACTATATATTACATGTTCTTTAAAAGTCTTCAAATTTATAAAATTCTATTATTCTATGAAGTCTGAGGAATACACACAGCAAAAGTAGTAAAATTTTCTTTACACATAAGATTTTTTGAAAAGTATTTGTTTCTTTTTTCATGGTTAAATAAGACAGATTTTTAAAAAATGAGACAGTTTCCAACTAATATTTGATGTATTTTGTTCATATGAATGTCTTAACCTAGAGGACATGTGATATCTTTCTTTAGAATTTCCTACTTGCCCATTTTCACATATCTGAATCCAAATTTCTCCCAGTGCAGGTAGGCAATTAACATAATAGGTTTTTTTTTTTTAAACTATTCCTAGTTTTCCTGTGGGAAATTATCCAGTGATATTCCTAATAGCTAGTTTTAGAAATTCAACTTTTAATAGCACTTTTCCCTTTTTGTCAATTGGTCTAATGAGACTATTATATAGAAAAGTAAATAAATAAAATATGGAGTATTTTTCCATTTAAAGGCTGAAATATAAATGTCATTTCTCTTTTTAAAAATTTTTATTAAAGCTTTTTATTTACAAAACATATGTATGGGTAATTTTTCAACATTGACCCTTGCAAAACCTTCTGTTCCAAATTTTGTCTTCTTTCCCCCTGCCCCCTCCTCTAGATGGCAGGTAGTCCAATTTATATTAAGTATGTTAAAATATATATTAAATTAATGATTAAATTAAGTTAGATAGGACATCCCATAAGTTTAAATGGGGGAAGATTTTTTCAGACATATCTGGAAAATTTAGGTTTGCATGGATTACAAAACATTACAAAACTCCCTAATCAAGAGTAGCCTCATTTTGGCTGATAGAAATTGTGACTGGGCTTCTTTGCTTTCAAATAAATATATAGTTCATCATTTTTTGTTTTGATTAGTTGTGCAAGATTTCTGTGTATATATTATTAATCTTTTTGCTACCCATTAAGAAAGTGGGGATTGTAATTTAGGAGATGCTTGTACAATTTTTCAAACCCTTTGGGTTTTTGAGGCAAAAGCCTACAAATGTCATGATTGAATCAAAACTAAAACAAAACAGAAATAAGAGTCTAAACTAATAAAAAAAATAAGATGCCTTTTTGTAATAACATTATATTTAGCTTACATTGGATTTCTAGTAACTAGGGCCTCAGTCTCTATCATATAGAAGGGTTGTATTCCTAAATGAGTTTTTATATTTTCAGAATTTTATATTTTCAGGAATTAGCTGGGAAATTGAAAAGCTGGAATTGTTTTATTTAGGGGTGGTCTGATTGAGGAGACAAAGAGAAAGAGAAGAAATCAGTAGCATGTGAATTGTCTAATTAAGAAGACAACTGCAAATAAGTATGTATAACATAAGTATATATGAATAAGATAGAGACAGGATAAATTGGAAAATAATCTCAAAGGGAATGCACTAAGAATAAGCAGAATTGGAAAAGGCTTCAGAAGGTAAGATTTCAACTGAAACTTAAAAGAAATCAGAAATGAGGGAAGGTGTTTCTGTGATAATGCATGGAGTTGGAGTGAGAGATGGAATATCTTATATGAGCAATAGCAAGGAGGGCATTGTCATTGAATTCTGGTGTCCATGGGAGAGAACGATGTTTAAGAAGACTGGAAAGCTTGGATGAAGTCAGGTTATGGAGGTCTTTAAAATCCTTAAGACAGTAAACAACAATTATAATTGATTGAAGAGGTGAGAATGACCTAATTGGACCTGCTTTCTGGGGAAATCACTTGGATGGCTCAGTGAAGAATGTTCTGGAGTAGAGAGAAAGTTGTGGCAGGTAGACCCACCAGTCGGCAATCATAGTAGTGAGAGATAGTGAGAATGTTTAACAGGAAGTTGAAGATGTGAGCAGAGGTTAGGATTGACAGCTTTGAGAATTATTAGAATAGAGATGATGATTAAATCTGTACTTCTTTTTTAAGCTTGATACTTCTTTTCTGAATTCCCTTTATCTCAAACTTTCTTAACCTTCTTTAAGATTTTCCTCTCTTCTCTGATGCATCTTCAATCACTTGTCTTTGATTTTGTCCCATATATGTTACTTAAGTTAGCTCAATTCCCCCTCAATCCTGAGAACCCAGTTTGGGGGAAAAACACTTTCATTGACCAAATTTATTTTTTTCCTATATATATGCAAAATACATATGTGTATTGAGCATATACATGTATAAAATACATTTAATAATAATGATGATAATGAACATTTATATAGTTTTTCCTATGTGTAAAGCTTTGTGCTTAAAGTTTTATAATTATTTCATTTGCTTTTCACAATAACCATGGGAGGGAGGTGTTATTATTATTCTCATTTTACGGATGAGAATTCTCAGGCAAGGAGAGGTTAAGTGTCATACCCACGATCATACAGCTATCTGAGGCTAGATTTAAACTTGGGGTTTCCTGACTAATATTGAAAGGTTAACAACCACTCATTCAATTCACTTATCTGACCATTTCTATATACTGTTAAATACTCCAAAGCATTCTCTCATTCTCTTTTCTTATTGCTACCTTCCTAATACAAATTTTAAATGACCATTTTGCATCTTTGCTTTGTCCCTTCCAGGCTATTCTTCCTGCTATTATCAACCTAATTTTTATAAGTATAGTTTTAGCCAGACCTACCCTCTCTTGAAAACTCTGCAGTGATTTTCTTTGGCTTTATTATGTAAAATTCAGACTCCTGTAGCATTTGTATTCTTTATAACTCCCCTCCTATCTGTCTATTTAATGTAATAGCAGTATTGCACTATTCGCTAAATATAAGCGTTCTGCATTTTCCTAAGTCTGTTTCTTGTCCTCCCTTTGTCTGGAATGCCTTTTACCTTTTTTCCCAACCTTTCCCCAAATTTTGTTCAAATTCAGGTGTTTTGATGTCCATTCTATCTTGTTCTGATGTTATGGTTCTACCTATCTTTTTGAATTCCAGTTTAAATGCTCCTTCTTCCTGAGGTCTTAAAAAGTGACAAAAATACTTCACATGTAATATTTTGTATTGTAGTTATTTGGGTATGTGCCCTATTTCCAAGTTTGTTGTAAACTCCTCTTTCCAAACTTTCTAAACTATCGTCATAGAGCTCTTGGATACTTGATTAGTGTTTTTGCCCTGAGTTTTTAGGAATCTGACACACATATAAATAGAACTTTGACCATAGTGAAGAGCATGCACAAGGAACCTAGATATATAGATTCTAAGGGTGTTCATGTCTAAGATATGAATTATATAGTCAGTGTTAAAATAAGTATTTGTAACTCATTATTATGCAGTTTTTGGAGTGGAGGTGTGCTTTCATAATTTTAGGGAATTCCCAGTGATGAATTCTCTTGTATTGCAGTTCTGTGGTACTTCAAAACTAAGAATGTTAGAGTGTTTCTTGAGGCAGTTGAAATTGAAAAGTTAAGTGATTTGCTCAGTTAGTTCACTGTTAGATGTTGACTTTTAGCTCAAGGGCTTCCTCAGTATGATTCCAACCCTGTATTTACTATGTAAGGTTACCTTTTATGGAAGTTATATAAAAACAAAGGGTTCCTTTCTGTATAAATAATACTATGTAACAGTAATTTTGCTTGGAAATTGTGGGTTGAAATTTCACTTTTTTCTCCACTGCTTTTATTTAGAGTTTCCATTTCATAAATGTATTTATTTGTGTTTTGGAAATGATTAACATCTCTTGTTGCTTTTTAAAGGAAAAGTGAAGGAAGATTTAAAACTATACATTAACTACTATTTATTCAGGAAAGGAGCAATTCTTAATCTACTAGCAAATTATGTGTGCAGCCAACTTTTATTTTTTAGTACGGTATTGCCAAGTAGACAGGAATGATCTTGAAGAAAAAATCTTTTGAAAAAAATAAGCCAACAGAAGAGTTTCCCTGGGGCTAAACTTAATGGTTGAACATATGCAGTGGTTGCCCAGCCAAGTTATCTCTAATTTAATTTAATTTTTGATATTATAATGTTTCATCTTCAAAGCTCCTTTAAAACCACCAGTAGCATATTAATTCTCTAAAATTTAGGTGAGGTAGGTCAGTAGTAGCCTTGTTTTACATTTAGGGAAATTAATGTAAGACATTAGTACCCTTTATGGGACTTTATTAAGGGTTTAGAATAGAGTTCCTCAGGGCTCAAGCTAAAGGTTTGAAATATATGTTTCTAAGCTTTTTGACCCTTCCACATTCTTTTCTCTGTCTTTTGAATTAAGTTTTTTTCAGTATTTCCTCTAGGAACATGTAGGCAAGCAATGATGGGGTACTTTCTCCCTCTTTCCAATTTTAGAACCCATATTTAGAGTACCTTCTTCAATCCCTTTTGCCAGGTTAAAAAAAAAAGGAATCCCACCTATCACACCTGTAGATTTCTCTTCTCCTTCTAAGTTATTTTTAAGATTTTTGAAAAGTAAAAAATGCTAAGAACTCTAACTTTTTGACTTCTGGATATTATAAATTCATTTAGGGACATGTAGAAAGCAACTCAGCTTTTCTTTTCATAAAGCTGGATTTAGAATACTGCTGTATCTCATACAGTTTTTGAGAATAAGTAATGCTGAATTATAGACAGGTAGATTTGACATTTATTGAGTATTTTCTATGTGCCAGACATACCCATAAAATTTATACAAACAAAAAGACAACCTCTACCCACTAAGAACTTTCCCCCCTCAATACACACTTTTATTTCAATTAAATACATGAGGGAAAATGTAAAACTAGTATATTGTTATATGTTTTGTTGTACCTTAATTTTATAGCACATCTCTTAAGAGAAATATGTAAAGAAAATGGAAGACTGTCCAAATTAAACCATTTACTCCTCTTAAATAGTCGGGTAATTCTGAAGAAGTATAAAAATATCATGAAAGCCATTTTATGTGGGTTTTTAAAAAATATCAGTAGCTATCTATCCTTTACTAACTTAACTGAAAAAACTAGGGTCAAAAATGGATATATATATATAGATGATAGCAGGAACACATATCAGTATTAAAATGAGTTTTAATTCACAATTAATTACTTTAAAATGACCTCTAAATATACATCTTGACTAGGAAAGAAGTTATCTGCTGACATTTCATTACTGCTGACATTTCAACTACTTATATGACCCAAATATAAAATCCACTTAATAGGTAGGGATGTTAGAATCTGAATGGTCTTTGCATGATTAGTACTTCTGGGAAAATAAAACCCTTTTTTTGTCAGTCATTACTAACAAATAAGAAGCTTACATTTTGTGGGGGAAAACACATAAAAGGGACTGAATTGAAGGGATTAGAGGAAAATTCGGGCTTGAAAAGAAGTCTGGAGATTCAAGTGGAAGATGAGAAGTGAAAGTAGCTGATTTGAACACTTATTTAAATGGAGGTTCTTGGGAAGAACTTAACAATTAGAGGAGAGAATTGTAGTGTTGGAGGCATTTCTATTTTCTGAAGTCTGCTAAGGCAGAGGGGGAAAATTATGGTTAGGAAGAAGTAGAGCTAAGAAAGCAGCAATTCAATACATTTACAAACACCATTCACAAATATTCAAGTTACAAGGTGGAGGTAGAGAAAAAGTTTCTTAAAAGAGCCATAGCTCCTATTAATGGACAAAAAATTCATAATCTGGTGTTGTTGGTGTTTAGAGTCTTTACCTAAGATTTTTCTGGAAGACCCTGTTTTCAAGAAAAAAAAGGTTATTTTTAAACAAGGTTGAGATAATTTGGGACCATATGATCTTAAAGTATTTATTTAGAAAACATAATCAATGATCATTTTGCCTGTGTTCCATGTAGTGAGTATTCAGCTTAGTCCCATGACTCTCTGGGCATTTAATAACTTTTGGCATTGTAAAAACTGGTGCTTTTCCCCTCAATATACGAATGCAGTTATTGCACTAGACTGACCCTGTATTCATTGCCAAAAAAAATGCCAAGTTAACATATTTTTATTATGGAGAAAATAGCACTAGGTATTTCCAGTAACCATTGGAAAGGGAGAATTGGAATGTAGCAGGATGTCTAATATTTTATCCAGAAAGTTGGCATGGATTCATCATCTTTTGGCAGCTGGTTCTCACTGTGGATAGTCTGTAGTCAGGAAGACCTGAGTTCAAATTTACTTCAAATACTATTTGTGTGAGATTGGGCAAGCCATTTAACTTCAGATTCCTCATCTATAATATGGTGATAATAATAATATCTTCTTCCCTTGATTGTTAATGAACATCAAGTGAGATAATAATTATAAAGTGCTTAGCACAGTGTCTTGCACATATACTATGTAAACGTAAGCTAGTATTATTTTAGAATTCTGTATTGCATTTAAGTGTTATATTTCACTGAGATGAATTTTCTTTCTTTGAGGCTTCAGCACTATCTTCTTTGTGTGATGTTATCGTTTGGCCTTTACAGATCCAATGGCTTTGTATATAGAAATTGCTAAGATTCTAGGATATAATTATCATTTCTTTTGGTTGCTTTTCATCTGGAATATTTGCAAGGAAAATCATGGAGACATTCTTTTGCATCCTTGAAAATTGTTGTGATCAGAACTGGAAAGAACATTAATTTTAACTACTTTGAAATCTGTTTTTCCTGTTTTGAATTCTAATGTTTCTGCTGATCTTAGCACCAAGTAACTTAAAAAAAAAACCTGTCTTCAATTTCCTTATTTACTTTTTTTCCTAGTACCTCTCTTTACAGTTTTAGTAACCGTAAAAGTATTTGTGATATTTTAGTAAAATTTTCCTGTATCCCAACATAGATTTCTGTTATCTCTCTTCTGGTATTTCATAGGGATGAACCGTGTATATAGGCTGGGACTTGAAGGCTGGGACTATTTTATTTTTTACAGATATAGTATCTTTATTTTCTGATACAGAATAGGTATTATTCTTATTGATTAAATTAAAGAGATTTTGCAGAAGAACTGGATAAAGCAATCAATGTAATTCTACAGGATGAAGTCAAAAGCTTCTTATTTGCGTGTGTGGTGGCAAAGAATTGAAACGAGATGGTATGAATCAATAGGGTAATGGGTGAGCAAGTTGTGGGTATGTATATTAATATGATGGAAAATATTGAATTGTCAGAAATAATGGATTTTTAGAAAAATCTGTGAAAACTAGTATGAATTGACACAAAATAAAGTTTAGAATCAGGTGAACACCATACATAGTAACAGCATGATCATATGTAAAAAAGTTAACTACTCTGGTCAATGTAATGATCCATAGCAACTCCAAAGGTCTCATGATAAAAAGTGCTGTCCTCTTCCAAAGAAAGAAATAAAGAACTCTGAGTTCAGATTAAAGCATGTTTATTTAATCTTTATTCTTCTTGTTTTTGTCCTCTTTTGCTGTATGGAAATATGGAAATGTTCTTCATGACTTTGTATGTATAATGAGCCATCATATTTTTTACCTTCTTAGTAGTTAAGTTTTAAGTTGGAGGAAGAAGTGAAATTAAGAGCTGGAAGTAAAAATTTAAAAAGGAAAGACAAGTTAGGCTTCTGATCTTATGCTGTCTTTCAGTGAAATAGTTAATAATGCTGGCATAATTAGGAGTTACTTTGGATGTTAGGTCAGAACAATGACTGTTGTCAAAGAGTTGTCATAGCCATATTGATTAATAATAGTTCAAATTAATACATGTTTTACAACTTAGGAAGGAGGACACATTTTGAGGAACTGTGTGGGTTTGAGGGATAGAGTAAAGTGGATTAAACCTTGGAGAAGATACTGATTTTAAATAACAAATTTGAATTTAAATAAGACAGCTAATTGATGATTGATTTTAAATGCAATTATGTGAATCTAAATATTTTTTGAAATACCAATTATAGTGTTTTCTATTATGGATTATGCATTTTCTATAATGAGATTCCATAGTAGAAAGTATCACAGTAAAGCAATCTAATGCTGCTTTTAGATGACCTGCTTTCCAGAGCCATTCCTTTTTTGTTATATAGAGGATATCCTGTATTTTTTAAAATAAAGAGCAAATTGGAGTAAATGATAGAAAAGAGAAAGCATTGAAAACAAGATAGAAGATTCTGGAGTGAGAAATTGCTCAGATTTTTGTATGTTAGTGCTGGCTCCAAGCCAGTGATGGGAGTACCACTAATAATGATGAGATTTTTGATTTATACAATGAATCAATGAACTAATTAATGAGGGCATTTCCTTCACTGTTTTGGATTGCAAACCTTATATATTTTTTGGTTTTCTTCATTTTGATTTCTATGCATGCATATATTACCCATGAAGGATTGCATCCAGTGGAGCCCTTGCTGTTATAGTTCTTTATATTTTTAGAATAATAGTACAGCATCCACATTGTATATCCATTTGTCATTCCTCAGTCTTGTTCTGTGACTGGCTGATTTAATTTTCTATTTATACTTATCCATGTTGCTATTTTTGGGACCTCACACAAGTCATGACTGGTCATATATTGAAGCTTACTTAGAACAACTGAACACTTCTCCATTGGTATTCCTATAATACATGATGCAGTGGGGAGAGAAGTCAAGTTGGAAATTTGGTGAAATGGATTTAAATCCCATCTTATTTGGATACTTGTACTAGATACTTGTCATTTACCCTTTCTAAATCTGAAGTTTCCTTATCAGTAAAATAGGGAGCATAGTGATTATAACTATTTTATGGGATTTTGAGAGAAAGAAATTAGATAATTTATATAAAATCCTTTCCAAACTTCATAGCAGTGTAAACATGTTACGATGATGTGCTAATCATAAATTCTCCGGATCTTGGAACATGAATCACTGGCATATAGCACCACCTGTGGAAGATTTGTATTGAATGTTGTAAAAAATTTGGTTTTTATTTTATGGAACAACCTGGGTTCATTGAAAAAGTTCTCTCCATATAATTGCAATCTGTTCTTTTTTCCCTTCTATGAAATGGTAGATTGAGCTTATTGTCTTTCTGTGTTACCTGTCCAACATATATATAATGGACTGGTTGAGTGGAATATTTGTTATAGTTTTTGTAGGTTGTATTTTTCATCCATTTTTTTCCTTTAGTGGTTTGTGTGGCTCATCTCTTTTGAGTGTGATCATAGATCTCATTGAGGAGTCTTACATTATTATGTAATAGTCAATACAGTGTCATCAATTAAGAAGAGTTAGGAATTGCCTCATCATATACAGGGATATATTTTCCACTTGTACTAGGCAAAGTATGTCCTCCATGATAATGTGAATTACCTTTAGTGAGTCTTATTTATTCTCATTTCATATCTTGATTCAAACTGATAATGAAAAGATTATTAATCTGGTGGCATTCAAGGAATCTTGGATGATATTAACATAACCCAAGAAGATAACTTATTGGAAGAGAATATATAAAGCTGCATCATGCTCTACTGAATTAGATGCTTTTTTGAAAACCACAAATGCTTCTTTGTAATCTACAAAGAATATTGGCAGTAAGATCTTCAGTTGTGTGACTGAATATATCTTCACATGATTTGTTGTAGTAAATCATTTGTAACTTTTTAATATTTTTCAGCAATGATGTTTTCAGTATAAATATAAACTATTTCCACAAACATTTTTAATAAGAGAAAGGCATATAGATCACAAATTGCTATTTTCTTCTTGGTTACCTTTTTTGATTAATAATGCCATCAGCAATCCTCTTTCTTCTCTCCCTCCCTGCTTCCCTCCCTCCTTTCTTCACTCCCTCCTTTCCTTCTTCCCTTTCTTTTTCCTTCCCTTCCTCCTTTCACTCCCACCCTCCTTTCCTTCCTTCTTTTCCTTTTGAGAGTTAATTTCTCAGTCTCTTCATAGTTTTGTAATATCAAGTTCTATGTCTATTTACTGAAATCCAGGCGTTGTTTCTTACATCATCTCAAATGCCAGTTTTATTTCCTCATATAGCACATTAAATACTGATACACTAACATCCAAATGTGATAGTTCTACTGTCATTGATGCTAAGAACAGATTGCTATAGAATTGGTGATAAATTTGGCCTATATAACATGTGTTTGTTGTCCTCCTTTGATGTTTAATTATAAGTGCTTTTAGGATAATCTAGTTTACACTAAACTTTTTATAGTCTGGTTTTTTCCTCTATTGCCCTTTACTGTTTTGTGTTCATTTTCTTTTGTAAACTTGCATAACAATTTTCAAATATGTTTGTTTTCTAAACCAGTGTTTCTAATGGTTGCCATGGTTCTGTATTTGGCAGGAGATCAAGTATTTGCTGAGTACAGTGGTTTCTGGGCTCTTAAGGCTTCTTCCTTTTGGCAATCATGATAATCAGTCAGTGTTTTTTCTTTGATCATCTTATTCTTCATTGTTAATGGCTTGGAAGTGTTGCAATTGCACACAAGTGCCTTTTTTTCATCTTTACTCTTCCTGTAATTTGGTTGTTGGTATTGGCTATTACTTTAGTTGTGGGATAATCTGACTGCCCAAATGCAAGCAGGTTTTGAAATGACTGCAGTAATTGGTCACCACTTGCTTCTTATCTGTTAAGATGTTATTGATGAGGTGTGAGAAAAGGGAAGAGGGGACCCCCTTTTGGCCAGTCACAGGCTTCCTGGACGAACCCCACAAAACGAGGCTAGAGGTTTATGGCAAAATGGCTTTATTATAGCCTCAGAGAAGCAGCAGCTTTCTTAGCTGGACAGTTCCCGAAAGGGAGAAGTAAAGGTGGGTTATTTGCAAAGATTAGTTAACACAGAGCATGGCTCAGTGAGATTTTTCCTGATAGGAATTAGTCAAGCTGGGTTTACATTGAGCAGCAACTCAGTGGGCTTTTTCCCTTGTAGGAATCAGCAAAGATTGGGGTTCTGAGCCATCCTTTTATTTTGCCTTCTAAGGCTTCAGGCTGGGGAGATTTAAGGGCCAGTTTCTGTAAAGGGCTGTGTGGGATAAAAATGCGATTCCTGATTCAAAATCATTACTCGGAGATCTCTCAAAGTGAAGATTAGAAGTTTATTTGAATTTTGCGATATTCTCTGGGACAGTCACTCTTCTCTGGGATTTGCCAAGGAAAAGAAGGAATGCCTGCCCCCCTCTCACCTGAGCCCATACTTAAAGAGAAAGAAAGGGAGGCCCACACCCTGGAACCGCCAATCTCCAGAACAAAGCACTTCTCGTCCACTCAAGACCCAAAGATATCAAGCAGACTTTTTGCAAATAGTAAATAGCAGATAGATTCCTGTGGTCTGCCTTCGATATTCTAAAAGTCACAATTTTTCTTCCTGCAATGGGTTTCCCAGTGAAAAACCTTACCAATCTCTCACAATCATTATTCTGAGAAGTCCTCAGTTTCCCATTTCATTCAGAGTGATTGTGCCCTATGCCAAGATTTCTGATTGAATTGCAAGTTTACCTATGAGTAGGTGGGTGGGGCCCCTCCTATCTCAACCTGAGGGTTTTTGAGATAAGGGGACACAGAATAAAGGACATAATTTACATCATTATCAATTTCTTTTTCTTTCTTTCTTTCTCTCTCTTTCTTTCTTTCTTTCTTTCTTTCT
>JAJPUD010000294.1:125101-173868 GCA_023553655.1 Myrmecobius fasciatus | reverse complement strand
CTTTCTTTCCTTTCTTTCTTTCCTTTCTTTCTTTCCTTTCTTTCTTTTCTTCCTTCCTTCTTTGGGGGGAAAGGAGGGGGAAGAAGGTAGTAATTTTTTTTCATAAAATCTAGTAAGTAGCTTCTGTCTCTTTTTTCTATAAAAGTCTTCATGGTATACAGATATGAGATTTCTGACTAGTCCACAAGCCATTGGCATCTTTCATTCCTTAATTTTTAACCATATTTTCCACCACATTTCATCATTTTCTCCTATACACAGCTTGGTGCTGGTTAGTAGACATGAAGGGATTCAGGCCAGAGTAACCATTAATTGGTGAACTGCTTGCTGATACCAAGCTACTTTAAGTTTAACTAGACTGGTCTTTTTAACTTGACAGGTAATTTGTCACTGGCCTATTAAAAAAGCTTTTCCATCTCCATAAAACTTGCCAAACCTTGATTTTTTGTTGCTATAGACTTTGAGAGAATCCAGAGTCCTTTCTATGCTTTCTTGAGACATCTGAATTGTACTTTTACTGAGCCCTGAAACAAATGGAAAAGAACAAATAACATTCCTTTTACCTACATATTTACAACAAAGTGGATTTCCTTTAGCGGCTATGAATAACTAATAGCTCTCATTGTTCTCTTTAATTGGCATTTTAAGAATATGTTTAGTTTCTAGCACTAGATTCTACAGCTACTTCCTTAGCACTAAATATTATTATTGTTAATGGTAATACTGAAATCAGTTAAGTTCTCTAAAATGTTTTGATGTTTTTAAAAAGAAATTTATATATATCAAAATTTTTTTCATTTTGTAAATGTGTAAAATACACATTACTCTTTTTAATGTGTTTGTGTTTTAGTAATACGTTTGGCAGAGAAAGAACTTTGAATTTCCATAAAAACAGTTTTTCAGATTATTTCATATTGAAAATTTTTGCTATCCATTTCTGTGGCATTATTGTTGATTTTTTTTTAAACTTTCCATTTGTGTGCTGAGAGTGACAGTTTAAGTGTCCTTTTCTAAGTGATAGAAAGCAGATCCCTAAGATGTTATTTTAAATCTTAAAGGTTTACAATGAAGAAAATACCTTTACAAATAGTGTCAATAAGTCCTAGAACTTATTGCCAAACTGTCATCAGTTTGCTTGTGAACCTGTCTACTAATAACTTCATCATTGTTCATCCATTTCTTAAAACTAACTTGGGCTAACCTTCTCCACCCCCAAAATCATCCTAATACATAAACAATCTTCTGTAGCAGTTGTAAGTGTGTAGCCTTATCTTCTAAGTGTTATATTTGATCTTTTTTTTGAACTGGATTCAGATGAGGTAAGCTCATCTGAAAGTTTGCTTATAGTGATGTTTCAGGATTATAGGTTACTTTAGATATGTGTATTTGAAAATGTCAAATTACATATAGATATAAATATTTGACAAAGTGTGTTGCTGTTTAATTTTGTATGTTGGTATCCTAAACAGTAAAGAAGAAATTATGTGGAGTTTGAGGTTGCAATAATTTTTATATTTTATCATTGATATATGTAATAAATTAGTTGAAAGATCAGAAAGATAACCTAGAGGTAAGTTATATTTTTCAAATGTGGAATTTGATTGAAAAGTATACTTCTGACTTCAAAATGAAGGTAGCAAATTACAACATAGACCCTACTCATGAATTAAACATAAAAAAATTAAGCTCTGTGTAAGGAACTGTATAAATCCAATGTATAATTAGTGTTAAAATCAGTCAGCCAAAATTTTATTTGTGAAGAAGATATATTATGGATGCTTCTAGGCCATTGACTTTTGTTAGCTTCTGAAATGAAAACAGTTATTACCATAATGAAATTGTTTTGAAGAGAATTTCTTTATTCTAGTTAGTACCTCTTTGCTAAGTAGTCCCTATATTTGTATATTGTTTGTAATGCTCATGAATATTTTGGAAAGTCCAAAAAATTGACAACTAAGATTACTGGTAACCTTGGAGTAAACAGGTTCAGTAGAACAATAATAATGAAAATAATAATAGCATTTTTATGGTTTGCAAAGCATATTTACACACACACACACAATCCCTTGATACAATCTTGGGAAATAGGTACTATTCTTATTTCCATTTTACTGGTGAGGAAACTAAACATCTGAACCAAATTTGAACCCTGCTTTTTCTCATCCATTGTTAAATATACATGATAACTCATTCAAAACATTTTCATATTGGTCATATTGTGAAAAAAAGCAATGACCTCCCCTCAAAATAAGAACAAAATAAGGAAATTTTTTTTTAAAAAATGTATGTTTCAATCTGCATTTAGATTTCATCATTTCTTTCTCCGGTAGTGGCTAACATTTTTCTTCATCTGTCTTTCAGAAATGTCTTGGATCATTGTATTGCTGTGAATAGCTTAGTCATTCACAACTGATCATCACACGATATTGATGTTACTATGGTACACTGTTCTCTTGATTTTGCCCATTTACTTTTCATCTGCCTATGTAAATCCTTCCATGTTTTTCTAAAATAATTCTGTCATTTTTTATAGCACAATAGGATTCCATTACAATTATATATCACAAATTATTTAGCCATTTCCCAATTGATTGGCAACCCAATTCTTTGCCTTTATAAAAAGGACATTAAAACAGGCATTATAAATATTTTTGTACCTATGAATCTTGTTCCTTTTTAAATTTTAGTCTTCTTGGAAGCCAGGCATTGGTAGCAGTATTGCTTGTGAAAAGGCAGACACAATTTTTTTGTCCTTTCAACTTAAAAACTCTTCTTGTCCAATGCTTTTAACCATTGTCTCATTTATCTCATCCATTATTTCATCACTTTCTGCCTATTGATGAGGTCAGGAGCCAGATTTTAGAAGAGAGAAAGGAGAGAGGAAGTGATGGCAGAGTTTAGATAACTTTTTGAGGACTTTAACTGAAAATAAGGAGTAATACAGGCAATAGCTAATGGGAACAGCAGGACCTAATGAGGGAATTTTTCAGGTTGGTGTGACTTAGGTATACTTAGAAGGCACAGAATCAATATCTAAAGAGATTAGATTATAAAGTGTAGGAATGAGATTGGATTCACTCAGTTGGAGACAATGAGAGGGGAAAGGCTCAAGGTTACTCAACAGAGGTTGTCATTAGCAAGAATAAATGTTGCCTCTTCATCTGCATCTAGATGGAGGAGAGGTGGAGAGTTCAGACAAGGAGAAGAGGAAAAAGTACTTTTATTGGAGTTTGAGATGAGACAGTGAGCTGAAAGGTCAAAGAGAAGAATTTGAGGAGAGAAGAGAAGCTGTAGAGTAAATGCTGTGGTCAGTAAGATAAAACAGTTATTAGGAAAGAGTATTATATTATTTTAGGATAGTCACAGTCCAATTGGAATTAGGTAACACAAATTTATAGTGGACCTTGATACTTATTTTTATGATTTTTCTCCATATTCACTTGACAGCACATAAGTAGGAATAGAGAGGTTTAATTGAAACAGTTTCAGTTTGGAATTTCCAAAGTATGATTAGCGTTAGGCCAAGTGGGCAAGGCATTCAGGATTGAGATATATAAGGAAAAGGATACATAGATTGTAGCAAGAAGAGGAGGAAGTTGAGATTATAGCAAAAATGAAAAACAAGTTTAATAGCAGAATTTAGTTGGGATAAATGAAATAAAAGATTATTATCTAAAAGAAATTTCAGAGTTCTTCAACATGGAAGACACTTGTGATGGCATTATGAAAAGTCTGATTATCCCAATGTGTAAACTGACTTAGAGTGGAGTTGTAAGTCCAAGAAATTGAGCAGATTGTGATATTTGAACTCAGGTATTTGAAGGAATGTTAAAAAACTTGTTTTCATATTTCCTAGTATGAAGGAAAAATTTGGGATAGAGAAGGGCGACTGTGGACTTGGAAACTGAGGTATGAGGTTATCCATTAAGGCCAACCATGGTGAACATTTATAGTAATAATATGTGTGTAAATTTTCATTATATATGATACAAAGACTAGAAAAAGTAAATTATTTATTTCATTAAAAAAGTCAATATGTGCTGAATATCTATACATATTGAAACATCACTTACCAAGAAACTATTATGCTCACTTATGAACTATGTTTGTTATATGGTATATCTACAATAAAAAGGTATCTAAAAATATACTTCATTAGCTAGTAAATTAGGGTAAATTAACAAATACCAACAAATTATCATAATTTACAGTTTTTCTTATTCCCTAGGTCTTAATCTTAGGGAGTTTTTTAAAATTTATTATTTTTTTTATTAAAGCTTTTTATTTGTATAACATATGTATGGGTAGTTCCCCAGCGTTGATCTTTACAAAGCTTTCCATTACAAATTTTACCCCCAGTCCCCTCCCCTCCCCTAGATGGCAGGAAGTCCACTACATGTTAATAATGTTGAAATGCTTGAGAAGTTATGCAAGAAAAATCCTATCTACAAAAAAAAAAAAAAAAAAAAAAGAATCAGAGAAAGGCAACACAATGCAAGCAAATGTCAATAGAGATCATGAAAATGTTATGTTGTGGTCCATATTTCATATCCCTCTCTCTGGGTGTATATGGTTTTCTTCAGTGAACAATTGGAACTGGTTTGAGATAATTCTTTGTTGCAGAGAGCCATGTCCATCAGAATTGATCATCATGTAATACTGTTGTTGCTGTGTATGATGATCTCCTGGTTCTGCTCGTTTCACTCAGCATCAGTTCATGCAAGTCCGCCTCCAGGCCTCTCTGAAATCATCCTGCTGGTCATTTCTCACCGAACAATAATATTACATAACATTAATATACCATAATTTATTCAGCCACTCTCCAATTGAAGGGCATCTATTCAATTTCCAGTTTCTAGCCACTACAAAAAGGGCTGCCATAAACATTCTTGCACATGTGGGGCCCTTTCCCTCCTCTAAGATCTCTTTGGAGTATAGACCCAGTAGAAACACTGCTGGGTCAAAGGGTATGCACAGTTTGACAACTTTTTGAGCATAGCTCCAAATTGCTCTCCAGAATGGCTGGATCCGTTCACAGTTCCACCAACAATGTATTAGTGTCCCAGTTTTCCCACATCCCCTCCAAACATTCATCGTTATCTTTTCCTGTCATTTTAGCCAATCTGACAGGTGTGTAGTGGTACCTCAGAGTTGTCTTAATTTGCATTTCTCTGATCAATAGTGATTTGGAGCAACTTTTCATATGACTAGAGATGGTTTTAATTTCATCACCTGAAAATTGTCTGTTCATATCCCTTGACCACTTATCTATTGAAGAGTGGCTTGAATTCTTATATATATGAGACAATTCTCTATATATTTTAGAAATGAGGCCTTTATCAGAACCATTAAATGTAAAGATGGTTTCCCAGTTTGATGCTTCCCTCCTAATCTTGTCTGCATTTCTTTTATTTGTATAGAAACTTTTTAACTTAATATAATCAAAATTATCCATCTGGTGTTCAATTAGGAGTTCCAGGTCTTCTTTGGACACAAATTTATTCCATCTCCACAGGTCTGAGAGATAAACTATATTACCTCCCTGTAACTTGCTTACAAAGTCCCTCTTTATATCTAGATCATGAACCCATTTAGATCTTATCTTGGTATGTGGTGTTAGGTATGGGTCAAGCCCTAATTTCTTCCACACTAGTTTCCAATTTTCCCAGCAGTTTTTGCCAAATAGAGAGTATTTATCCCAAAAGCTGGGGTCTTTGGGTTTATCGAACACTAGATTGTTAAGGTTAATGCCTAGGTTGTCCTGATAACCTATCCTGTGCCACTCATCGACTGCTCTATTTCTTAGCCAGTACCAACGGTTTTGATGACCGCTGCTTTATAATATAGTTTTAGATCTGGTACAGCAAGGCCACCTTCATCTGCCTTTTTTTTCATTAATCCCCTTGAAATCCTTGACCTTTTGTTCTTCCAAATGAACTTTGCTACTATTTTTTCTAGATCTGTAAAATAATTTCTTGGGAGTTTGATTGGTATGGCACTAAATAAGTAGATTAGTTTGGGTAGTATTGTCATTTTTATTATGTTCACTCTGCCTTCCCATGAGCACTTAATATTTTTCCAGTTGATTAGGTCTGATTTTATTTGTGTGGAAAGTGTTTTGTAATTTAGTTTGTATAGTTTCTGACTTTTCCTTGGCAGATAGATTCCCAAATATTTTATCCTATCATCTGCTATTTGGAATGGAATTTCTTTTTGTATCTCTTGCTGCTGAACTTTGTTGGTAATATATAAAAATGCTGATGATTTATGTGGATTAATTTTGAATCCTGCCACTTTGCTAAAGTTGTGAATTGTTTCTAACTTGAGTCTCTAGGGTTCTCTAAGTATACCATCATGTCGTCTGCAAAGAGTGATAATTTGGTTTCTTGATTACCTACTCTGATTCCTTTTATCTCTTTTTCTTCTCTTATTGCTAAAGCTAACATTTCTAATACAATATTAAATAGTAATGGTGACAGTGGGCAGCCTTGTTTCACTCCTGATCTTATTGGGAATGGTTTTAGTTTGTGAGAGTTTTTTTTAAATGAACAGTTCAATCGTACTTTTCTTGGTGAAATATCAATAATTTTTGTTGATATAACTTGTGCATAATTTCTAAAGAATAAAATGATTTTGTACTATTAATAACATTTGAAAATAGAAATACTTAAATTTTTATGCTTCAAAATTTTATTTTGTATGCATTTATATTTTATAATGCATACAATAAAACAATAAAAAGTACGCACATAATTTATAACCAATTAAATAAATATGCACATATAAATTACAAATACATAATATAATATTAATTACATGTGTCTATATATAACATGTATGTATGAATATGTATATAGAAGAGACAATTGTGAGAGAAATATTAAAATTTCAGGATTTTTTCATTTAGGTTATATGATCAAAATTTAGAGACCTGCTTCAGTAATTCTCTTTTTAGTACAAAAAAGGCTGTCTACATATTGATAATATCAAGCCTGAATTTTTTTTAATGTATGTATGTATCTAGTTACATGTAAAATAATTTTTTAGCATTTGTTTTCAAAATAATCTTTTGGACATAGTTGTTGTTTTAATATTCTTTTGGGCATAGTTCCATATTGTTTTCCATAATGGTTGGTTTACTCCAGAACTACACCAATGTTATATTAGTGCTCCACTTTTCTCACATGCCTCCTTACATTTGTCTTTTTCACTTTTTGTTATTTTATCCAGTCTGAGAGATGTTAAGTATTACCACAGAGTTCCTTTAATTCACATTTCTCTAATTGAAAGTGATTGTTAGAACAGTGTTTTTCATGACTATAGATAGCTTTGTGTGTGTGTGTGTGTGTGTGTGTGTATGTGTTTAGAGAGTAAGGTTCAAGCATTTTCTGCCAATCCCTATCCCCTATGAATCTCCTCACCATTGTAAAAGCTGTTTTCATTTGTTTTATGAGATAATTTACTTTATTTTAAAGTCATTTGAGGTATTATTTTAAAGTCGTTTAGAGGAGAACTTGGGAGAGCTCAGGTGTGTTCCTGTCTCTGCTCCATCTTGGCTCTGCTTCCTTCACATTTTACAATTACTATTTGGTCTATTTAAATAGGAAATTCACTATTTAAGAAAGAAATTAATTTGTAAGACTTATATGAACTGATGCTGAGTGAAGATAGGCAAACTAAGAGAACATTGTATACAGTAACTGCAAGATAATGTGATGATCAATTGTGATGGGCTTGGCTCTTCTCAACACAGCATGGTGATTCAAGGCTATTCCAGTTGTCTTGTTATGGAAAATGCTATCTTCATCTAGAGAGAGAAGTATGGAGATTGAATGTGGATTAAGCCATAGTTTTTTCATCTTTTTATTTGTTTGGTTTATTTTTCTCATTTTTTTTTGTTGTTGTTTGCTTTTTGTGTGACTTTTCTTGCACAACATAAAAATATAAATATGTTTAAGAGAATTGCATATATTTACTCTATATCAGATGATTTGCTGTCCTCGGGTAGGAGGGATGTAACAGAGGGAAGGAGAAAAATTTGTCACATAAAGACTTACAAAAATGAATGTTTAAAACTATCTGTACATGTACTTGGAAAAATAAAATACAATTAAAATTTTAAAAAGATGAAAATTTCAATTATTAAAGCCTTTCAATAATGAAAGTTCATGGAGAGTAGAAATTGATTGGAAATGGTTTTGTGATGGATGATTGACATATGTATGTCATTTAGTGAACATTTATCAAGAACATGCTGTGTATATCAGGTGCTTGAAATATAAAGATGGACATCAGAAATGTGAAACACTTGTCTTCTGCGTGAGATTAGCCTAGTATTACTCCTGAATATGGACTGATGTAGGTTAAAGTGTTATTGAGAAATGTATTATATAATAATATAAATCAAATAAAATATGAATAAATGACATTAAAATTAAATCAATATTTCATCCACAAGTATTTTTGTGTATAGATTAGTGACTTTCTGGCCCTCATTTCCAATTGATTTTGATACAATTGATATACATGATAGTATGTATTATCAAGTACTCTGAGTGGGTGGTTAAGTTTTGTACAGAACTTAGTAAATCAACCATATAGGAGAGACTCATCTAATCTTTGCTGCACAAGATAGAGACAGATATTTCTAGCTAGAGGGATAATATAGCAATATCTGATCTGAGTCATAAAGTTTAGTTAATTAGAATAGAGATATTTAGCAAGTTCATTTTAGTTTTTGGTACAGGGGATAGAGTATTAGACTTCAAATCAAGAAGTAGTATCTACTTGAGAAAATCTTTTTAATTTTTCTTACGTTCCTTTTCCCTATGGAAATAATAATTAGGACCTACCTCTCAGGACTGTTATGAAGATTAAATGACATAACATGTAGATTTCTTTCCTTATTTCAAATCAGGATATAATTGTTGGTTGTGATAACTAGCATATGCTACTATTGTTACTATTATTATTATTAGTAGAAGGAGGAGGAGGAGGAGGAGGAGTAATTATAATACTAGTAATCATAATAATAGGAGTAGTTAGGGTTGCATAAAGGCATAAAATTCAGGAATGATTAGATGATTAATTTGACATTTTAAAATTTTATTTTTTCCAATTAAATATAAAAATTGTTTTAAAATATTTTAAAACAATTTTGAGTCCCAAATTATCTCTCATTCTTCATCCCTTTTATCCTCATTGAGAAGGCAAGGAATTTGATAAATCCTATGTATGTATAAAATGTAAAACATTTCCACATTAATCATTCTGTCAAATATTACTTTTCTTCTCTCATTAAAAATAAAATAATTTTCTGTATTCATATTCTATATATTTTTTTTCCTCTGGACATGGATAGCTTTTTAAGATCACAGATGCTTCAGCATTTTCTTAGTTCTTTGTGTTGGTGAGAATAGCCATTTGTATTTCATTGTTGTACTATATTGCTGTTAATCTGTACAGTTTTTTTCTTGTTTTGTTTGCTTCATTTCATGTAAATCTTTTTTTAGTTTTTCTCATCCTGCTCATTTCTTATAGAGCAATAGTATTCCATCACAATCACATAACATAACTTTTTTTTTATCATTTCCCAATTGATGAGTATCTATTTAATTTTCATTTCATTGCTGCCATAAAAAGAGCTGTTATAAATAGTTTTGCACATATATATCCTTTTCCTTTTTAAATAATCTCTTTGGGATACAGAATGAGTTCGGGTTCAAAAGGTATGTACAGTTTAATATTCCTTTGGGCATCATTTCAAATTGCTTTCCAGAATGGTGAAATTAGCTCACAACCTCAGTTGTGCATTGTTGATGGGATGAATTAAGAAGAATCATAAGTAATCCTGTATAGCAAGAATATAGAATATGTTCAATCAACATTGTGAACTAAAACACCAAAAGCAATTTGAAATCAGGTTGGAAAGGGCTTTTGCTAGGAAGCTTTTTCTAGGAGTTTGGATTTTAGTTGGTATGTAAGGACAATGTTTTGAAAATCCTTAAGCAGAGGTTAAAGCTATAGATTAGGGACATTACTCTAGCATGAAGTGGTTAGGATAGATTATAGTATGGAAAGACTAGCATTATCAATCTAATAATTTAAAAATACTTCAGATGCTCTTGCTGCTACAGTGAGCATATATTAATATCATTATGATAGTCTAAGAAAGAAGTAAATAGCACTTGAACTAGAATTGCAATAGTGGGAATAGGAAGGAGGGGAAAATTTGAGAAACATTGTAAAAATGATAAAAACAATAGTTTGTAGAATTGGAAAAGGACCTCTGTGTCATCTAATCCACTTAACTACAAAAGGGATTAATGAACTCTCTCTACAACAGGTCTTAGAGGTGGTCATTCAGCTTGAAAGTCAGTATTTTAGAAAAATGGAATTCAGCACTCCATGTTGCACACTCTATGTCTTTGGATTGCTTTAATTCTCAGAAAGTTTTTATTTAATTCGACTTGAAATCTTCCTTACTAAAATTTTCTTTCATCAATTTTAGGTCTATTGTCTAAGGTGGAGCAAAATAAGTTTAATAGCTACTATATTTTACCTAAGTCTTTTCTTCTTAATGTTCAGTGTACTTAGGCCCTTCATTGGATTATTTGTCATAAAATTTGGAATTCACTATTATCCTTGTTACCCTCAGTTTATATATTTGTAAATTTCATTATCTGATTGGATATTCATTTAAAGGAGTAGGAGGAATCAAAGATCATTCTGAAATTTTAAGCTAAGGGGTCTTGATTAATTGATAATGCTTTTGACCTCCCTATTTCAGCTCCCCAGCCAAATCCTAGCAAGGAAGTGTACTATAATAAGCTCTTTTATCTTAAACCCTTCAACTCAGATCCATTTATATAATTAGTACAATTTTGCCATTGATATTCAAAATGCCTAAATGGGCAAAATATGTCCAATTCCTTTAAAGTTTTATTTTCTTTTTATCAGTTTTTAAGAATACTTTATTTTATAGCGTTTTAAAGAAATTTTCTCCTGATAAGTTTGGTTCTTGAACGGAAACTATTTTAAGTTCAGCTTGTCATTAGAATGGACATTTCTTTTTGACTGAAATAATTTATCCTAAGGTGTAAATAACCGAATAAATTTTCATAGATCCACTTGTAGATAACTACTTAGAGGAAACTGATAAGCCTCTTATTTACCAAGATTATGATGTTTCTTGACAATATCTTTTATAAATGATAGTGCAGTTTGGCATTACCACTTAAAACAAAGGCCTTATATCCTGCTTCTATTCTGATTAAGAAGCTTAATTACTTGATGTCATCTACAAAGGTAGAACCAGAAATAGACACAAATTTGGTTGATTAAGTTATGTGTAGATAAACTTACAAGGGGAATTGTTGATTTAATAATTCCAGCACACTTTTTTTTTTGGCCTGGCTACTTTTTTTCTCCTAAAATTTTCCACTCTTTACTGCCAAGTAAAATAAGCATTTTCTTGCAAAGCATTGACATAGATTGGAGGTTGGAAGTGTTCAATGTTTTATCAATCACACTGAGCTGTCTTGAATCTCAGTAAACAGATATTTATCTATATAGCTACCAGGAGAGATGTTGTCAGCCTTTGAATTTAGTATTTTTTGTTTGTTTGTTTGTTTGTTTAAGCCAGCATTTCAGATTCTTTTGTGACTAGTAGTATTAGTTTGTCTATTAAGAGACACTTAATAGCAATGGAAATGATAATATACTTCAGTTACTGTGTTCTGTTTATTGATAGTTAACTGAAACTTGAATGTTTCTGAGGATCACATTTGGATAAAGCAAAGAAATTAAGAATGTCCTATATTTGAAAAAAAATATTCTTGTTTTCTTCTTTCATAAGACTGGTAATTTGCATATAATTTTAGAGACCTGATTTATTTCATATGTCACCTCCATGGCATCATTGATCTAATAATTTCAGAATACTCAGATGCTCTTGCTACTACAGTGAGCATATTTTAATGTTACTAAACTCACATTATGAAGAATTTAACTAATCATCCATTTTCTGATGTGTATGGAAAGGCCAGGCTTCCAAAATTCTGTATTGATAGCATTTAGAGATAAAAAACCCCAGTAATTCTGCATAAAGAAAGAATACATAAATAGTTTAAGTAAAAAAGCAATTTGATCAAGTTTTAAATGAATTTCCCAAACTGAAGTTTTCCTCTATCTTTATTTTAATGTTAAATATAACATCAGATCTCAAAGAAAACTAGTAACTCTGAACTTCTCTAAGAGAGATACATAAATAAAGGAAAAAAGCAAGGTGATGAAGTTTAAATGAATTTCCCAAATTGAAGTTTTCCTCTATCTTAATTTTAAAGGTAAATACAATATCATAATTTTAGTCTTCATTAAATAGGACTCTTAAGTAAAATTTTCCCTGAATCAGGGGACTAGATAGAAACTTGTGGTTTATACCTTCTTTGGAGTCAGGTGCTGTCACTAGGTATCACATTCCAAACTTTCCTAAAGGATTAGATTTTTAAAGACCTCCTCTGGAGTCCCAGTGATCATGAATCTGGTGCTTGAGGGGTATTACCAATGTTGTTGTTGTTATTATTATTTTTGTTGAGGCAATTGGGGTTGTGACTTGCCCAGGGTCACACAGCTAGGACACGTTAAGTATCTGAGATCAGATTTGAACTCAGGTCCTCCTGACTCTAGGGCTGGTGCTCTAACCACTGCGTCACCTAGCTGCCCCCATAGGTAACTTTCTATGTTTATTAGAGTACTTTTCACTAAGCAACTGAGTTCAAAATCCAATTTTGTTTGATTCTTATCAACAAGATGATGATTCAAGGCAATTCTGATAGTCATGGGATGGAAAATGCCTTCTATATCTGGAGAAAAAATCACAAAGACTGAATATGGATCAAAGCATAGCATTTTAATTTTTTTTTGTTTTTCTTTCTTCTGTTTTTTTCCCTTTTGCTCTTATTTTTCTTGTAAAACCTGACCAATATAAAAGTATGTTTAAAATGATTTTATGTACATAACCTGTGTCAGATTGCTTATTGTCTTGGGGAAAGCGGGGAGGCAAGGGAGGGAGAAAAATTTAGAACACAAAATCTAATAAAAATGAATATTGAAAACTATACTTAACATGTATTACTTGGGCAAATATGTACCATAAAGAAGCAATAAATAAATAAATATTTAAAAGAAAGGAAAAAAAAAAACATCTATTTAGTTCAGCCGTTTGCCATCACGAGACTTTGTACAACTCACCTATATTTTGTGAGCCTATTATGTATAAAATGAGTAGCTGCTACCAGATTACATCTAATGTCCCTTAACTTCGGATGTAGTATTCCAAGAAAAAGAAAGTAATCAGTGGAAGAATCAAAGAAGTTTTCACAGAAAAAAAAAAGACACAGAATATAAGCTGAAGCCTTGAATTTAAGAATTCTACAAACCAAATCTGTTTCAAAGGGAATTTCTAAATTACAAGTGAAAAATTTCCCAATTTTATTTTCCTTATATCCCCTGGAGCTGTTTTTCATTAATTCTCTTGTTTTGTTTATATCTTCCCTCAATTGTTCTAAATTGTTGTACTATGGAATTATTTATCATTTCCTCCCATGATTCTTTTTGTTGCAACCATTCCCTTTTTAGTTTCATCTCATCTTTTTCCTAATTTTATTTCTTTCCTTTTATTTTTTTTGTCTGTTTATAATTCATTTTGTTTTATCTTGAGAAAATTCAAGTGTTATTTCTATTGCTACTCTTGGTATATCAGGAATTTTTTCTTCTGACCTTTTCCCTTGGATGTTAAAAAAGATTCACATTTTAAAATTCTGTTGGGAGTTTCTTTAAGATTCCTAATTCTCCTATTTCACAAGTTATTATAATGTAAAATGGAGCATATTAAAAACATGTTTTTAACATGCTCCATTTCACTTCAGCTGGTAGAGATTAAGGCAACCTTCAAAAAAAAAGGTGCTCTGAACTGGACCTTGAAGATGGGTGAGATTGCAGCATATGGAGATGAAAAAGTGGTAAAGGGTATTTCAGGTAATAGGAGTGGTATGATGGTTATAGAAAATTTCTAGACATATTTGGGTGTTACATTTAAATTGGACTAGAGTGTAGAGTATTTAGAGGTTTAAAGAAAAGTTATGAAACTGTACAGACAGCAGTACCAGAGATGTTGCAAAGCTGTATCTAATTGGCTAATGAATGTTGTGAGTTCTTAAAAGAGAGAGATTATTGTTGGTGCAGTGGAAGTGGCATTTGTTTTTTTTTGTAACTTACATGATTTGTGTTTTTTTTTAAAGGGGTCAAGTATATCATTCTTGGCATTTGGTTGATCTTTGTGACTAGGATTTGAACAGTTGGAATGATTTCCTTGTCATCTAAGGTATCAAAATCTCAGCCTATGCAGGCCTGGTGTGTCAGATGTTTAAGTGAAATTTTTAATACCTTTCAGGATATCACAAGAGGAATAAGGACCAAAAAAATCCCCCTAAAAACTTGATATTAGGTAATTTAAAGATTATGGATAATCTTGAAGAGAGGAGTTTGAAAAATGAGATTTTAAAGGGCCCAGGAGTGAATGAGATGAGAGAAAATGAAGACAGTTTGTGGTGGTTTTTTTCCTAAAGTGTTTGTACAAAGTTACTTGCTGTTTCCCTTCTCCTACCTTAGATTATAAGCTTCTTGAGGGAAGGGATCATCTTTTGTTCTTCAGCACATAGTAGGTCCTTAATAAATAAATATTTGTTCACTTAAGGAATAGGGAAATCATTTAGAATTGATTATTTAGCTACAGAGATTAACTAGAGATCATTTATTAAGGACTTACTAGGTATCAAACATTATGCTAAGTGGTAAGGATACAAAGAAAGACCAAATAGTTTCTGTGATTTGGAGGCAATATGTAAAGGATTGATTGTGTTACCTGGGAGACACTGGCACAGGACTGCTTGCTCTCATTAGAGAAGTTTCTATGCTCTGAGTAAAGTAGAATTGAATTAGCCTCGAAGAAACACGAGATGTGCAAAATTAGAGAAGCTACCCCATATAGCTACCTAGAGGCTATTTGTGTCAGACCTGTAGAGCAATTCTGAGGTCCTATTGATCTGATCAGCCACAGTCAAACACAATGCAACTCGACTCTAACATAGTGATGTTATTTTGATCCTCTTCAAGAATTAACAACCACCACCAACCACTTGTGTACATGCAAAAAACATTTATATAAATAGATGTGTATATGTGTATGTCTGTATACTTATATATGTGTATAGAAGAACTGATAATCTCAAGAGGGACTCAGAATAGCTGCATGCAAAATATCCTATTTGAGCTGAGACTTTAAAGATGTCAGTGGATCTGAGAAATGCAGTTGAGATGAAGTTTTATGTTTCATAGATAGCGTCATGTTTCCTGAATAGCTTCATGAATATTCTTGAATGTTTTATGAATAGTCAATGTACCTGGATTGGTATAGTGCATATTTAGAACCAAAGGAAGTCAATCAGGTAATGCACATAATTATTAAGTATAAGAAGACTGAAAGGAGGGATATGAGTTATGGTGAATTTTTAAAGTAAAACAGGACTTTAAATTTGATGCTAGATGTAATAGGGACATTTTCAAGTTCACTGAGATAGGGATGACATGATGATACCCATTAGTGAATAGGGTGTGTATTGGAGCAACACTTGAGGGTGAGGAGATAAATTAGAAAGCTATTATAATAATCTACCATATTGACAACTGTGTTGGAATGGAAAGAACTGGACTTATATAAGAAATAGTATGAATGCAGAAAATACAGTATATGACAATGAATTGGGTGGGTGAAGTTAGTGAGCATGAGAAGTTAAGGAGGGCACTCAAATGTACAATTCTGGGTGGCTGAGAGGATATTGAGAAAAAGTTTAGAAGAGAAGGAAGAGTTTTTGGGAAACAATTATGTTCTGCAAATGTTGAATTTGAATTGTATATGACATCTAGGTCAAGATGCAAAACAGCTCTTCATCTCTTGGTTTTTGTTAGACAAGTTACTTTTATCTGATTATCCTACTTAGGAGATAGATGGGCTGGTGTTAAATCAGTTAAGTCCTCTTTGGATGGTAGAAGGCACTGGGTTTTGCATAGATTTATTTGGTCTGCTACTGCTGGCCCTCCTCTGTGACAAGTAGAGAAAGGGTGGGATATGAATACATGGAATTGTACATTAAGGTTCTAATTAGTTATTAATTCGCATATTGAGTGCCATGCTAATAAAACTCTCAAAATACTATTTTGAAGAGGCAGAAAAATCAATACTTTTTTTTTCTAGAGAAATAAGATCAAGGTGCAAGGAACAAATATTAAGTAAATACTGTGTGCTATGAACTGTGTTAAGTGATTTATAAATATTATTTCTTTTCATCCTCACAACAATCCTGTGAAGTAAATATTCTACCTCTTTAAAATTTTAATATTTTCATGAATGCTCAGGAAAATTATGACAAAAATTTTGGAAGAAGTACAAGATTTTAGATTATATTTCAAAGTAGTAGTCAAAAAACAATTTGATATTGTTTAAGAAATAAATTGATCCATAGAATATATTATATAAACAGTTTACAGAAGGAAACAAATATAATAGCTTAATTTTTGGTAAATTCTAAGATCCTGGCAATGGAAGAAGGAAGTCACTTTTTAATAAAAACTACTGGGTCTGACTATAGCCTGGTGTGTGTGTGTATGTGTATGTGTGTGTGTGTGTATATATATATATATATATGTATACACACATACACATACACACATCACATTGTAAATCAAGACAATCTTTACATGGATAAATGACCTGAAAATAGAGGGTAACATCATAAACAATTTCAAATATAAAGAAATTACCTTTTAAATCCATGAATAGAGGAAGACTTCATGACAAGGTTAAGAATAGAGAGAGGATCAGAAAATATAAAATAGACAAGTTTTGTTACATAAAATTTAAAACTAAACATTTTTAGAAATAAATCTAAGTCTAACTGAAATTAAACCATGTACAGATAACTCAGTGACAATAGTAAGTTTCTTTTTTATATGTCCTATTTTAAAGTTATATAAAGAATTAATTTCAAATTTCTAGGAATAAGTATTGTTCTCTCGTTAATAAATGGTTATATGATGTTAATAAAAACTTTCACAGTAGGAAATCCAAATTCCAGATCAGCATGTGCAAAAAATCTTCCAACTAAATGTTTTAAATTAAAACATGTACAGATAACTCAGGGACAATAGTAAGTTTCTTATTATGTGTCCTATTTTAAAGTTATATAAAGAATTAATTTCAAATTTCTAGGAATAGAAATCTTCAAACTGTCAATAATTACAACAATGCAAATTTAAAAAAATATGACATATTACCCACATCTTCAGATACTCAAGTCAGCAGTAAAAGAAAATAATAAAAATTGAAGGGACTCTGAGAAAAGAGGCACATTAATATACTTTTGGAAGGTCTGTTAATTTATCAAGATATTCTGGAAGGAAATATAGAATTATATTTCCAAAACCACTAGACTTTAAATTGTGAAATGATGTGCCTTCCTGTATTAATAGCATCTACTAGGAGGTTGAGGCTAGTGGATCTCTTGAAGGCTGATAATTCTGACCTGCAGCAAGGTTAAAACAGACTAGTTAATGTGCTTTGTCTGGCATCAATAAAATGAAACTCCAAGATCTAGAGTTCTCTAGTCTTCCAAAAGAGGGGCAAACCAAATCACTTTGTTAAGTAGGAAGATCAAAACTTTTCTGCCAGTCAGCAGTGAGAACACCCCTTGAGTAGCCATCATATTTCCATCTAGAAAAGATAGTTTTAAAAATTAGTTTTGTACTTTAATGAGATCAAACAAAGAGGAAAAAGACAAATAAATATATGTGTGTGTGTGTGTGTGTGTGTGTGTGTGTGTGTGTGTGTGTGTGTATAGCTATCCCTCTGCCTTTTTTCTTAGTAGCAAAAAACCTGAAACTAAAAAGGTACTCATTAATTTGTAATGGCTGAATAGATAACAATATATGAATGCAATTGGAATACTCTTGTGGTATAAGAAATGAAGAAGATTGTTTCTGAGAAACCTTGGGAGATCCATATGACCTGATGAAGGCTGAAGTGAACAGAATTAAGAAAACAGTTTATATATTGTATTGTATTTGTAATTGTATTGTAATTGTAATATTGTAATATTGTAAAGGCAAGTAACTTAGAAATATTTGATAACTCTCTTCAATACTACAACTGAATTTTCCAGGGGAAATTAGCTTTCTACCTCAAGACAGACAAGTAAATATGCTGAATGAAGAAACAGTATCTTTTTGTACATGAAAATTATGTAAATTGTTTTTTTTTGTGATGCTGCATAGTTATAAGCGTTTTCTTTTTCCTTTTCTTTTTCCCTCAGTGGAGTGACATGAAATAAGGATAGTAAATAATTGGTAATTGCAAAAATTGATTAAAAGATCCAAATAAGTAAGAGGAATCTGTAAAGAGTTATCTTAAATATGGATAGAAGATTATTGACAAAAGTTTAGGGAAAATCAAAGGAGACAGTATAGAAATTCTAGTTACATAAAATTCTAATGCTTTTGTACAATGAAAATTAGTGCAGTTAGAAGGGAGACAATTAACTGCCAACAATTTTGGTCAAATTTTTATAGAAAAGTAAAATATCTAAAAGATATAGTTGTTTAAATATGTGAGAACAAAAACCATCACCAAAGATAAGTAACCAAAGGACATGATCAGAGATTTTCAAAGAAAAAATGGAGGTTATAATCAAATAAATGAAAAAATCATCAAATAATAATAGAAATTTAAATTAAATAGATTCTGAGATTTTATCTTTTACCTATTTTGGCAAAAGTGACAACAATGCAAATAGTCTTTTGGAAATGTTGTTCCCTCCAGTTTAGTTGGGGAGCATTAAGTATTTTTTTTTTTTTTTTTTGCCTAGACACTGTTCTAAGCACTGAGAATACAAAGGGTTGCAGAAATTGACTTTGCTCAAGAAGCTGATAATATAATGTGGAAAAACAGTAAATATGTACAGTAAATACATACAGTACATAGAAGAGTTAATCTCATTGGAAATTTACTAAGATTATGGTGTACTGGGAAAGGCCTTGCAGAAGGTGTGATTTTTGTTGAGATATGAAGGAATCAGGAAATTTAGAAGAAAGTAGAGAGAAGTCTAGTCACTGGAGATAACCAATGGAAAAGTACGGAGTTCAGAGATAAGAACATATTGTTCTAGAAAGTGTGAGGAGGCCCAAGTCTTTGTATTGTGGAATTTAATGATGATTATAAAATAGGTTAGGGAGAAAAGCCACACTGATGTAGTTTTTGTGGATCATGAATTGGTTTGTGATTTTTGAAAACAATTTGAGTACCTAAGAGACAAGTAATTTCTTTTTTAAAAAATTTATTTATTAAAACTTTTTATTTGCAAAACATATGTATGGGGTAATTCTTCAACATTAACCCTTACAAAGCTTTCTGTTACAAAATTTTTCCCCCCTACTCCCCACCCCTCCCCTAGATGGCAGGATATCTACTACGTGTTAATTATGTTAAAATACTTGACAAATTGAATATATGTATACATATTTCCACACTTATTGTTGTGCAAGAAAAATCGTATCTACAAGAAAAAAAATCAGAGAAACACAATGCAAGCAAACATAACTAGAGAGCATGAAAATGTTATGTAGTGGTCCATATTTCACATCCCTCTCTCTGGGTGTATATGGCTTTCTTCACTGAACAATTGGGACGGGTTTGAAACATTTCATTGTTGAAGAGAGCCATGTCCATCAGAATTGATCATCATATAGTTGTTGTTGCCATGTATAATGATCTCCTGGTTCTGCTCATTTCACTCAGCATCAGTTCATGCAAGTCTCTCCAGGCCTCTCTGAAATCATCCTGCTGGTCATTTCTCACTGAACAATAATATTACATAACATTAATATACCATAATTTATTCAGCCACTCTCCAATTGAAGGGCATCTATTCATTTCCCAGTTTCTAGCCACTACAAAAAGGGCTGCCACAAACATTCTGGCACATGTATGTCCCTTTCCTTCCTTTAAGATCTGTTTGGGATATAAGCCCAATAGAAACGCTGCTGGGTCAAAGGGTATGCACAGTTTGATAACTTTTTGAGCATAGTTCCAAATTGCTCTCCAGAATGGCTGTATCCGTTCACAGTTCCACCAACAATGTATCAGTGTCCCAGCCTTCCCACATACCCTCCAACATTCATCATTAACTTTTCCTGTCATTTTAGCCAATCTGACAGGTGTGTAGTGGTACCTCAGAGTTGTCTTAATTTACATTTCTCTGATCAATAGTGATGAGAAGTAATTTCTTGATGATCAGCAATATCTCTATCTATTCCTAAATAGATTAAAAATGGAAAGGATTGATGTATATGATATGATATGATAATATTCATAGCATTTTTTATGGTTGCAGTATAAATCTAGAATTACAAAATGCTTATTAAAATTGGGGAATGGCTGCACAAATTAAGGTTTGTTTATACAATATAATATCTTTGAATCCCAAAAATTGATAAAAAGAGACCTGGAAAACAATTTGTTAAATTGAGTACATTGTAAAGAAAAGCAAGCTTGACCAATGATGATTCTTGAAGATTTATGATATACAATATTTTTTAGTTTTTGAGAAAAAAGTTGTATTGCCAAAATAATGAAAAGGAAAATAAATTGGCTTATGCATTCAACACAAGTTAGAGATGGATGGAAATGGATTTTTTATTTTAAGTATTATAAATCAAAAGCAGGTATTTTAATCTTTGCTAGTTTTGGTGAAAGAGGTAGTACTTGGTGGCAGATATGAGGAGCAAATTCTTTTATTCATAGATTTCATTGGAGAATGTTCTGACTCCTCTTGGTAGCAGAGCTTAAGCAAAAGAGAAAGGAGTAAGCATGAAAAATGGAAAAGCAATGGTGAAAAGATTCCTTTAGGCTTACCCAGCTACTAATCTCTGGAGAAGTGATGTAATTCATAGAAGAATCAGAACGTAGTTGGACTTTCACCATGTAAGTAATGGGAGAGATTGTATTAGAGGATTTTTAACAGCCCAGTGATTCACTGGGATAATAACTATTGAGGGTAGTCTTTAGGGACTGTTGTTAGCTGAAGAGTTCTTTCAGCTTGAATAGATTAAAAAAGATATATTTTGCAAATTCTGTTATATTATTTAGGAGTCTTAGATTAGTACTGTTATTTGTCATGTTGGGGTGAGTTGGGGTCGTTTTGTATCCCTGGGTCCACAAAGATGATTCCCCTTTGCAACCTCTTCACTAATTTTGGTAAGATGATGAAGTTCCTGAAAAGGAATTGGCTATGTGACTTAGACTTGCTTTTTCCCTATACCTTTTCTATTTATTATGAATAGCTTATATCAGGAATAGCATCAGGCTTCAATTCTGAGTCTTTGTAGCCACACTACCATCCAGACTTGGTCATTTCAGTTGGTGAAATTTGTGTAGGGTATTTGGGTACCCTCAATAGCTGTCCAGACATAATATGGTTATTCACATAAATAGTTACTCTGGAGATGGATGGGAGGAGGCACTTGCCTTGTCTTCTTTTTTTTCTGTAAAGTACTTAGGGGTGTGTGTGTGTGTGTGTGTGTGTGTGTGTGTGTGTGTGTGTTTCTCCAAAAAATGTGGTTCAATGGAAATGATTGATTGTCATCCTGGGAAGCTATTAATAAAACTATCATAGCATCTGGAATCAGAATAAGAAGTTCCTTCAGCTCCATCCAAATTTCAGATATTCTCCCCACACTATTTGGATCTTCTGAAACACACAAGTTTTTTAGAATTAAAGGACTCTTGGGAGAAGGGTGAGACCCAACAGAAATTTTGACTTTGACATTTGAGTTGGTGGCTTCATGAGAAAGTTGTGATATAAATATTTTCATTTTACTTGGTATGTCATAATAACTCTGAGAGGTATTGTCATTACATGTTTGTTTGTCTAAATCATCTAATATTGTAAGTTAGCTACTGACAAAAGGTGGACAGAGATTTGTGTTTAAGACTTTTTTGTGTAAGGCATGCTTCTATTCATGTATGTTATGGAAAAATTTGAAAAGCTTTTAAGAAATTCCTACATAAAATAATACAAGGCACTAATTATTAAAGTTGGCAAAAAATAATGAATTACATATTTATTAAAGTATTAAAATATGACTCAGCTCTTAAAAGATTTATGTTTTGATTTCTTAAAATGCTAACTATGAGATGTAGATAATCAAATATATCTTTAACTATTTATATTAATTTATTTTTACATATCTTCATTATTTGTTTCTCTACAAGCCCTTTCTCTTTTTACATTCCCAGTGAACAACAAAAAAAAGATCAAAGAAAAAGAAAACTCCCATGATAAACATATAGTCTTGCAAACAAAATTTCTACATTGACTGTACCAAAATTCATTTCTTTCTCTGCATTTAAAATTTATCACCTCCTTGGCTATATATTAATATGCTTCATCTTCAGACTTCTGAACTAGTTACATTAATTTAATTGCATTGATAAGAATTCTAAATTTATTCCAGCTTACTTTTCTTTGTGATATTATTTCCTCTGAAACCATTTATTTTATGATGTATTATGGCATAGTAATATTCCATTATATTCATATAGTATGATTTGGTTAGCTGTTCTCTAACAAGACAATAGTTTTTTATGTTCCATTTTTTTGTCTACCACTAAAAAATTTCTATAAATATTTTTGTACATGTATGTTTTTTCTTCTTTCTTTGATCTCTCGGTTGTGTATTATTTAGTAAATATTTTAGCATAGTTACAAATTGTTTTCTAGAATGACTGGACCAATTCAGTTATATCAAAAGCCTTATCAGTATGCTTGCTTTTGTCACAGCCCACCCAGTATTTGTAATTTTCATCTTGGATCATCTTTGTAAATATGAGAGTACAAGGTGAAAGTTCATTTGCACTTCGTAACTTATTAGTGATCTAGAGCATTTTCTTACAGTTGTTTAGGTTGGATTTCTGCCTTTGAAATGATGCTTTCTTATATCCTATGACAAATGATCATTTTGGGAATTTTATTGATTTTACAAATTTAAATCAGTTTCTTTCGTATTTTAGATATAAAATATTTTTATCAGAGTTACTTCATTTAGGATTTTCCCCCAATTTAACTGTTTCACTTTTAATTATAACTGCACCTGTTTTGATATTGTGTAATCAGAATTTCATGTTTCCCTATCCATGTATTTTGAAAAGTAATTTTTTCCTTAAACTTCTAATTTGTTTATGATGAAACCATTTATGTGATCCTTTGTTTCTGGATCATCTATCTTTTTGAAGTTTTTTGTTGTATAGGGTAGAAGATGTTGATTTAAATCTAATTTCCTTCCAGACTGTTATCCAATTTTCCTAAAAGTATTAATCAAAAATGGGTCTTTCCCATAGTAATTTGGGTTTCTTGATCACTATGCTACTTTTTTTTTTTTGCTTCTCACTTAAATTTTATTGATCAAGTTTTCTATTTTTTAATAATTACCAAATAATGCCAATAATTAATGCTTGGTAGTACAGCTTCAAATATGGTACTGATAAAACTTTTTCCTCACTTTTTTGGTTACCTTTGAGACTTTTTATCTTTTGTTCCTCCATATGAATTTAATTTTTTCTCTTTTAGATTTTTTTTATAGTTTGATTATTGTAGCATTGAAGAAGTAAACTAATTTTGACAACATTGCCATTTTTATTATATTGGCTTATCCTCCCCATGACAATGTTTTTTTTTTTTTAACAAACTTTTTAGGTGTGTTTTTATTTATACAAAGAGTTTTTTATAGCTGGAGTCATAGAGTTCTTCCATGTATCATTGTAGATATACTCTCAAATATTTTATACCTTTTATAATTACTTAGAATAATATTTGTCTTTTTAGTTCTCTCTCTTTGGTTTTGTTGTTCTCAAATAGTAATGTACATGATTGATGTAGATTTATTTTATTTCATCCAATTTTCCCAAATTTATTGTTTCAATCAATTTTTTGGTTGCCTGGGATTTCTACTTAAATCATCTTAGCATCTGTAAAAAGTAATGATTTTGTTTCTTCTGTTCTTTCTTATTGCCAGGTTTTTTTTTTTTTTTTGAAGATTTCATATATAACTGAGAAATAGGTAAATTCTTACCATCTGCATTCATTATTAGGAAACCATCATCTCTCGATTTTTTACTAATGCTCATTATTTTTTTATCTTTCAATTAGCTCTGGGTTTAGGTTTTAAAGGGGTATACTATGGTTAACCACTATTATAATTTTACTGATTCTGTCTCCATTCATTTCAATTTTCTTTCCAAAATTTACATGCTACACGTTTAAGTACTTTTATATTAAGTTCTTACTTTATAAATTATTATCTGTGGTGCTTTTTTTAGCATACTGTAGTTTCACTGCTTATTTATATTTATAATGACTATTTCTTGCAGTCTTATAAAATAATAGCTAAATTGTGTTTATATTATGTTTTAAGATTTGTAGTTTTGTTCGCTTATTTCAGTTGTACTTGGCTTTTCATTTCTCCATTTGGTATTTTATTAGCAAAGATACTGGAGTGGCTTTCATTTCTTTCTCTAGATTATTGTTCAAATGAAAAACTTAAGTAAACAGGTTTATGTAATTTGTTCCAACTGTCATTGCTAGTAAGTTTCTGAGGCTGGATTTCAATTCATGAGGATGATTCTTTTCTTCCTGATTCCAGGTGCTGTTCCACAATTCCCATGCCTTAGTTTCCCTTAATTGTTTGACCCCAATTTCCGTGGCTAACCCCCACTTTCAAGCCATTATGACTGAGATAATTAGGGCTGGAAGCTCTGGCTACTAGCATTCCAAAGATGTTTGGGTATATTTTTCTGGTCTCAGACTCAGTCAGTGTCTCCTAGCTCCTCATCAGAATTTATGATCATTCCTCCATACCCCTAACCTGTCATAACTGAATTTATGGTCCTTTCCTGGAACAATGCTCTATCCCTCCTTCTTCCTTTATTTCCACCAAGTGCTGGAGCCCTATAAGAGTCCCTCACTTGCTGCTGAATATTTTGAGATAAGAGTCTGATTCAGCCGACTTGTCTTATCTCTCCATCAATAAAGTATTAAAAACCTCTAATCTCTATTCTGCCTCAGTTTCTCTAGCATTACATAGGCTGACCACTTTATTCACTGTGCCACTTATTTGTCCTTTTAAGATTTTCAGAGTGCTCTTTCCATCTTCAAAATCCTTGGAAGTATATGTTATTATTAGCTACATTTTTCCACATAAGAAAACTGAGGCAGATAGAAATGAAATAACTTGGGTCACATCACTAGTAAGAATCTTAACATATTTGAAATCAGATCTTTGTTGTTTCTAGGTTTAACTCTATTCACTGTGGCACCTAGCTAATGTATTTGAAATTATTATTGCTACTCCTGCTTTCTTGAGTTCATTAGAAATGTAATAAATTTTCCTTCAAGTATATGTAAATTTTTACATTTCAGTGGATTTATTGAAAATATTTCATATTCTGTTTCCTAATTCATTTCACTATCCTCTTCTGTTCATGAGTCATTGAATTCACACTTGCATTATGACCCTTGTCTTAGATTAGTTTGTCTTAGGTAGTTTCTATAGTCTCATTTTCTTAACTATTTTCTGTTTTGTTTGTTGATAATGCTTATAATGAAAAGAATATAGTTCCAAAGTTTGAAGACCTCTTTCTGGGGATACAACTTCAGGGACTCCTTTCCTCCTTTAAGCTATAGTTAGTTCCTTCAGGTATAATGTTCCAAAATTGTTCTTGCTCCCTGATTCCTAAGGCACTCACTAGCAATGTGCTCACTCTTCTTCACTGTAGCCCAGGATCACCCAGTTTCATATTTTGATCTCAAATTTCTACTTCTTATCCTCATTACTTAAGTGAAGTTGGATAGTTAATATTGATGGGGGGATAATTTCCTCATGTATAGAATTCTTCTGAGTGCCCATGTATTCTTCTTTCTTTTTTCCTAACATTTTGCATATAATTTTGTATGTTGTCAAGTTAATTATTAAATATTTTCTATTTGCCAGGCATTATGCTTAGCTCTCAGGATACAATGAAAGGTAAATATAATTCCTGCCCTTTTAAGGAGCTTACCTTCTAATGGGGAGACAGCATGTAATCCACTTTTAAAAAAGAGCTATGTCTTGTAAAATATAAACGATTTCAGTTAGAAGCTACTATTATTGACTGAATGAGCTTTTATAAAAACTTTTATAGAAAGTTGGATTTTATAACTGAGATTTGATGGGGGCTAAAGAAGTCAGAAGTTGGAAAAGGTAGTATTCCATGTATGGACAGTAGTAATTGAAAAGGCATGGAACTTGAAATTGGAATGTTAGTGGGATAAATAGCAAAGAGGTTAGTGTCATTGGATCATACAATAATTTTTAAAACAATCTTTAATTTTTCTCAATTATCTGAATAGGGATGATAATTACTGATGAGATCATTGAACAATATATAGTAAAGGAATAAGCGTAGAGATAGACCTAAAGGGTGTATCTGAAAAGATGTGATTTGTTGATCATGTAGATCTAGTTAAGCTAACCAAATCAGTTTTGTATTTTAACCAGAGGCAAAATATAATTATGAGATGTTCTGGGTGGTTTTCACATCATTCATGTATTTTGCTATTCAGAATTTTCATCTTGCTTCCAAATGGCAATGTGCTTTACAAATTATTTATATCCTTCATAATGTAATTTAACCCTGTCCTATGTACTTTTAGTTATAGTTTTTTTAATTATATGAGATATATATGATAGGTTCTCCTTTCTGGACTTGGATTTCTGTCATTTTATCACAGAAACTTGATTTTTTTTCCTTTTCAAATATATTTCATTGTCAGGGGAGTTGAATTTGATAATATTAAAATATTTATAGTTTATTAAATGTGTTCAGAAATGATTATTTATGTAAAATAATTAATTGATAAAAAGAAGAGAAAAGAAACATTCATTTTTCATGAATGTTAGCCCAGCTTAGATTTTTAAAACAAAAAGAAGTGGATATCAAATGACTTTAGCCACAGTATAATGAAAATATGCAGGATGATGTTATGTAAACCATTTCTAATAGAAAATGAATGTGTGAATTATTATAAGCCAGAGGTGTCAAAGGAATTTACATGTCAGATTAAAGTGTACTTGAGAAATGTTGATTAATTTGATTGTATAACAAAATAATAAAATACAATTCAACATAGAAAATTTGTGGTTTTCTAAGTTATGTGCCCAAATGGAATTTTTTTATTTGAATTTGAAACCACTGATATAGAATGTACCTTGAGTAATATTAGAGAACTGGAACATTATTTATAACATAGTTTCTTTGGGAAAAGTCATCATAAATTCCAATTAGGAAGACAGAACAGCAGAGTCTTAGTCTGTAGTGGTAGCTGGTGGCAGAAAGTTGAAGGGAATTGGAATATTTGTTTTTGTTTATTTATTTTTCAGTCATGCTTGATGCTTCAGGATTCCTTTAGGGGTTTATATATATATATTTTTTTTCAATGAATAAGTTACCTTACATTGGGAGAAGTTTATCATCAAAATTTTTTTTTAGCTATGCCAATTAATGAATTCAGCCATTGAAGTGTCAGTCATTGTTGTCAGAGGAAAGATTATCGACACTCATCAAATCCCATATCTGTTGTCTCCCTTATAGATTTTGAACTTCTTGAGTATTTGGATTGTTTGATTTTTGTCCTAGTATAAAAGAGATGCCAGGAAATCTAATGTAAGCAACACTAAAATTTGAAGAAGTTTTTTAGTCATTTTTAGAAGTCATGGCCTTTGCCATAGAAAGAAGGCTACCACACCTTTTTTCTTCGAGATACTTTTATGGAGATTGAAGAAAGTATATAGGCTTATCTTGGTATGTTTTTCTTTGGCTGCTCAATGTTGTAGTCGAATGCAAGAGAAGAATATTTTTGAGAAAGGGAGTGAAGCCTGTTAGGGAATGAAGCTGTGGAATAGAGTGGAGTAAATCTGAGAGAGGAGATGTTCTTAGGCTGTTGCTATGATATTTCTGGAGAGGTGGGAGATCCCAGAACCAGGCTCTTGCTTGTCTCACTTGTTTCATTTCTTTCTGAATAGAATAGCAGAACCTTGGGCTTGAATTTCAGTTGAGTCCAAACCTAGAGATTGTGGGAACTCACAATAAAGTGCCTGATACAAGAACATTTGTAGATGTGTGAAGAACAACTGTCCCAGCAGAGATGTCGTTTTCCATGAGAACCATGAAAAGAGATCACAAAAATACATCTGAGCACACTGCAGAACAGATGAGTTTTGTTTAAAACATGTTTTCCCTTTTTGTACACGTTTCTACTTGTGAATTCTGTAAATGCCAACTTTTCCCATAGATCTTGTATATGTTTTTATTTATGGGGGGAGACTACTACTATCCAACTATTGCTACTGTTTTAGATCATATTATGCCATGAAGTATTTTTACTTTGCTATTCCAGTAAATGTCTTTGTATTGAGATAATTATTAGTAAAAAATTAATTAAGCATCTACTTTGTGCTAGGCAATGTGTTAAATGCTGGTGATACAAGAAAAGCTACCTCTCCTGGCCCCTGCCCCGTCTCCTCCACTCCTGAAACAAGCACCTTCTCTTAAAGAGCAGGAGACAATATGTAAACAACTTTATACAAACATAGTATATACAGGGTAAACTGGTGATCATCAACAAAGGGAAGGCACTAGGTTTAAGGTAATTAGGAAGCATTCCTTGTTGAAGATGCGGCTTTTATCTGAGACTTGAAGGAAACTGAGGAAGCCAGGATGTGAATATGAGGAGCAAGAGCCAGGAGCCCAATCAGTAGTATTAAATAGTCTAAGATTTTGTAGTAGTCCAAATATAAGGCAATTAGGGACCAGGAGTGTCACAGGAGAGAATGGGACATATATTTTACAAATGTAGAATTCACGGGATTTGGCAACAAATTGGCTGTGTGGAGTATGGTTGACTCAGAGAAGTCAAGGATGGCACTCAGGTTTTGCACCCAGGAGATTGGAAAGATAGCTCTGGACTAAAATAGGAAAGTAAGAAAGTGAATAGGGTTTGGGGAGAATGAATTCTTAAAAGATAATGATATCCTTTGTCTGACTAGACTAAAAGTGAATATATCGTTCAGATCTTGTAAGCTTCAAGTTGAGAGGATTGTATTTACAGAGTATTCTGAGTCTTTGTTGTTGTGTTATTCCTTTATTCTCAAAGTGGACCAATGTATTCATGAGTGCCATGTCTTCTCTTGGGTGAGAATTGGAATGGGGCAGAGCTGAAAAAAGTCATCAACCAAATTCTTTCTTCCAGTCATTGGGGCCTAGTGACAAAACTGAGGTCAAGCCAGGATGCAGTCTTCGAATTCTTAGTTTTTGTGTGGCCTCTCACTCCTTGTGAAACTGAACTTGTGAACAGGAATTTGGCAAAGGGGAAAGCTTAAAGGAGTGTTCCATTTGTATCTTGAACACTTGTAGTAATTGTTTAGCACAGAAGCCATTATTATTGCTTGATATATTTTGAAGAACCTTCCTATTAACAAAATAAATAGGTAATTTTTGAGAGAGTTTTTCTAGTAGAAAGTGGTTTCCCTGTTCCTGTGATCTGTAAAGATGCAATAGTTATCCCATATAAAGAAATTTAAATGACCTCCTAAATTTTTCAGAATTTATACTATTAAAGAGACATTTTACTAAGGATGAGAAGAAAACGTTTTTTTTTTTTTTTTTTTTTGAGGCACAGAATAATTATTTTACACAGGTCACAAAGTTAATATTGGACAGAACCAGAAATAGATTCTTTTGGTCTTGTGATTTCTAATATTATGTGTTATTTAAATATTTGACTTTTCTTGTAGAATTATACATAGTAGACATTTTTAAGGTAATGATGGAAAGTATGTGCATATGTTAAAATATTCCACTGTTCGGTTATTCTTTGCTTTGATAAAGCAGGGATTGGAGGGCTCTGAAGAAATTAGAAAAACAGTCAAACTTTATTTAGTCTTCTGAGATCAGTAAGTGAAAGAGTTGTTCAAAAATTTATTTATTTACAATGGGTTACCTTTTGCCTTTTGATATTTAACCCAATGATTCAGAAAATATTTTGTTTAGAGTTTCTCTGACATTGAGAAGTGTGGTGAAATTTGGTTTCATGAGAGTTATTTAGGGAAAATAAGATGTTTTTAATTTTTTTAAAAAAATCATAATATTGGATACTGTTAAAAGACTGTTTCAGCTGACTTAAAAATTGCTATTTTTCCCCCCATGTAGCATTCATTTGGCATATGTGCTGCTTTTTTGGATGAGTAGTTCTTCAAATTTAGCCAAAATTTAAAAACTATCCATTTGTGGGATTCATGTTTTTTTTTTAAAGTAAATATATTTTCTCATACCTCACTTTAGATATAGCCTAAGATACATTTTCAATTTGTATTTATTTTTAATTGTTTGTCATTCAGCAGGGTTTTCTTCTTCTTCTTTTTTTTTTTTTTTTGGTGAGTTTTACTTTTTTATTTCTTTTTTACTAGCCAAAATGCTTTCTTGGCACCTACAATATAGGACAGAAACTGTTTTTCTCTTTTCCCTTTTTTGAAGGGCTGTTTCTAAATTAAGCTGCATGCCTGGACCTGTGTTGTAATTTCAGAAAGAAGAGTTGAATATATTGTAAATGATCTCTTCTGAAGACCAGGATGAGCCCACTGTTCTTGCTGATTTGTAAAACTGTGCAATTCTTGTAAACTCTTCCATGTGCTTTCAACTTCTTCAATTTGTGAAGAAACCTCACTATATTTATCCTTATTATGTTCATCCACATGTTTGTTTTGCAATATAATAACACTTGATGATTCTAAATTTTTCCATGTGCCCCATCTTGTGAAGATAAATAACACATATACTATACATTTCCCTTGACTTTGAAGATTTACTTTTGGAAATAAATAGTTCCGTAGTATTTTATAATTAATTTGGGAAAGTCATTTACTCCAATGCATTTTTTCACAAAATAGGAGACAGTTTAAATTTCATATGTTTAATAAATTATTTTTTGTTAATACAACTTTGGTTCAGGAACACCAGCAGACTTACCTTTTGTTTTCAAACTATTTTTCAGAACAAGTACAAAATAAATCTTATTTGAAAATATAGGTAGTATTAGTTTGCATGCAAGTAAGTTCCCTATTGACTTGGTTAAGTTTTCTAATTTTTTTTTGGTGTGGTACTGTTGTTATATTTGATTAAAATTATTTTTTAAACTTCTTCTGATGTATTCTTTTATATTTTGTAGATTAAAATTTTTGTTTCTCATTGATAATAATGCCTACAACACTGCTATGTAGAACAATTTGTTATGATTTTTTGCTTCATAGAAAAATTCATTTATATGATCTACAAGCCACTTGTAAATAAATTATTTTTTGTTTAATTTAGTTGAGTAAAGTCTTTTCCCAATTTTTGATCTATACAGATTTACCTTCCTTTTTTGATGCTCTTCTTTATACAGCAAGCATCTCCTGAACTTGAGTGTTTATATTTTATTATGGGATGTATAGAGACCTTTAATTCTTACAAAATAAAACAAAACCTTTTTAGTTTATATATAGCATCTATTTCTACTGGTCAAACATAGGACTGTTTTTACATAAATTGAAACAGAGACACACAGAGAGAAACAGAAAAAGAAATAGAGAAAGGAGAGATAGACAATGACTTTAACATCTATGTGTCATTACATTTATCTTGATGTTTAATGTAATATAGAAAAAAGTTTTTTCCATTTAAAGAAATATAATAAAGGTAAATGGAAACCCTTTTTTAGACAAATAAAAGTGATACCTTTTCTACTGTTATTTATTTAATATTAAATTGATTTTCAGCAGACTTTGAAGTATGTTGTAAAGCTAGTTTATAGTAATTATAATAGATCATATTTGTATAGTTCTTTGTCTTGCAAAACAGTTTACAAAAATTGTCTCATTGTGTTCTCACAACAGTCCTTTGAGGTAGATGCCATTATTATTTCTACAATATAGTTGTGGACACTGAGGCAGATTTAAATCATTTGCCAGGGTCATATAACTAGGGAAGCCTGTAAGTTAGGATTTATATTCAGGTCGTCTTGACTACAACACTATATTTCCTTACTACAATCTTTTCTCTGTATTATCTAGTTTTCTCATAAGGTCATTTCTGCAATTACATGTTCCCTTTCCCCAGCCCTTCTTTGTAATCAGAAAATCAGTTACTCACACCTGTCAGATTGGCTAAAATGACAGGAAAAGATAAGGATGAATGTTGGAGGGGATGTGGGAAGACTGGGACACTGATGCATTGTTGGTGGAGCTGTGAACGGATCCAGCCATTCTGGAGAGCAATTTGGAGCTATGCTCAAAAAGTTATCAAACTATGCATACCCTTTGACCCAGCAGCATTTCTATTGGGCCTATATCCCAAAGAAATCATAAAGGAAAGAAAGGGCCCCACATGTGCAAGAATGTTTGTGGCAGCTCTTTTTGTGGTGGCTAGAAACTGGAAACTGAGTAGAAGCCCATCAATTGGAGAGTGGCTGAATAAATTATGGTATATGAATGTAATGGAATATTATTGCTATGTAAGAAACGACCAACAGGACGATTTCAGAGAGGCCTGGAGAGACTTGCATGAACTGATGCTGAGTGAGATGAGCAGAACCAGGAGATCGTTGTACACGGCAACAACAATACTATATGAGGATCAGTTCCAATGGACATGACTCTCTTCAACAATGAAATGCTTCAAACCAATTACAATCGTGCAGTGAAGAAGGCCATATACACTCAGAGTGAGGGATGTGAAATGTGGACCACAACATAACATTTTTTTTTAAATTTTATTTTATTTGCATAACATATGTGTGGGTAATTCTTCAACAATAACCCTTACATAGCTTTCCGTTACAAATTTTTCCCCCCAACTTCCCCACCCCTTCCCTAGATGGCAGGATATCCACTACATGTTAATTATGTTAAAATACACAACATAACATTTTCATGTTCTCTATTGATGTTTGCTTGCTTTGTATTTCCTTTATTGGATTATTCTCTTATAGATACGATTTCTCCTGAACAAAAAAATGATGTGTGGCAATAACTATACATATATTCGACTTAAGTATTCTAACATAATTAACATGTAGTGGATATCCTGCTATCTAGGGGAGGGGTGGGGAGTAGGGGGGAAAATTTGTAACAGAAAGCTTTGTTAGGGTTAATGTTTAGTAATTACCCATACATATGTTTTGCAAATAAAAAGTATTAATAATAAAAAAAGGAAAAAAAAAGAAAATCAGTTACTACCAACTGAGTGGCCACTGATGACACTGCACATACACATTACTTCTTTACTGAGAAGAAATATTGGTATGTATTTTCTAACATCTATTCTTGGAGGCTAAAATCATTCAGGGCTAAGTTTGGTAAAACTTATTTTTCCTTTGATTACAATAATCTCTCTTTTACAATGAGAATTTTACCTTAATATTTTCCTTCAATGTGTTCTTAAAGTATCCTGGTTTATGTATAATTATAAATTCATGTGTGTAGAATGCTATCACTGAATGTAGCATCATGTAGAAAAAGAGGAGGGATAGAGTCTTTCCCAGTGACCTTTTTTTAAAACTAAATTTTGAAAAGCAGAAAAACAAACATATTATTTTCAAAATGAAAATCTGAATGTCATCTTATCTCTTGCCTGACTTCATAAGAAATGTAGCACCATTCTCTTGCCTTCATGTTTATGTGTGGAAATTATGTTAAGTTCAATAAATCATTCCGTAACGGTTTTGCCAGAAAGAGAAGCACCATTGAAATATGTCCAACTTTGATTGAAACTCAGTGTGTTGCATTTGGTTGTTATTGCTTGTCACAAAGATGTCATCCAACATATGTCCTGCTCTGATGCTTACATCCCTCCTATGATTCTGGCAGGTAGTTCTCATTAGAAACCCATTGCGTTTTCCCAATGTTCTCCTCCATTTATGGCATTAGTTGCCTTCTGGTTGCAGGTCTCTTTGGTCATTCTCTTTGCTTAGATGTTCATCTTGCCTTTTGTTTCTTGGCATTTTCTTCAACCTCAGTTGAAATGGTTTACCTTTCTTGAAAGAGTTACACTTTCATCATTGCAGTGCAGTAGATGGTTTCATGAGCATTTGTAGCCAACTATTTATTGCATCAAAAGTTTCTCTCCTTTTTATTCTCAGTTGATAAATATAAGGTAGTCACCAAAATCTTCACTCAAAACCTTTCCACTTTTTTAGAAAAAGAGTTCAGGTTCTGTCGACAGTTATTAAAACCCCAAGATCACTCCAGAGTGTATCAGGTGAAATAATTCCAAATTCTTTTCCATATACAATCTGCTAACATGGAAAGTAGTAGCTGGTTTTGTCTGGTCATAGATACATAGATAGGATAGTTACTCTTTTTTAAAAAAAATCAAATTTAACTAGTAAATGTGTTGATTGAGTTTGACAGACCCAATGTTTTGCTTACATTAGTCTTTCACTTTTGAAAAGAAATGAGTCATCAAATTTTCTCAATCCTTTTCTTTGTACTTAGAAATGTGAAGGAATACTTCAGGTTTTTTATACTTAAAAATTGGACATGTGTATGATTCAAATGATATAGATATGATCTTCAATGGATAGATTTATATCTATCCCAGTCTTCGCTTTCCATGTGATTTTGGGGTCCTCTTTATTCCATAGACAGTAGATTTATTCTTTTTTTTTTTTTTTTTTTTTTTTGCTTTTTGCTTTTTGCTGAGGCAATTGGGATTAAGCGACTTGCCCAGGGTCACACAGCTAGGAAGTGTTAAGTGTCTGAAGTCAAATTTGAACTCAGGTCCTCCTGACTTCAGGGCTGGTGCTCTATCCACTGCGCCACCTAGCTGCCCCTGTAGATTTATTCTTACAAAGAAAATGATACAGGGCAATTTGTCATCTAAAGCAAGAGAGTATAATGTTGTGTGCCTGGATCTGTTCAAAGAGCTCTTAATGCTCACTCCCAGGCTTCTGGCTTGTGTGAGAGAATACTCTTTTAATTGCTTGGTTTCCATTACTCCTGAGATCTCCCTATACAGTCTTAGAAAAGGTAAGTCACAGGCATAAGGAAAAATAAAATAAACTGTCTCCATACATTCAGCAACTAGAAACTTAGCCTTTGATTGTTATTCATGGGTTTAGGTAACAGCAGTCATTGAAGGGGCAAAAGTAAAGGTAGATGGGATCAACAGGCTTGCAGGCAGGAAGTATGATTTCTGACCCAGAGATATTTTTAAATCTTACTGAGATGAGAACTTACACTTAGCAGTCATTTGGATTGAGTTGTGGACAAACCCTCTTACTCCTTCCTAAAATTCATTCTTCATGAAGAAGGGAGAACTTCCATTTCTGAAAATACCTTTTATTTGGAGTGCTAAGTTTGTTATAGAATTTATCTACTTACACATACTATTTAAAGCATAGGCTTGGTCGCCATATCTGAATAAAAAATTAGAAATATGGCCTAGAAAATATCATTCTATTTTTAAAACCTTGTGTAAAGTTTATTTTCTTGCAGTCAGAAGTATCCTGGAAAATACAGAACATATAGACACCATAACCATAAGTTATAGGAAATTATTTTTATTATACAACTCAAAAGACATTTGGAAGAAAGGAAAAATAGTTTTATACAATGTTATGCTATTTTGCAGTTTATACAATTCTTAATCTCGGTGTTGCACTTCTCACTCTCCCTTTATACTACATGTCTCTAATCAGTTGGCAAATCTTGTTATTACTACCACTACAACATCTCTCACATCAGAACCCTTCTCTCCATTCAGATACTTATCATCTCTCATTTAATGTCCTAGTTGGGCTTCTGTTTCAAGTCTATGTCTTTACCAGTCTTTTCTACATAATACTATTAAAGTGATTTTCCTTAAATACAGATTTGTTCTTGTGACTGTTTTCTTTAGTCACTAATTTCTAAAAAAAAATATCAGTTTCTCCGTTTTGTTTTTAAAACCTTTTACAACTTGGCCTTAACCTTGCATTGCTTCCTGTGTATCACTCTCTAGTGGCTCTCTGCAATCCAGCCAAACTGGCTTTGTTTATGTTCATGAAACTCCCAAGTTCAGTCTCCAAGCATGACTGTCCCCAAATCCCCGAATTTGTATTCCCTTTGTACCCCCATCCCATAGTTTTCTGGCTATTTGAAGTTGAAGCTCAGGCACCATTTCTGTATGAAGTCTTTCCTGATGTGTCCCAGACTGCTAGTGCTATCCTTTACAAACTACTTTGTATTCAGTTACTTTATAGATTTGTATGTATTCATTTTATATTTATGCTATATATAGATATGTGTACTTGTTCTCTATAGCCACCCTCACTTCATCTCTTATTAGAATGTAAGCTTCTTGCAAATAGGGATTATTTCATTTCTTTGTATCACATCCCCTAGACCTGGACACATAGTAGGTGCTTTATAAATGATAGTTGATTTATTGGAAGAATTTTTGCTTATATTATATGATAAATTATATACATTACATATAAATGCAGAAACATATATCTTATATAATGGACTAATATAGAGTTTAAAATTCCATCTTTCAAGCCTTAATGTATGGTCTGATTCATAATACTTTAATGTAGCCAGTCCCACCCTTTACTGTACCTAGTACATGGCATTCTGCTCTCTTGGTGTCTTTCTATTTTCTATTCTCCCAAGATATGATGTACTATTCTCTTTATAACATCTGCCTTTTATAGTCTTTAACTTCCTTCAGGATTCAAGTTAAGTATTTTCCAAATGGAACTGTTGAGTAATGTGGTCTCTCTTGTTTCCCTTCTCCTTCCCTAAAGGATTTTGTTTCCAACTGTATATATGAATATTAACTCCTAATTACATGGACCAGGGAATGTTTCACTTTTGTCTTTGTATCTCTGGGCCTTAGGGGAAGGAACTTAAGAAATGACTGATCATTTGAATTGGGAATAGTCATGACTTTCCCTTTTCTTATCATGCATACTAACATGTCAGTGAGGCTTCATTGTATATAAGGCAAATAGGTTTACTTATCTTTTTTAACCTTACTTTATAAAATGTTTTTTTCAGATTAGGAATCATAATGGGAAAAATGTTTCATTATAGTAGAGTCAATTTTCTTTTGCCTTATTGGAACTATGACTTGAGATTGGCTAGATTTTGAAAATAGCCATATGACCCTTCATCCCTCCCACGTTTGAATGAATGTTGGTGATGCTTTAGTTTTCATCTAAGTAATTTTTTCCTAAATACTAGATGTTGGGAAGCAGTTTTAACTTGATTATTCTCTCTTCCCTCATGCCTATATTTCTAGTTATGCCTTTGCTTTTACTATCTATACATATGTGAGAAAGGCAGGCTTTTTCTCATTCTTCTACTATTGAGTGGTGTACTCACTGTCTAGAGTTGCTCTCCTGCTTAGAAGTATAAAGAAATGAGGTGGCAAAGACTTCATTAGGGATCATCATTATCACTGAGCAAGAATAACCTTATTGGAATAATAACAGAAGGGTAGCCAAATTTAGAAATATTATTGTGATGTATATAGTCTATAGGATTACAAATAAAATAGGAAGTAGAAACTACTGTTTTAAACTGTTTCTAGTTATTTGAGCTTTTTAAGTCTAGAATTTCGTCCTTTGAAAATTCTTTGGAATTTCTTGGAAGGACCCCTTGTAGTCTTAGATCTGGGTTTTTCAAGAAATTATAGAAACCTCAATAACTTCCTGTGATTTTTTCTTTTCTCATGCATTTCTGTCGTGTTTGGGTCACTCAGAAAAATGATGAAATCACTGACATGGTTTAGTGCAACTTAGATTTGCTTATGACTTACTTTTATTTGCTCTTGCCCAGTTGTAGGTAATTGCATGTTTTAAGTTTACCAATTTTAGAGATTAAAAGAAAAAAAAATTAACCATCCCAACTTTAGAAGGTAAGGATGTTTGCCTTTTATTAGGATTTGTGAAGGTGAAACTATAGGAAGAATATTTGTCTCTTAAAGTGGTAATTTCAGACTCTTAAAGATTTGTTAACCAGCCAGCTTTAGACACTCCTACCCCCTGACCCAGATTTTTTATTAACTCCATTGTTTGTAAAAAGATTTGCAGTCATTTAGAATTTAGAGTCATGTTTCTCTTCTGCCACATTTATTTGGACACACCCTTCTTCCCTGCCTTTGACACACCTTTGTTTCCTTGAGAAATAGAGTCCCTCCCAGAGTATAAAATAAACATTTCTTTGTGAAGTGTGACTTATTCATGCTTTAGGGGGAAAGCTCAATCTGTCAATGTGTACACAGTGGAAAAGGTGATAGAGGTTCTTCCAGCTGGCCAAGTCAGAGCTTTGTACATGTTCAGGCCAAAGAGCATATTATGCAGGCTGCAGAAGTTTTAACAAGTCAGGACATTTTACCAATTTCCATATTTATCAAATGTGTCAAGGGATGGCATGACAAAACCTTCCAGGGATTAATTGCCTGTGGAACTTGGGTTGTTTTATTTAGACACTGGAAACTGCATTTTCAACAGCCCACCACTTCTCTCTAATAATCACAAGTGTGAGAGAACATTGATTATTCTTAGAAGGAAAGATGATCCTGCTTTTCTTTTTTTTATTATTAATACTTTTTATTTGTAAAACACATGTATGGGTAATTCCTAAACATTAACCCTTACAAAGCTTTCTGTTACAAATTTTTCCCCCCTACTCCCCACCCCTCCCCTAGATGGCAGGATATCCTCTACATGTTAATTATGTTAGAATACTTAAATCGAATATATGTATAGTTATTGCCACACATCATTTTTTTTGTTCAGGAGAAATCGTATCTATAAGAGAGAATAATCCAATAAGGGAAACACAATGCAAGCAAACCTCAATAGAGAACATGAAAATGTTATGTTGTGGTCCACATTTCACATCCCTCTCTCTGGGTGTATATGGTGTTCTTCACTGAACAATTGGAAGTGGTTTCAAACATTTCATTGTTGAAGAGAGCCATGTCCATTAGAACTGATCCTCATATAGTCTTGTTGTTGCCGTGTACAACGATCTCCTGGTTCTGCTCCTCCCACTCAGCATCAGTCCATGCAAGTCTCTCCAGGCCTCTCTGAAATCGTCCTGTTGGTCATTTCTTACAGAGCAATAATATTCCATAACATTCATATACCATAATTTATTCAGCCATTCTCCAACTGAAGGGCATCTATTCAATTTCCAGTTTCTAGCCACTACAAAAAGGGCTGCCGCAAACATTCTTGCACATGTGGGGCCCTTTCCTTCTTTTATGATTTCTTTGGGATATAAGCCCAATAGAAACACTGCTGGGTCAAAGGGTATGCACAGTTTGATAACATAGCTCCAAATTGCTCTCCAGAATAGTTGGATGATCCTGCTTTTCAACGAGTCTTTCTGAATGATGAAGGGAGAAAAAGATCTCTTTGAACAGATGAACTATGTGCAAGCACTGATCCTGACAGACCTTTGGATGTTGAAGTGTGTTTGCCAAAAAGCTTCAGTTTTATTGTTTGGTGTGGTGGTGAGAAGCAGCAGATCATTAACGATAATAATCTGAACTCCAGGACGATGTTCTCTTCTTTGACCAGCAGAGGGTGCTTTATAACAATTTCACCTATGTTTGTTTTCTCAAATGGGGACTGGTAACCTCTTGTTGTCTTTTGGAGTTGGTTCAAATATTCCAGATTATTATTTGTTTATAAATTTTTGAGGTTTTGACAAAACTCAAAAAATTCATTTTGCTAAGCACTTTCCCTTTATTTTTATTTTTTAAATGAAATAACATTTTGCATAAAATTAAATTTTATTTTATTTTATTTTTGGCCAATTCATTTGCACTGTAACTCTCCAAATGCTTTGTTGGGAAAAATACCTAAAGTTTGACAAGCATTGAGATATCTAAAAGTTATTTTCATATAGCATTTTCCCCTCAGATAGGAAGAAACAAAATTTAAGTCCAAAAATCTTTTAAATAAGAAATGGAATTTGGGATTCTCAAACTGAAGGGGAAAAAAAGGCCTCAAATTTGGCAATATCTTCTCCAAATCCATCATGTTCTATTCCTCTGACTTGTTCTGAAAATTCATGGAAAAGATCCATAGCTGTTTTACAACCTGGCTCCACATATATATTTAAAAAAAATAAGAGTACAGTTTGATATTACATAAGCAGGTAACAAACAGTTTCTTGAAACAAAGGGCACAAGAAGACAAAAAACCCCCCAACTACAACAGTCAATTTGGGGACTAATAACAAAGACCTTGAGAATATTTAAGTTTAAGTACCTCCCAATTCCATGAAATATCCTTTTGCATTATTGTTTAGAGAGGAAATCAAAATAAAAAGGAAGTATGAGGAAAATGGACAAAGAAAGACGAAGCTGTATATTTTAAAGAGGAGGCTGATTTGTTAACTCATTGTTTTTTTTTGTTGCCATCTTTTCTTCTATCTCAGACTCCCTATGTTTTATAGTTGAACCAAAATTACTACTCCTAGGAATAGGTTCAAATAAACAGACCTTATTTGGTAAAAAAAAAAAAAAAAAAAAAAAAAAAAAAAAAAAAAAAAAAAAAAAACAATTCAGAAGATAGAATTAAGTAAAAGATGCAAAGCTGCAGGGATGGAGGTTAAAAAATATTGAATGGAGAAAGGTCTCAAGACCTAACAATATTAGAGCTAATTTTATATCTTCCTTGTTCAACTTGGCCTCCATCTGGATTCCAGAATAGGCCCCCTGGGGTGAAAGTTAACTCAAACTGCCCTCTGTCTGCTGTGTAACTGTTGTGTAATATATAGGCATACTAGAGCACTGGCCTTCAGAAAGTAGCCTGACCCCAAGGGTTACGTGTCGAAATATAATCAGAGAGTGTGAAGTTGGGTCTGATAGCTTTTTTTTCTCCCTCCAGTTGTATCTCTTCTCTCCATCACAACAGTCTCAGCTGGTGTTTTGGTAATGTAGGAGTTGATTTAAGCCTCCTTTGGTTCCAATATCTTCCTGGCCCACAACAATCCCTTTAAAAAATCAAAGCAGCAAATTAGCCTCCATGAGGAAAATGGAAGAAGCATTTTAAATAAATTGATATGATTTCTTTTCTTCTTAGTATCATAAAAAAATTTATAGAAAGGGTTTTGAATTCCAAAATGGCTACATGGATAGAAAGAGGAGAATTTGATGTGTATTCATTTCTTATACTTTAGCTGCTAAAGCTGACAAGTTCTAGAAACTTATCACTGGACTACCAGTGATGATTTTTTCCTTGTCACGTAACTCAAATATTCCTTAGATAGAGGCCATATTAAAAATCTAAGAAACAGTAAGAATTTTTTCTACACTCAAAATGTTGAATGACATTTGTTTCTCTGACTGAATTGCTCAGAGCCCTGGGAGGCTGTCAGAAACCACACTGGTATGTTTTAAAAGTTCTTCATAACTCTCATTTTATATTTTTCTTTATTCATAAATTGCCATGAAGGAAAAAAAAACCCTAATCTTTTGTGTGTCCTATTCATGCTTAACCATGGTAAGAAGACAGTTTTTAGATGGGACCATATTAGGCATGAATAAGTTATAATTGTAATCATTAGAAAGGAAAACTGATGCAAAAAATTATTAGAAAGTTGTATAACGAGAAAAGGAAATGTGATGGTTATGTCATGAATATTGAATATTAAAGTCTTCAGTCACCCAGGTTTACAAATTGGGTTTTATTTTTGATTCCTCACTTTCCCTCACTTGTCATGCCCAATTAAATATCCTGCCTTATATTTTATTTCTCCAAAGTATCTTTTACTTCCTTTTTCTTCTTTACCCAAGATTTCCATTTCATCTAGACCATTGTAGTAAACTCCCACGTGGTTATTCTTTCTCAAATCTATTCTTTCTATTTTAGACACAGCTCAAAATGTGATTTTCCTATAGGAATTAATCAAATATTTATTAAGCACCTTTTTTGTGTCCATTGTATAGTAAGCTCTTGGTACACAGAGAGACATAAAATAGTCCCTCTCCTCAAGGATCTTTCGATCTTAAGGGAGAGATAACATACATGCACATGCATGCACTTATACATACATACAAATACGCATATAAAGAACAAGCTATGTTCAGGACAAATAGGAAATAAACAGAAGGAAAGGAATTAAGTGATCTTAATTCAGGTCTGATCATGACACTCCCCTTGTCCCTTGTAAGTGGCTTCCTCTTGACCCTAAAGTCAAATATTATTTCACTTTTATAATTTCAAAATATCTTATTTGTTTATGTTTGTAATGCACATAATTATAAATATAGCAGTATATATGTATGAGTATATATATGTATATGTATATACATATATATATGTATAAAATTTACAAGTATGAAGATATACACTTTTGAATGAGATATATCTCACTATTACACAAAACTATATGGTCAAAATATTTTACTAAAAAGTGTTTAGGCATATGTAAGATCTTAGATTATTCAGAATATACTTTGAATTATATGCTCTTGATGCTCATGATGGCTCTGATGGAGTAGTTCTTTTTTTTAAATTAAAGCTTTTTATTTGCAAAACATATGCATGGGTAATTTTTCAACATTGACCCTTGCAAAGCCTCCTGTTCCAAATTTTTCCCTCCTTCCCCCCACCCCCTGCCCTAGATGGCAGGTAATCGAATACATGTTAAATATGTTAAAATATATGACATCCAATATATGTATGCATATTTATAGTTATCTTGCTGAACAAGAAAAATTGGATCTACAAGGAAAAAAAAAAACAGAGAAGGAAAACAAAATGTAAGCAAACATTAGCAGAAAGCTTGAAAATGCTATGTTGTGGTCTGCATTATGTTGAGGTCCCACAGGCCTCTCCCTGGGTGTATATGGCTTTCTTCATCGCTGAACAATTGGAGCTGGTTTGAAACATCTCACTGTTGAAGAGAACTATGTCCATCAGAATTGATCATCACATAGTCTTGTTGCCGTGTATAATGATCTCCTGGTTCTGCTCATTTCACTCAGCATCAGTTCATGTAAGTCTCTCCAGGTCTCTCTGAAATTATTTTGCTGGTCGTTTCTTATAGAACAATAATGTTCCATGACATTCATATACCATAATTTATTCAGCCACTCTCCAATTGATGGGCATCCCTTCAGTTTCCAGTTTCTAGCCACTACACAAAGGGCTGCCATGAACATTCTTGCACATGTGGGGCCCTTTCCTTCCTTTAAGATCTCTTTAGGATATAGGCCCAGTAGAAACACTGCTGGGTCAAAGGGTATGCACAGTTTGATAACTTTTTGAGCATAGCTCCAAATTGCTCTCCAGAATGGTTGTATCTGTTCACAGTTCTACCAACAATGTATCAGTGTCCCAGGTTTCCCATATCCACTCCAACATTTGTCATTATCTTTTCATGTCATCTTAATGTGTAGTGGTATCTCACAGTTGTCTTAATTAAAAGCAATTTAATTTTAAGAGAGATAACCATAAGATGTGTTATTTACCTGATTTTAGAGTTAACACTCAATTTGTTTCAACAAATACAACAAATTACTTATAGTCAGTGAGATAAAGGATGGGGAGGAAACGATAAAATATACTTTTTCAAAGCCCTCTGAAGTAAGGATCAAACTCATTGACCAATAATGCTATTTTTGAACAAAGGAAAATATACCTGTTTAGATTTGTAAAATGCTAAGAAATCTTTGAGAATTTTTTTGGTAAAAAGTATTTTCATTCTAATCTTATAGTTTTGAATCATGGACTTTTTAGATTAAAATTTTAATTTTTTTCTAATTTACAATTTCCATTTCCCTTCAAGGCAGAAACAAAGTAAAATGAAACCCTTATAATAAATAATGCACATTGAAATAAAACAGATTAATGTATTAAACAAGCACAAAAATTCGTGTCATGTTTTGTCCCCTGAATTTATTACCGGTCATTAGGTAGTTAGCATGCCTGATCATTTTCCTCTGTAGTCATTACTGGCCATTGCATTGATCTGAATTCTCAAGTCTTTTAAAGTTATTTGATTTAATAATGTTGTTATAGTATGAATCTTTCTATTTTTATTTAGTTTCTTTACATCACTTCATAGAAGTCCTAGATTTCTCTGAATTTGCCTTTCATTTAGTTTCTACCCCTTTGCAATTGCTACTTTTTTTGGGGGGGGGCCGCATATGACGTGCTTTTTTTTTTTTAAAGCTCTTTTTGGTACATAGAACAATAGTGGTATCACTGGGTCAGAGGGTATTCTCAGGTTAGAAATTTTTGGGACTCAATTAAGAATTGCTTTTTAGCTAGCTAGACCAGTTCATAGCATCAATAACATGATGCTAACATATTTTAATACAGCCTCTCCAACATTTTACTTTTCCATTTTTGTAATTTTTGACAATATTATGCGTATGAGTTGATAAAAGTTGTTTTAATTTTTATTTCTGCTGTGAAGTTTTTCTAAATGTTGGTGGATAGCTTGAATTTTTTTCTTTGAAAATTTTGTATTCACATTGAGCATTTATCAAACAGACGATGGCTCTTATTTTTAAAATTATCTTTAATTTCTTATATATCTTGGAAGTGAGACTTTAATCAGAAAAATTTGCTGCCCAAACTTTTTCTAGTTACCCTTTCTCTTTTGATATTTGATGCATTTGTTTGGGTCACAGGGTTTAGATTTCTCATATTTTCTTTATTTTAAATACAAAATTCTATTCTATTCTAATATTCTATTCTAAATATTTCCTTTGGAAATTAGAATTTCACATCTCATTTTACGAAGGAAATAGGAAATTGTTTTCAAAGAATAGCTTTACTTTTTTGATTTCTTTAAGTCATTCCTTAAAACAAAAGAAATGTTTTTAAAAAGCAAACAAAGGAAAAAAAATCAGTAAAGCCAGTCAATATATACATCAAACAAATCTGACATTTTTTTTGTAGTGTTTCTTTCTTGGGGACCTCTTATCATTTTTGGGGGGTGTTCATGCTTTTCTTAATTTTTTTATTTGAATTTAATTTTGAAATGAAATTTTCTTTTTACTTTTTCTTTGCTTATTTCTATTTATATTGTTGTAGTTATTGTGTACATATTTTTTGTTTATCTTTACTTTTCTTCTCATTAGTTATTGTCAGCCTCATTGTGTGTGTATTCATCAAGTTGGACACTTCTAACAGCATAGTAATATTACTTGTCTGCCCGAATTTATTTGAACATTTCTCAACTGATACATATCTCTTTTGTTTTTAGTTGTTTGCTACCATAAAAAAAGAACTGTTATAAATAATTTGTTGTTTATGACTGGAACCTTTCTTTTTCTTACTAGTATTCTTGGGACATAATCCTAGTAGCAGGATCTGGGCCAAAGGATATAAGGATATGACATTTTAACAGGTTTATTTCCATAATTCTAAAATATTTTACAAAATGGTGATACTAAATAATAACTTCATTAGATTCACTTTCTGTCCATATCCCTTCCATTACTGGATAGTCTCATCTTTTTTTTTTATTTTGCCATTAAAATTTTTTAATGTTGTACAGAATCTTTAAAATTTTGGTCACTCACTGGTACTAATTCCATGGTTTAGATGAAACCTACTCAGGATCAGATCTATCTTTCTGACAAAAGATTCTGTTATGTTTTCTTTTATATCATTTGTCATATAAGCCCTCTTTTTTTCTGATACTGCTGCTATCTTCGTGCAGATTCTTATCATTTCACCAATGTCCTATTTCCAATAGGCTTTTCTTTCATCTCTCCATCTTCTCTCCTTTGATCCCTCATTCATTAAACTTCAGTGGTTTCCTATTATCTTCAGATCATTAAAGAGATTACATGTTTGACATTCTAGACCCTTTATTATCTAGCCTATTCCTACTTTTCTGTACTTCTTATATCTTATTTAATTCTTCCCATTCTATGATCCAGTGATACTTACCTCTTTGTTATTCTTTATATGACTCACTATCTACTGACTGAGCACTTCACTTGTCCCCCATGCCTGGAATACTTTCCCCCAAATATCTGTTTTCTGGTTTCCTTATTATCTTTAAAATTCCAACTAAAATTCTGTATTCTATAGGAAGTCTTTCTTGTTTACCCATAAAATTAGAATTATCTTTCTGATTATTTCCTATTTATCCTTTTAAATCTTGTTTGCATATTATTTTCTTGTCATCTTTTCCTCTCTCTCCATTAAACTGTGAGCTCTTTAAGAACAATGTATAAATCTTTTTTGACTGATTGAATATAATTATCTGTAATGAGAGGATAATTAAAAATCTTTTAAGATAGGTTTTTATTTTTCCAAATAAATGTAAAAATAGTTTTCAACTTTCATTTTTGTAAGACTTCATATTCTAGATTTTTCTCTCTCACTCTTTTCCCTAGACAGTAAGCAATCTGATAATAGGTATACATATACAGTTATTATTTTATTTTTCAATTTAAAATTCATTTAAAATTTAAAAATTATTTTTATTATAAAATATTATTTTAGCATATTGCCATACTGAAAGAAAAATGTGATTAAAAGGGGAAAAAACTATGAGAAAGAAAAAAACAAAAAAGGTGATAAAATTGCTTTGATCCACATTGTCTCCATAGTTTTTTCTTTGGATGAGATTGGCATTTCCATCCCAAATCTATTGGAATTGTCTTGAACTATTGTATTGTTGAGAAGAGTCAAGTTCATCACAGTTATCATCACATAATATTGTTGTTACTCTGTATAGTGTTTTTTCATTCAGATTAAAGTATTTTTTAAAATTAATTAAATATTAGTGAACATGTTTTTTTTTTTTTTGTTTTTTGGTTGTTGTTTTTTCCATTGTAATACCACAGTTTATATTTTAGAGCCATTAAGAATTACTCAATTTATTAAGATCTTATATTATGTGAAGGACCTATGGAAGAATGTAGGTCACAGGTGTGGCAGATGAATACTAACCCATCTGTGAGCTGTAGTAACCTCTTTTGATAACATCATACATCCATTGAATTGCTAAAATTTTTCTAAAAAGATCATTAGTTTAGAGATATTAGAGGTCATCTAAGCACCCACCCCCAAATTTATATAGAAAGAAACTGAGCTACAGAGCAAGTCATGCAATGATTGAAATACCTGGAATTTTGAATTCAAGTTGCCTAATTACGTTCATAGTATTTTCTCCGTTATACCATGTTACTTCATAAATGTTTCTTGTGATTTTTGCCAGTGACGTTGAAGAGCCTCAAAGGAAGTAGTTAGTAGAGTTACTGTTAGAAACTACCCAGTATTGTGGAGTATTGGGTAGGGGATGGCAAGGCATTGGTTGGTGGATCAGAATGTTTTTGATTTTTTTCATTTATGGCTAGTGAAAAAGTCAGTCGATATACATTTATTCAGCATCCAATGACGTAATAAAACCACTCAATTTTAGGTGCTGGACTAAGCTAAAAACCATACACGTAGCAGACCAATGATTCAAGACTATGGAAGCAAATGAGGGAATAATGAGGAAATAAGAAGGGGTTAAAAACCTGAGGTCATAAAGGATTCAAAAATAGATTTAGTTAAGACTAAATGTGTGAGAAAGGTATATATTACGTTGGGATTGGAGACTGTAGTTTTCAAGTTCAAGATCTTATAAATGGTATAATGTCATGAACTCTAAAAACAAGAGTGTTGAGAGGATCAAATGATATAACAGGCATATAGCAATTTTGAAATATTTTTTTTTATTTTTTTTTAAATTTTTTATTTTATTTGCATAACATATATGTGGGTAATTCTTCAACAATAACCCTTACATAGCTTTCCGTTACAAATTTTCCCCCCCAACTCCCCACCCCTCCCCTGGATGGCAGGATATCCACTACATGTTAATTATGTTAAAATATTGGCAAATCGAATATATGTATACATATTTCCAAACTTATCATTGGTGTGCAAGAAAAATCTTATCTACACAAACGATATATCAGATAAAGGAAACACAATGTAAGCAAACATCAATCAAGGAGTATGAGAATGTTATGTTGTGGTCTACATTTCGCATCCCTCTCTCTGGGTGTATATGGCTTTCTTCAGTGAACAATTGGAGGTGGTTTGAAACATTTCATTGTTGAAGAGAGCCATGTCCATCAGAATTGATCGTCATATAGTACTGTTGTTGCCGTGTATAATGATCTCCTGGTTCTGCTCATTTCACTCAGCATCAGTTCATGTAAGTCTCTCCAGGCCTCTCTGAAATCATCTTGCTGGTCATTTCTTACAGAACAATAATATTCCATAACATTCATATACCATAGTTTATTCAGCCATTCTCCAATTGAAGGGCATCTATTCAATTTCCAGTTTCTAGCCACTACAAAAAGGGCTGCCACAAACATTCTTGCACATGTGGGGCCTTTTCCTTCCTTTATGATTTCTTTGGGATATAAGCCCAATAGAAATGCTGCTGGGTCAAAGGGTATGCACAGTTTGATAACTTTTTGAGCATAGCTCCAAATTGTTCTCCAGAATGGCTGTATCCGTTCACAGCTCCACCAACAATGCATCAGTGTCCCAGCC
>JAJPUD010000294.1:92914-115101 GCA_023553655.1 Myrmecobius fasciatus | reverse complement strand
TTCTTTTTCTGAAATAGGACTATTTAAATAATTTATTTCCTCTTCTGTTAATCTGGGCAATCTATATTTTTGTAGATACTCCTCCATTTCATTTACATTCTCAAATTTATTGGCATAAAGTTGGGCAAAGAAACTCCTAATTATTACTCTAATTTCCTCTTCATTGGAGGAAAGTTCTCCCTTATCATTTTTGAGACTAATAATTTGATTTTCCTCTTTTCTTTTTCTAATCAAATTAACTAAAGGCTTATCTATTTTGTTGGTTTTTTCATAAAACCACCTCTTACTTTTATTTATTAATTCAATAGTTTTCTTGTTTTCAATTTTATTGATCTCCCCTTTAATTTTCAGAATTTCCAATTTGGTATTTAATTGAGGGTTTGTAATTTGGTCTTTTTCTAGCTTTTTTAATTGTAAGCCCAGTTCATTAATCTTCTCCTTCTCTGTTTTACGCAAGTAAGCATCTAGAGATATAAAATTACCCCTTATAACCGCTTTAGTCGAGTCCCACAAATTTTGGTATGTTGTCTCATTGTTGTCATTCTCCTGGATGAAATTTTCGATTGTGTCTATAATTTGCTCTTTCACCCATTCGTTCTTCAGGATTAGATTATTTAATTTCCAAATAACTTGTGGCCTATTTTCTCCTGGCCTTATATTACATGTGAGTTTTATTGCATCATGATCTGAGAAGGATGCATTTACTATTTCTGCTTTTCTGCAATTGATTTTGAGGTTTTTATGCCCTAACACATGATCAATTTTTGTATAAGTTCCATGAACCCCTGAGAAAAAAGTATACTCCCTTCTATCACCATTCAATTTCCTCCAGAGATCTATCATACCTAACTTTTCTAGCCTTTTGTTAACCTCCCTAACTTCTTTCTTATTTATTTTGGAATTTGATTTATCTAATTCTGAGAGAGCAAGGTTGAGATCTCCCGCTAGTATAGTATTACTGTCTATTTCTCCTTGCATCTCTCTTAACTTCTCCTCTAGGAATTTGGATGCTATACCACTTGGTGCATATATGTTAAGTATTGATACTGCTTCATTGTCTATGGAACCCTTTAGTAAAATGTAGTTTCCTTCCTTATCTCTTTTAATTAGATCTATTTTTGTTTTTACTTGATCTGAGATAAGGATTGCTACCCTTGCCTTTCTTTGTTCACCTGAAGCATAGAAGATTCTGCTCCAGCCCTTTACCTTCACTCTGTATGTATCTCTATGTTTTAGATGTGTTTCTTGTAAACAACATATTGTAGGATTCTGGCTTTTAATCCAGTCTGCTACCCGCTTCCGTTTTATGGGAGAGTTCATCCCATTCACATTCACAGTTAAAATAACTATATCTGTATTCCCTGCCATCTTATTTACCCAGAGTTATGATTTTCTCTTCCCTTTCCCCTCTCTCCCTTCCCCCCTCCCCAGTACTTTGCTCTTGATGACCACCTCCCACCAATAATCCTCCTCCCTTTAGAGTCCCTCCCTCCCCTTTATACCTTTCCCCTAATCCTTCTATTAGTTTATCCCTTTCCTTTTCTCCCCTCCCTCCTACCTTCCCACAAGGAGAGTCAGTGCTTTCTTTGAAGCCAAATGTGTCTGATATACTCTCTTAGAGTCCAATCTAATGAGAGTAAGGTTTACACAATACTCATCGCCCTCCCTTCTTCCCCTCAATTATATTAGATCTTCTATGTCTCTTTATGAGATTTTCCCTTATTTTACCTCCTATATTTTTACTTTATTTTGCCTCCTTTTCCCCCCTCCCCCCTTTTTCTTTTTCAGTATGGTATCCCTTCCACCTCTAATTTCTTTTCCATTATTATCAAAGAAAAATCAAACTATACTGCCATTCTTTAAAGGATACCTATAGTAGGAATATAGTTCTCAAGAGTTTTCCTTTTTACCTTTTTATGTTTCTCTTGAGTTCTCTATTTGGAGGTCAAATTTTTTGTTCAGATCAGGTCTTTTCATTAGAAATAGGTGAAATTCTCCTGTATCATTGAATGACCATCTTCTTCCCTGGAAGCTCATTCTAGCTGGATAGGTTATTCTTGGCTGTAATCCAAGTTCTTTTGCCTTTCGGAATATCTGGTTCCAGGCCCTTCGATCCTTCAATGTGGAAGCTGACAGATCCTGTGTAATTCTAATGACAGTTCCTCGGTATTTGAACTGTTTCTTTCTAGCTGCTTGCAATATCTTTTCCTTGGTGCGATAGTCCTGAAATTTTGCCACGATATTCCTTGGGGTTTTAATTTTGGGGTCTCTTTCTGGAGGTGATCGGTGAATTCTTTCAATGCCAATTTTGCCTTCTGATTCTAAAACATCAGGGCAATTCTCTTTCATGATTTCCTGGAAGATAGCATCCAGGTTCTTTTTTTCATCGTGGCTTTCAGGGAGTCCGATAATCCTTAAATTGTCTCTCCTGGATCTGTTTTCCAAGTCAGTTGTTTTTCCTAGGAGATATTTCATATTTTCTTCTATTTTTTCATTTTTTTGTTTTTGTTTAACTGATTCTTGAAGTCTTATTGTGTCATTTACTTCTATATGTTCAATTTTAATTTTTAGAGTATTATTTCCTTCAGTTATCTTTTTTAGCTCCTTTTGTAGCTGGCCAATTGAATTTCTGGATTCAATGCATTCTTTTTCCATTTTGCCAGTTTTATTTTTCAGTGAATTGTTGTCTTTTTCCAATTCACCAATTTTGTTTTTCAGTGAATTGTTGTCTTTTTCCAATTCACCAATTTTGTTTTTCAGTTCACAATTTTTATTTTCCAGTGAATTGGTGATTTTTTCCAATTCACCAATTGTGTTTTTCAGTGAACTGTTTTCTTTTTCCAATTCACCAGTCCTATTTTCCAGTTTTTGATATTTCTGTTGCCCTGATCTCAATTTATTTCCCCATTCTTCTTCTAGCTCTCTTTTGAGATTCTTAATGCAATCATCCAGGTAAGCCTTCTGAAAGGGAGACCAACTTAAGTCTGCCTTTGTGGCTTCATCTGGGATTGTTTTCATAATGTCAGGATCTGGGGACTGTTCTATTTTTTCTCCGTAAAAGCTTTCTATGGTGAGAGCTCTCTTCTGCTTCTTGCTCATGATTTAAAGTTGGGATATTGGTCAAAAGCCGAGAAAACTGCAACGATTTGTATTTGCCCTGGGGCAGTTTGCCGAGTTGACTTCCGGTCTGAGGCTGGTCGGGCTAGATTCGCACCAGGACCACGTTTTCAGCTGTTCTCGATCCACCCCCTTCCAAAGGCAGATCTGCCAAAGCACCTGCCCGCAAGCAGAGCAAAGTGGCCCAGGCGTCTCCCAGGGGCTTCCTGGGTGCCCAAAATCCGCCCCTCTATCGCAGCCCTGACTTCCGCCCCGGCTGGAGTCTGATCTCGACCAGAGGCCGATTTCCCCTGAGGCTAACCTTCTCCGGAGTTCTTTCAAGGTAGATCTTTTATAGAAGTGCTTTGTAGTCCGAATGCTTGGCGAGGACCTCACTCAGAAACAAGTTTTAAGGCTCACTTTGTCTGGGTTTGAGGGAATGTGGGAGGGAGTTCACAGAGAAAGCTGTCCGCAGTTCGCCATCTTGGCTCCGCCCGCAATTTTGAAATATTATAAATATTATTTAAATGTCAGTTATTATTGTTGCTATTTATAACTTCCAGTCTTGTGATGATTTTGTTTTCTATAGCCTTTACCTGTACTGCTGAACTCAAATCAGTGTTTTAGAGTAAATAGTATAACGGGGCTTTATGGAAATAAAAATGTATGCACACACTGTCAGATTCACTCTATATTATTAATACTTTATTAATTATTAACAATCAACAAAATAGTAAAGTCCAAATTTTTACAGGTTTCTGATTTCTGAAGGTTAAATGCTCATACTGAAAATTGAATAACCGGTTCTCTTGATGGCTTTAGCACCAAAGTTTAAAGTAGTAATTTTCAAAGTGTGATCTCTGGAGTAGAAAAGTGATTCCAAAAGTATTTGCATCAAAATAATAAGATGTTTACATTTTTATATGGTGAATAGCAACAGATAATCTTGTTGTACATTTCTGTCTGAATTATATTGACATCATTTGGAGGTTTCTCATAAAAGATACTGGAATGGTTGGATATTTTTTTTCTCCAGTTTATTTTGTAAATGATCAGTTGAGCAAATCAGATTAATCACATAGCTAATAAGTATATGAGGCTAGATTTTTTCTTAGGAAGATGAGTCTTCCTGAATACAGTTCCTACAGTCCATATATTATGAAAAACAAGACACATAAGCAAAGAGTGTAGAGACATCCAGAAACAAAAAGCTTGAGAACTATTGGTCTAAAGGGTGACCATATCAGGTGGTTAAAGGCTGTTGGATTAATGGGAAATTATTTATACATACACACATACATATATGACACATGTATATATACACACATACACACATATATAATTATTAACATTATTAACAATATGCAATTAACTTTAATTTTCTAATGATAGTGGTAGGGGATAGGTTAGGCAGAATACGAACAAGATGCTAAAGCCATTGAAAACCTCGGGACAGTGAGATGGACGAAGACAAGAATGAAGACGACTAGATTGGATTTTTAAAAAAAGGTTATTCAGGAATTAATATGGGAGCAGGTTTGACCACCCATAAATAATAAGCTTTACTTAAAAGTAAGAACTCTTTAATAACTGAATCTTTTGAATCACTTTATTTTCTTAGCATTGAGAGAACAATACAAAAAGAGAACAGAGAATTTTCAGTTGATGGAGAGGTAGAATAGTAAGAGAAGATGGGGATCATGTGGAGATGAAGGACTAGTGAAAAGTAGAGGGCATAATTAAATTCTAGTAGCTGCTATTCTCCAAAGGGTGTACGACCTGCACTCATCTTCCCTTCTATGCTTATATTCCCTCAGGAACTTTCCTGCTCAGGAAGGTTATTATTATTATTATTTTTTACTAGTTTTGTTTTCATAAGAATGACAGCTCTGAAATTTTTATTTGTATTATACTTTTCTGTTTGGGGAAATCTTTTCTAATAGCATGTCCAGTTTTATTGTTGCGTTACTATTTAGAGCTTACATTTTAACCTTCTGTGATTCTTCTTGAATTTAGATTTTCAAAGGTTTCCTGTGTTTTTATGAAGCTTTAGAATTGTGGTTGTTATAAATTTATCCTTAGAACAAATTTGTTCCTTTAAGTTGGCATCATTGTATGAAAAGAATGCAAACCATAAGATACACATAACTAAATGTTTGTTTTCATGGGTTCTTTTTTTTGTGTGTGATGTTTCATTTTATATCTAAGAAGAATTTGTCTTTGAGCAATGTTTTGATTTTATAGAATTCTCATTAAAATGCTAAAGCATGTCAACAAATTCTAACTTGTAAAGAATTCTTAGTAGAAATAAGGCAGCTTTTAGGAGCTATCAACATATTTTATGGGTGTAATGCTATTCCAAAGACAAATGTGTACACAGGAATAAGTAAATTTTACAATGCTTTGATAGTTATATGTTGAGTAATCAAACAATTCTTTTGTTGTGGATTAGAAGTAAAGTTCAGCTACTATGGCAGATGTTTCTTAATATAATTTGGCCTGCAGTTTGGGGGGACTATCAGCAGTCATATATGACTTTCTAATCACTAAACATTTTATAGGTCCTATTTTTTAGATCATTGCCATCCTTTGAATATCCTAGGACATATCAGACCATTCCAACTTCACTATGGAATGTATGACTTTCCTAATAGGTCAGGCTTAGCCCTAGTAATTGCATGCTATATTCTTCTACTAAAAGTTAATCCACATATATTCCAGCAATAGACTTAAATCTCTCTTTACTTCAGGTGCTGGTAGGCTTTTTTCCCTTCTAATTTGATAATCCTTCTATCACCTGCCCTCCAACTTTGGAATTTTTATTATAATTCAGATTTTCTCAGCAAGAACTTGCTAACAGTCGTTTGAAATGTCTCTTTGGTTTTGCTCTTTGTTCCAGCTGCTACCATTGTAGCCCAGGCCTGCAGTGATTTATGCCTCCTAGCTACAACTTGCCCAGCTGGTTCTGCTTGTAGCTTCTTTTCATTCCATTCAAGCCTTCCACATTAAGCTTTCCAATGCATAGCTTTTATAATATTATTTCTATGTTCAGTATTCTACCATGACTACTATATGTCTACTCCACTGACTTCTGGACAATAATATGTCCTCTAAACTTTGCATTGTTTTCAAGGACCTACATAATCTGCTCCTACTCACTCTAGTTAAACTTATTTCCTATTGCTGCCTAAGGAGTATGTGTCACACTTATATTCACTTCTGCAAACGTCATGCTCTTTATTTACCTTTTCTTGATTTATGCCATTCCTTCTTCTTTTTGTCTTTGTTTTTGTTTTTGTTGTTTAGTTGTTTTTCAGTTGTGTCTAACTCTTGATGATTCCATTTGTGATTTTCATGGCAAAGATATTGGAATGCTTCACCATTTCGTTCCCTGACTGACTTTATGGATATAATTGAGGATTAGTAATGACTTTGTCAGGATCACAGAGCTAGTTAGTGTCTAAAACCAGATCTCCCCTCAGAAAGGTGTTTTTTTTTTTTAAACTTCAGATAGCAGTCTATCCATTGGGCCACCAAACTGTCTCTTCTGACTACTTGTACTTCAATTTTTTTTTTTTTACGAATTTAAGTGAGCGTGCACAAACGCATTTTAATAAATACTATAGAGCACATAAAAAAGACTTCTTGTGAAACAGTGAACCTCCAATTTATACCTTTTGCTTAAGAAAAGAAATAGTATTTTTTTTTTTTTGAAAAAGTGATTACAGTTGTACAGGTTATTTTCAAGACTGCCTTGTTGATCTGTACTTGTCTTGAACTTCCTTATATTCTCTTTTGGGCTTTTTAGGAAAATGTTAATTTTCCTAAATTTAACATTTTTAGGAAAATGTTAAAGTTAATGTTCAGTTGATTTTTTTTTGCATGTTATTGTTATGCATTCCACCTGTCTATGACTCCAGAAAGGGAAAAAAAACAGCCTTGCAACACATAAGGATAGCAAAGCAATATCAAATCACAGTAATTACATATTTAACAATTATATCTGTTTCTTAGTCTATCTTTACCTATGTATATATATAAAATTACATACATATATATGTGTATGTAGTTTTTTTATCCATATGAATATATGTATATAATGTTTCTGCATCTTGTTTTTATTATCATCTCTTTGTCAAGAGATTGGTAACATGCTTCATCATAAATCCTCTGGTCAAATTGCTTGGTAATTATATTTATCAGAGTTTTAAAATCTTTCAGTTATATTTCTTTGCATTGTAGTTCTTGTACACATTGTCATTTTGATTTTTTTCATTTCTGTCTATGTCTGTTTGTATTACCCAAGATTCTCTGAAATAATCTCTTTTGTTGTTTCTCACAACACAAGAATGTTTCATTATATTCATAGAGTAGAACTTTTTCATCTTCCAATTCTGGTTTTTTTCATTTCTGTCTATGTCTGTTTGTATTACCCAAGATTATCTGAAATCATCTCTTTTGTTGTTTCAACACAAGATTGTTTCATTACGTTCATAGAGTGGAATTTGTTCATCTTCTAGTTATCGAAGTCAACATAAGATATTCCTTTGTATTCTAATTATTTTCTTTATTTCCTCTCTTTTCTCCTTTTCTTCTTCAGAATCAATAATTTTATTTTTCCTTCAGCTATTGCTTCTCTGGTATTATTTTTCTTCTAAACTATTCTCCTTCACTTACTTTTCTACTGTATAGTTTGATATGTTTTACATGCAATCTTTTGCATATGAGTTATATATTCAGTGTACTATATTTATCTCTTTGCATATGAATATGTATTCAGTGTACTTTAGTTATGAGAAATAGCAAATTCTACCTTCTTTATAATATCTTAACTATTATATTGCTTTTATACTCCTTATCCTTTCCCCTCTTCACATCCTTAAAATCGTACTTACCCATTCTGAAGACTCTTGTTTTTCTCATTTAACTGCATTCATATCTTTTGAACATGTAAAAGTTCTGAAGGGACCTTTTTTTTTTAACCAATATTAGCACTTTATGGTCATATTATTTCTTCCAGTTGCTCAAATAAATTTAGCTTTCTTGGTTTCCCTGCATTTTTGTATTTATATGTCAGAGTTCTTATTCAGATATGCTGTTTTAATCAATAATACTTGGAAGCCCATTTCATTAAAGATTCATTGTCTCCCTATATTGTTAATTTGCTTGCAAGTTATTCATGGTTGTATTCTTTTTTATATTTGAGTATTGTACTTCACAATTTTCTTTAATTTCTTTAATTTATATTTAATTATTTTTCTTTAATTAATTGTAAATAATGCTGGATCTTGTATGATGCTCATTTTCATCTCTTGGTACTTCTCTTCCTTTTTTCCCCCCTTGGATGCTTTCAGTATTTTTGTTTTGTGTTGTTTTATTTCCATTTCATTCGTGGTTAATTCCTCCATTTTTGATGGTAGCAATTTGGTTTTCTTCTTTCTTTTTTTTAAAATCAAATTTAGCCAAGGAGTTATCTTTTTTTAAAATAAAATCAGTTTTTAATTTAATTTATTTTAGCAGTTTTCTTATTTTCAATTTTATTCATCTCTTCTTTGATTTTCAGAATTTTATTTATTCTTTTATCTATTTAATTATTTTCTTTTTTTAGCTTTTTAAATTGTATACCCAGTTCATTGCTACCTTGCTGTATTTTATTCATGAAAGTATTTAGAGATATAAAAATTTTCTTATGTTGAATTATTATTGTCATTCCTCATTGATGAAACTGTCAATTGTTTCTGTCTATGATTCCTTGTTTGACTCTTGCAATAGTTTTTTGGCTATGATAGTTACATTTTCTTTAGGAGATAGCACATAGATTATCTACATTTTCATTTAATACTCTGCTAATAACTCTTTGCTATTTTCATTTATGATTTATTAAAATGTAATGTTCAGAGATTTTAAAATCATTTTCACTCAGTCTGGTCTTTCTTAAAAGATGACTCTTTGATCTATTTCCCAAGTCAGTTGTTTTTTTTTATTGTTTTAATAATGTCATTTGTTTTCTATTTTTTTGTTCAGTCTTTTGATTTTATTCTAATATTTCTCAGTATCTCATAGAATTATGGATTTCTGTTTAATCTTTTTTAGTTTTGAGGAATTATAATTTGTGAGTAAAGTTTTCTGCTATTTTTTCTAAGCCACCTATTTTTTTCTTTCCTCTATCTTTTATTTTCATGTTTTATTTTGTGTTTTTTTTTAATTTCATATTTTACCTTATTCTTTTTTTCCTTCAAAATATTTATATATTGTATGGAAACTTCTATTTCCTTTTTTTCCTTTCTATTTTGTTATTAAAACACCTGAATTTATTAGAGTCATACGTTTCTTCTTTTGAATCATCTCTAAACCTATATCATCTTTTTTATATAGAATATTTTTTCAAATTTTTTTGATTCCTGAATTGGGATTTGGTGCCAGGGTCTGCCTCTGCACCTTTTGACCTTTTTGGTGGAATGATCATCCCAATTTGATTTCACCCTGAGTGTCCCTTACTTCTGCACAGATTTTAGCTTTCTGAGGTTGATTCCCTTGAGGTTCAGAGCACTAGATATCCTCAATCATTTCTAGAGAGAGTGATAGGGAACCCTGGGTTCTTGGGATCATTTTCTAGTCTAAACACTATAACATTGTACTTTTTGCCCCATACTTCCAACTTCCTCACTGTAGGATTTAGGTGTCTTTGGCCATTTAAGTAAAAATTCTCAACAGTTAGAATTTCTGTAAGTGGAATGGGAGATCTTTTGATGAATGAAAGATTTTTGGACAAAGACTGGATGTACTTGTAAGTTATGTTGCAGAGGGGATTCCTACTCATTCATGAATAGGAATTAGATTCAACTCAATTAATCTGTTATTGTATTATTTGTTGTTACTCTTGGAGATAAATACATACATATATACATACATATATACACACATGTGTATATATGTATGTGTATATATATATATATATATATATATAAATCTGGTCATTTGTTCATTAGTAGGATACTTATAGAGAATGTTCCAGATTTTTCCTACTTTAATGAATTGTTGAGTCCCATTTTTCTGCATATGATTAAAATTATTTCAACTCTTTTAACTCTGTTTTCCATTTCTTTAATTTCTTTTCATGCTGTTCTTTCTTTCTCATAAATGACAAGAAGAATTATATCCTTTTGAAGACTAATTTCCATTCTTATGTTCATCATTCCATATCATTGGAGTCTGAATCTGAAATAAAATCTGTCCTATGATACTTAATAAATTTGTGACCCTAGGCTCACCCTAGATCTTTTTCCTCATCTTTAATATGAGGATTATAATAGTATCTACCTTTCAGAGATGTGAGAATCACCTCTGATAATAATTGTAAAGCTCTTACCATGGTGCCTGGTACATTATTAAGCACTACATAAATATTAGGTTAAAAAAATAATCTATCATGGCTTCAGAGAGTATTAGCTGTGTGACCTTTGGCAAATCACTGAATCACAATTTCCGCGCCAAAAGAAATTGCAAACTATTATTAATATTATTATTACTGTCTCTTCTAGATACCTTGTTATAATCAATTATTATTCCTTTGACATCTATTTTTTTCTACTTTTAGTTTTATTCAGATTTCTATGCTAAAAATTTCTTTTTTAATAGGAAATGTAAGAAACATCAATAATATATAAGTATTCTTTACTACAAGGAACAGATAAAACTACATATGAAAGTCAATCTTGACTCTGTATATGTTGTTTTTTCTTATATATGTATATTTTGTAAAGTCTGGAGTACTTATAGGACAAGGTTTTTTATTGTTATTGTAATTATTACTTATTATCATAATTGTTATCATCATTTTATTTCATCTCATGATTTCCAATGAAAAATTTATATAAATAGCCCCAAGAAGTCTCTATCCTTAAATTTTTAAAATTACATTTTTATTATATAAACTTTTATACAAGTTTACTGCTTTTTGTAGTTGAATAAAAATATTAAGTTGCACACTCATCCTATGTAGATTGACTGAAAGGAACATTTGCACACGTTCAAATATAACAGTGATATGTATTTTATCTTATTAAATGATGTTATTCTCTTTAGTCAACTGGTCTTTATATTTTGAACTCTTTTAGTTACACATAGCTTGTTGAGTATTTTGCATTATGAAATCCATTTTAAAAGTCTTCGTAGGTATTATATAGGTGATAAACTTTTACCCAAGTATCTACTATTTCCTTGGGTCACTGAATTTGGGCTCTTTAAAAGTAACCTCATTATAATATTTTTTTGGTTTATTATGTAGTATTAAATTGTATTTTTAAAAGTCCATTGTTTTCACAAACACATTAGCTATGTGTTAAAAGATTTGTTACGTTCATGGAAGAACTTTTGATTTTATTCTCATTTCTTAGTAATTTCTTAGTTTTCATTTGGAGATATACCACTTCCAGGTACATATAACATACTTTACTATTGACTTGATATGTGCTTATTTTAAAATTTTTTCTTTAAGATTTTTGTTTGTCATGTAGTCTTTTTAAGAACTGTCAGTTCCTTTTTGGGGGGGGTTGGATATAGAATTGTTCATTTTTATATACCATTTATTTAGGTTGATAGGTCCTTTTTTGCTTATAATAATAATGATTGACATAAGCACTTTAAAATTATCTCATTTGAACATCACCATAGTGTTAAGAGGTAATTGCTATTATTATTTCTATTTTACAAATAAGGAAACTCAGGCAGACAAGTTACTTTCCTGGAGTTATACAGCCAGAAAATGCCCATGAGAAGATCCGAGTTCGTCTTTCTGGCTTCAGGCCCAGCACTCTATCCATGGATCAACATCTGTTTCCTTTGTATGTGTTTATTAATATCATATGCATTTGTTAGGATACTCTCCAAATACATTCTGGTGCATTTTATAATTTTTAAAGTCTATACTTGTTCTAAATACTTTCGGTGTTGGTTGCTTTAGACATCTTCTTTTCATTGCGTTTTAATTTCAGAAATCAGTAAATCTTACAGTTTATTCGGGAACCTATTTCTCCTTGACACTTTTCTGTTCAATATATCTTATCTTGTTGATACATAGATATTTATGGGAATTGCCTTGACCAATCATATTAGTGTGTCTTTTGGATGTAAATTTGAAGTGTTCATTCTCCATCATTTCTTACGATACATTAAGAATTTTACTCTTTTTCCAAGGGACATTTTGTTATTATTGGAGTAAGATTTTATGAGATAAATGAACTATTTAATTTGTTTTTGGTATGCACCTACTGTCAAATAAGATGTTTGTAAACTTAATACTTTCTTTGATTTGGAAGCTATGATTAGTTCTATATATAGGAGATTTTAATGGATTTAAGACTAGGCAGAACAATAATTTGTTTAATCTGTCTCCTTGAAAACTAATGTGGTATAAGAATATTGTGGATGTTATTGTGGTGGTGCCATGTTTTAAATGGAGAACAGCTTTTCATGCCAACATTGTATACTTGTGTTCCCATTACATTTGGGTCTGCTTTTTATATATTTTCTATGTGTGAATAAGCCTTGCATATAGAACTGAGGGCAAAAGTTCTCAATAATTAACAAAAGCAATATGTATCTTATAGAAATTTGGGGCATTTTGTTTAATAGCTATTGCAACAGTAACATATTTTTCTTTATTATTTCTTTTATTCTTGGTATGTAGAGTTATTATAGTGATTTCCTAGCAATATTTCCTCATTTTGCGACTGAACCATTATTGTTCATATAGTGCCTGGTTCAAACTGTGGGAGCACCAAGAGAATAAAAATATGATACGATTTAAAAAATAACTTTTAAAGGTGCTAAGGATTAGACAAAGAAGCTCAGGGTCATAGAAACAAAATTTCCTGCAATGTGTTGCTGTATATAGGAACCATATGACATCACAGATCCATCTTGATGGAGGTTTCAATGAGTGGTTTAAAGGGTATGTACATAACTTAGAATCATGTACATCTTTTACGCAGTTGTCAGAAATAAAGAAAATCTGTTTTTTTGTATGGGGTTAAGCAGTAGTTGAACAAATTTTTTATAGAAGAATTTCTAGGTTTAGAGAACAGAAGTGGGAGTGATGAAGAGGAAGATAAGGAAGAGGGAGAGGGAAAGAAAGAGTACTCTAGTGAGCTTTTACCAATCTTTTCATGGAAAAATCTTCAATTATTCCTTATATCCTGTACCCTGAATTACAACTTGGACAACATATTGGAATGTTGAGGGTGTTAATAATATCCCAACAACCACCAAAAGCAATTTATTTTACATAAGTTTGTAAATCATTTTAAATGTTATTTCACATAAAATGTGATAATATATGCAGCCCATGATAATATTTGTTACTGAAGCTGACAATGTGTTTTTGAACTTAGTTTTCATTATGCTTGAAATGTTCTCTTTTGTCCCTAAGTAATTTCAGCTATCAAACATAAGTTCTTCCATGAATTTTTCTATTAACACTCAGACTCCCCCCACAGATGGCTACCTTTTATCTTGAATCTCATCTTGTTACATGCTTCATTTGTCTTATATTATTGTATATTTAATCTTTATATTTTATGCAGGACCTAACATAAGGTTTACATATTTGGTCGATATTTAATCTTAATATTCAATTGAATTGTTGAGTACAACAAATAATACAAATGGACCCATGTGCCTTCTAAATACTTAATTTTACAAATAATTTACATATTTGTTAAGAACCATCTTTAATGATTATCCTCGTTACTCAATAGCAGAAGCAAAAGTCATTTCAGGACTTCAAGCACTCATTATTTTATCAGTGGTGGGTACTTTCTCTGTCACAATCTCTGTATGAATAGATAATCTTCATAAGTTGCTTTGATTATAATATAATTTATAATTCTTTCCAACCTGGGTTCAGCCTCTTTGAACTTAGAAAGATTGGTCATAAAATCCATCACTGGCCATGTACTATCGTTTCAGCTTCGTTGAACCGGTAAGAGATTTTTTTCTTTTGGAATAAACTCCAAAAACAGAATAATTTCTTAGCATTTTAGGGTATTGTATCAAACTTTTATGTGGTCATAGCTGTTTTAGATGACCTCTATCAGGAATTGCTGAATGATCAGAAAGTAGTTTATCTCTCTTCCATTTTTATACTACACGTATTTAGTAAGTTTGGTGCTAAGTCATTGATAGATGCATAGTCATTTCTTGACTCTGGTTATTTTTTCTGACTATCTCTCATATTTGGAACACATTCTCTTCACATTTTTGCCTCCTGAGTTCTCTGACATCCTTCATGTGAGCTTAAATTGCATTGTGAGCTCCTTGAAAGAAAGCCTTTTTTTTTTTTTAACCTTCCTTTGTATTCTGAGCCCTTTTGCACAATTTCTGCCACATAGTAAGGAAATATTTACTAACTATATGATCTTATTTATTCAGAATTCTGTGGAACAGCCATCTCATTCCTCTCCTGTACTTATTTCTTATTTTGAGCTACTGATTCAGATGTTTATTTATGGTGGAGGTGGAGGTTCTCTCTGTGAAGTCATACCTGAATAGAAAAAAATATCTAGATAACACTAAAATTTATGTAATAGCTAATATTATTGCACCATTTAAAGTTGTGCCAACTCATTTAATCCTCACAGCAACTTTGTGTTTTACATAAAACTAAATTGAAGCTCAGAAAGTTGTAGTCATTTCCCTTAGGTAAAAGAACTTGAATGTGTCAGACAGAGCTAGTACTTAGACCCACATCTCTTGAGATGTCATTAACCTGAATTTCCTATTACTTATAGGAAAAATTTACAGCAATGAATTATTTTTTAAAGTTGCTTATTCATATTCATTCAAATAAACCCACTAATTTGGATTTGGGGAGAGGATGTACAAAGTAGTTTGGCTTGGAAATAAGCCTTATTTTTCTCTTTTTAATCATCTACACATAATGTTGAATTTTTATAATAATTTTACCAAAGAAATTTTTGACTCATGATCTCATGTGAAATATTTCTGTAGGATGACCAAGAAAGAGTGCACTCAAGTTTATTATTTACACGTGGATGACCCAGTTTCTGTATTCTTCCTATGATTGAACTATGCTGTATGTGTGTGTTTTGGGGGTTTGGGGGTGGCAATTTCACCAGCTTTTTTTCCTAGAGGGCATCTAAAGGAAGAAGGAACTGAGACTAGAATTAATTAGTAAAGATAGTAATCAGAACACCTAAATTCTGTAATTCCTTATACTGCTGACATGAACTAGACTGATTGGAACAATTGCTATTTAGTTATTTATTTTTTATTTTTTTAAAATTTTATTTGGAAAACATATGTATGGGTAATTCTTCAACATTAACCCTTACAAAGCTTTCTGTTACAAGTTTTTTCTTCCTACTCCCCACCCCTCCCCTAGATGGCAGGATATCCACTACATGTTAATTATGTTAAAATACTTGACAAATCGAATATATGTATACTTATTTCCACACTTACCATTGTTGTGCAAGAAAAATCGTATCTACACAAAAGACATATCGGATAAAGGAAACACAATGTAAGCACACATCAATCAAGGAGTATGAGAATGTTATGTTGTGGTCCACATTTCGCATCCCTCTCTCTGGGTGTATATGGCTTTCTTCAGTGAACAATTGGAAGTGGTTTGAAGCATTTCATTGTTGAAGAGAGCCATGTCCATCAGAATTGATCGTCATATAGTATTGTTGCTGTGTATAATGATCTCCTGGTTCTGCTCATTCACTCAGCATCAGTTCATGCAAGTCTCTCCAGGACTCTCTGAAATCGTCCTGCTGGTCTTTTCTTACAGAACAATAATATTCCATAACATTCATATACCATAATTTATTCAGCCATTCTCCAATTGAAGGGCATCCAGTTTCCAGTTTCTAGGCACTACAAAAAGGGCTGCCACAAACATTCTCGCACATGTAGGTCCCTTTCCTTCCTTTAAGATTTCTTTCTTTCTTTCTTTTTTTTTTTTTGTTGTTGTTGAGGCAATTGGGGTTAAGTGACTTGCCTAGGGTCACACAGTTAGGGAATGTTAAGTGTCTGAGACCAGATTTGAACTCAGGTCCTCCTAACTTCAAGGCTGGTGCTTTATCCACTGTGCCACCTAGCTGCCCCCTTCCTTTAAGATTTCTTTGGAATATAAGCCCAATAGAAATGCTGCTGGGTCAAAGGGTATGCACAGTTTGATAACTTTTTGAGCATAGCTCCAAATTGCTCTCCAGAATGGCTGGATCCGTTCATAGCTCCACCAACAATGCATCAGTGTCCCAGTTTTCCCACATCTCCTCCAACATTTGTCATTATCTTTTCCTGTCATTTTAGCCAATCTGACGGGTGTGTAGTGGTATCTCAGAGTTGTCTTAATTTGCATTTCTCAGAGGATCAATAGTGATTTGGAGCACCTTTTCATATGACTACAAATAGTTTTTTTTTATTAAAGCTTTTTATGTGTATAACATATGTATGGGTAGGTCCCCAACATTGATCTTTACAAAGCTTTCCATTACAAATTTTACCCCAGTCCCCTCCCCTCCCCTAGATGGCAGGAAGTCCACTACATGTTAATAATGTGAAATGCTTGAGAAGTTATGCAAGAAAAATCCTATCTACAAGAAAAAAAAAAAAGAATCAGAGAAAGGCAACACAATGCAAGCAAATGTCAATAGAGATCATGAAAATGTTATGTTGTGGTCCATACTTCATTTCCCTCTCTCTGGGTGTATATGGTTTTCTTCAGTGAACAATTGGAACTGGTTTGAGACAATTCTTTGTTTCAGAGAGCCATGTCCATTAGAATTGATCATCATGTAATACTGTTGTTGCTGTGCATGATGATCTCCTGGTTCTGCTCGTTTCACTCAGCATCAGTTCATGCAAGTCCCTCCAGGCCTCTCTGAAATCGTCCTGCTGGTCGTTTCTTACAGAGCAATAATATTCCATAACATTCATATACCATAATTTATTCAGCCACTCTCCAATTGATGGGCATTCCTTCAGTTTCCAGTTTCTAGCCACTACAAAAAGGGCTGCCACAAACATTCTTGCACAGGTGGGTCCCTTTCCCTCCTCTAAGATCTCTTTGGGATATAGGCCCAGGACTACAAATAGTTTTAATTTCATCCTCTGAAAATTGTCTGTTCATATCCTTTGACCATTTATCTATTGGATAATGGCTTGAATTTTTTTTTATTATTAATACTTTTTATTTGCAAAACATATGTATGGGTAATTCCTAAACATTAACCCTTACAAAGCTTTCTGTTACAAATTTTCCCCCTACTCCCCACCCCTCCCCTAGATAGCTGGATATCCACTACATGATAATTATGTTAGAATACTTAAATCGAATATATGTATGGTTATTGCCACACATCATTTTTTTTGTTCAGGAGAAATCGTATCTATAAGAGAGAATAATCCGATAAAGGAAATACAATGCAAGCAAAAAATAAAAATTGACTAAGAAAACTGGAAGTTGGGTATTGATGATGAATCATTGTCATTGAACTAAACTTTCCCACTTTTGATCTTTTTAACTCCTGCACAGGGTAGACAAATTAAGTAAAAATAATAACAGAATGCAATATTACTATATATTTTATAATTTCTAGTTCAAAAATATGAAATACATATTATTCTTTTTGATTTATAAAAAGAGAGGCTGAGAATTCTCTATTTAGACAATTTTCAATAATATATGAAGAGGAGCTGGATTTTAAAAATCAAAGTAAAAAACCATTCTTGATGGTAAGAAGTTGTTCTTGAGCTACCAATATAACTTCATATTTGTATTCAGACCCTTATTTTCTTGCTTTGACTTCCAGTGCTTGCTTTATAGTGGGACAACATCTAACTGTGCAGTGATTTATTTGTAGCTTTGTCTTCCATTTCTTTTCTTATCAGCTTAGGATGAAATCTATCTTCAGGTCTCCAGTTACTGAAGCCCTCACACATGATGACTTCTTCTAGTTGACTTTCATTCTGTTTTTTGGTAGTTCCATGTGTTTTCATGGTGCCAGTTCTTTTCTTCCTTCAGCATTTGCTTCATTCCTATGGTCACTTTTCTACTAGCCTCTTGTTCTTTCTGCACAGTTGAGGACTACATTAGATAACTTCTGTTTCTCCTTGTCTTTTTTTTTCTCCTTTTTATATCTGGGGCTCTTTTTCATGTATTTTCTGAAATGTATGTGGGAGATTTTGGCTTCCCTAAAATGTTTTTCATCACCTTCTTGATCCAAAAAAATTGCCCCAGTATTATATTCTAAATCTTGGGTTGTAATCTTCTATCAAATGTGACCCATGTATTTGAGTTAATCAAATTTTGTCCTATCTGTTCAGGAATTCTTGAGTAACACCCCGGGAAGTATAAATTATTTTATTAGTAGAGAATTAACAAAGATGAGGGAATGAATACCAGACTGTGGTATGTCTTAGTCTTCACTACTGGCTTCAGTGTGGAAACAGGGTTTTTAGAGAGACAGTGTTCCAGGCATTGCACCTATCTGACATTCCAGTTGAGTTGATGTTTTGTTTTGCTTCCTGAAAGGCACCATAATCTCAGAGCTTGTTGTTCTGGCAGCACACACTTAGTTCCACATTCCAATTCGGATTTCTCTCATGTAGCAGTTCTTTGTCCTGAAAGAGAAGCAAGGATCTTTTGCTTTATTTCATAAGAAAAATCTCATGGCTAATTTCAATGAGTTTCTCTTTAGAAACCCTTCGATGGAAGGAGACTAACTAATGGTTTTAAAACTAGCAAAAATGATTATGTAATAATTGTGTAGATTATTTGAGAATAATGATAGGTGAGATAAATGTGGTAAGTGAAATTTGTTACTTTGTAAGAGGATTTGCATCTTTGGTTTGAATTCTGAAATAATTTTGATTATTGTCTTTGGCCATTTGTCTCTATAGTGCTACTTATATATCCAAATTTTTTTTCTGATTCCAAGTCTGATTTACTGAGTGGTAGTATGAAATTTTAAATTCATTTTTATTCTTTAGTGTCCTGATTTTCAAATATTTAATTTTCATTTATTTTAAAATCATTTTAAATTTAATTATATTAAATGGTTTAATGTCAATTATTTAAGAAATAACATATATTAATTTAGAGTATGCAGTGCTTTAATGAATGATAATTTTAGAATAAGATACTCTGGTTAAGTGTTCATTGTCTTTTATTGTTTTTATGATTTTGGTCAATTTATTTTTTCTCTCTGAATTTCAGCTTCCTTTTTTGTAAAATTGTGGGAGGTTAGCATAGCCTATATGAGTGGTTCCTAAATTTTAGATTGTGTGCTTCATAAACAATTTTTTTGAACACTTATATATGTGTATATAATATATGCATAATTATACACATACATATACTCACACATAATATAATTAAAATAACAATGTAAAAAGTGAAGCAACTAATGGACAAGTGATTTACCCAGCATCACATAGCTAGTAATTAATTGAGGTCAGATTTTAAGTCAGATCAGAATTTGTGAATTTGATTAAGGTAAGGCAAGTAAGGCAGGGTTTTACAAAGGCAGCAACTTCTCTCATCCAGAGTCATTTAAGTCCAGTGGGAAGACAAAAGTTAATAAGGTTGGTAATGATTTGGGATGCAGTAGATGACCTTGTTTTCTTCATTGTGTGACCAACCTCCAAGCTCTCTGTAATAATTTAGTATCATTCATAACTGTTGGAACAACGTTTTCCCATATATTCTTCCCGCCACGGGAAATGCGTTATAATACCATAATATTTTTACTAACAATTTTGTTTTTTATTTTTTAAGTTTTTTTATGTGAGCAATGAAAAAAATCAAACAATATATGATGCTAGATTGCATTTGAACCTCTTTTTTGCTTAATGAGTAGCTGATTGATGTAGTCAAACCTGCACTTGAGAATTACCTAGTATATGTGTGGAACTTATAGTAGAGAAAAGAGAAAATGGAGATTGGGGGAATAAAAAGGAAGCTATTGCAATATTTTAGCCAGAGGTAATAGGGACTTGATTTAGATACATGCCTGTGTAGAAGAAAAAGGGGATGTGTGGAGGATTTTGTGACGGTAGAAAAGATTAGATTTGTAAATTTATTTAGCCATGTAGGGTGAGTATGAGTAAGTAGTCAAAGATGATGCCAAATTTGTGGCTTTGAGTGACTGGAAGAATAATTGTCCTTTTGACAATCATAGGCATGGCCTAGCTTCAGGGCTATTAATATGTGCTTGGTGATGAAGATCACAACCTGTAGAATTTTCTTATATCTTACCACCATGTACTCTTTGATCCAGAGACAGATGCTTCTTTACTGTTCTAGTAACAAGACACTGTTGCTCAGCTTGAGGCATTTTTCCATTGTCCTGCATTCCTAGAATTGTCTCCCTTTTCATCTCCATGTACTGGTTTTCTTAACTAAATTCCCAAGTAAAATCTCATGTTCGAAAGCAAACTTTTTAAACACCTCTATATTCTAGTGCTTCCTCTCTTTTAATGTCTTCCTATTTTTCTTGTTTGTACATATTTGTTTGCTTGTTGTTGCCTCTATTAGATTGTGAGCTTTTTGAGAGAAGCTATTGCCTTTTGCCTCTTTTTTGTGTATTCCCAGCATCTAGCAGAGTCCTGGGCACATTGTAGGTGCTTAATAAATGTTTATTGTCTGATTGAACATGTCCATGCCTCTTTATAGTATGTTACTCATTCTGTCCTACTGAAAATGAAAAGGTAGGTAGGATCAGCTCTCAAATGCCACTTTGCAGAAAACCCACAGTTTGAGTGATGCCTTCCATAACCCTGAGTCAAACTGTGGGGCAGGAGTGTTTTGTCCGTGGGAGAGATTTTCTCAGTGGTGCTTATATGTTGGCTCCTGCAGGTGACTGGGGAGCAGTTAGTTTATAACTACTCTAAGAGACGTACAACCATCTTAGGTATGACAGGAACACTTATGGGGTGGTGGGAGAGGTTGGGAGCTTGCACAGTGAAGGAAGGTGGTGGAATTGGGGAGTGTTTGGGAATAGAGGCAGGCATGATTATGTTGAAGATGAGCTCCAGGTTTGCCTATTTTCAGAAAGATAAAATATGACCCAATTTTCCATTTTCTTATTTTTTAAACATCTACTCCTTAGAATCATGTCATAACCTCTATTTTAGTGACCACCGAACTTTTTGCTCTATAAAGTTTCCTGATTCTAATTTGTTAAGTTTTTGAGTTCTCAAGTATTTCTGCATCCTAAGTTTTAACAAACAAATCTCATATTCATGGGAGAAATGCATTTGTGGTATGTAATATTACCACATTATTTTTCATTGCAAAATGTTTTTATTCCTTACCAGAAGGTTACAATAGATAAAGTTCATATGAATTGGCAATATAGTGGAAAAGTCACTGAAGTTGGGAGTAAAAAACGGCTTGAATTTCATTTTTTTTTACTAAAGCTTTTTATTTGTATAACATATGTATGGGTAGTTCCCCAGCATTGATCTTTACCAAGCTTTCCATTACAAATTTTACCCCCAGTCCTCTCCCCTCCCCCAGATGGCAGGAAATCCACTACATGTTAATAATGTTGAAATACTTGACAAGTTGTTGTGCAAGAAAAATCCTATCTACAAGAAAAAAAAGACAGTCAGAGAAAGGCAACACAATGCAAGCAAACATCAATAGAGATCATGAAAATGTTATGTTGTGGTCCATATTTCATATCCCTCTCTCTGGGTGCATATGGTTTTCTTCGGTGAACAATTGGAACTGGTTTGAGACAATTCTTTGTTGCAGAGAGCCATGTCCATAAGAATTGATCGTCATATAGTATTGCTGTTGCTGTGTATAATGATCTCCTGGTTCTGCTCATTTCACTCAGCATCAGTTCATGCAAGTCTCTCCAGGCCTCTCTGAAATCGTCCTGCTGGTCGTTTCTTTCTTTCTTTTTTATTATTAAAGCTTTTTATTTGTATAACATATGTATGGGTAGTTCCCCAGCATTTATCTTTACCAAGCTTTCCATTACAAATTTTACCCCCAGTCCCCTCCCCTCCCCTAGATGGCAGGAAGTCCACTACATGTTAATAATGTT
>JAJPUD010000294.1:37181-87914 GCA_023553655.1 Myrmecobius fasciatus | reverse complement strand
TACTCTGATTCCTTTTATCTCTTTTTCTTCTCTTATTGCTAAAGCTAACATTTCTAATACAATATTAAATAGTAATGGTGACAGTAGGCAGCCTTGTTTCACTCCTGATCTTATTGGGAATGATTTTAGTTTGTCTCTATTACATATGATGCTTGCTGATGGTTTTAAATAGATGCTACTGATCATTTTAAGGAAAAGCCCATTTATTCTTACACTCTCTAGTGTTTTTAATAGGAAAGGATGTTGGATTTTATCAAATGCTTTTTCTGCATCTATTGCAATTATCATATGGTTTTTGTTAGTTTGGTTGTTAATATAATTAATTATGCTGATAGTTTTCCTAATATTGGACCAGCCCTGCATACCTGGTATAAATCCTACTTGGTCATAGTGTACTATCCTGGGGATGACTTTCTGTAATCTCATTGCTAATATCTTATTTAAAATTTTTGCATCAATATTCATTAGGGAAATTGGTCTATAGTTTTCTTTCTCTGTTTTCACCCTACCTGGTTTAGCTATCAGCACCATATCGGTCTCATAGAAGGAATTTGGCAGTATACCTTCTGTCCCTATTTTCTCAAATAGTTTGTATAGTATTGGAATTAATTGTTCTTTGAATGTTTGGTAGAATTCACATGTAAATCCATCTTGCCCTGGAGATTTTTTCTTAGGGAGTTGGTTAATAGCTTGTTCTATTTCTTTTTCTAATATGGGGCTATTTAAATAATTTATATCCTCTTCTGTTAACCTGGGCAATCTATATTTTTGTAGATATTCCTCCATTTCATTTAGATTATCAAACTTACTGGCATAAAGTTGGGCAGAGTAACTCCCAATTATTGCTCTAATTTCCCCTTCATTGGAGGAAAGTTCTCCCTTACCATTCATGAGACTAACAATTTGATTTTCCTCTTTGCTTTTTCTTATCAAATTAACTAAAGGCTTATCTATTTTGTTGGTTTTTTCATAGAACCAACTCTTAGTTTTATTTATTAATTCAATAGTTTTCTTATTTTCAATTTTATTAATTTCTCCTTTTATTTTTAAAATTTCCAATTTGGTATTAATTGAGGGTTTTTAATTTGTTCTTTTTCTAGTTCTTTTAATAATAAGCCCAATTTGTTGATCTTCTCTTTCTCTATTTTATGCAAGTAAGCATCTAGAGATATAAAATTGCCCCTTATAACCGCTTTGGCCGTATCCCACAAATTTTGGTATGTTGTCTCCTTATTGTCATTCTCCTGGATGAAATTATTGATTGTGTCTATGATTTACTCTTTCACCCATTCATTCTTCAGGATTAGATTATTTAATTTCCAATTAACTTTTGGTTTATTTTCTCCTGGCCTTATATTGCATGTGATTTTTATTGCATCATGATCTGAAAAAGATGCATTTACTGTTTCTGCCTTTTTGCATTTGATTTTGAAGTTTTTATGTCCTAACACATGGTCAATTTTTGTATAGGTTCCATGGACTGCTGAGAAAAAAGTGAACTCCCTACTGTCTCCATTCAACTTTCTCTATAGATCTATCATACCTAACTTTTCTAACAATTGTTTTATCTCCCTTAGTTTCTTTCTTGTTTATTTTGTGGTTTGATTTATCTTATTCTGAATGAGCAAGGTTGAGATCCCCCACTAGTATAATTTGGCTGTCTATTTCTTCTTGCATCTCTCTTAATTTCTCCCCTAGGAATTTGGATGCTATTGTACTTGGTGCATATATATTTAGTATTGATATTGCTACATTATCTATGGTACCCTTTAATAAAATATAGTTTCCTTCCTTATCTCTTTTGATTAGATCTATCTTGGCTTTTACTTGGTCTGAGATAAGGATTGCTACCCCTGCTTTTTTTTTGTTCACCTGAAGCATAATAGGTTCTGCTCCAGCCTTTTACCTTCATCCTATATGTGTCACTGTGTTTTAGATGTGTTTCTTGTAGACAACATATTGTGGGATTCTGGTTTTTAATCCAGTCTGCTATCTTCTTCTGCTTTATGGGAGAGTTCATCCCATTCACATTCACAGTTAGAATAACTAATTCTTTATTTCCTGTCATCTTATTTACCCAAGTTATGTTTTCCCCTTTCCTTTCCCCTTTCTCCCTTCCCCCCTCCTCAGTACTTTGCTTTTGATGACCCTCTCCCCCAAACAATCCACCACCCTTTAGATCCGTTCCCCTTTTTTTAACTCCTTTCCCCTGATTCTTCTATTTTCCCTTCTAATAGTTTATCCCTTTCTTTTTCTCCTTTCCCTCCCACTTCCCTCTAGCAACAGACAAATTTCTATGTGAAATCTAGTGTCTGATATACACTTTTAGAGCCCAACCTGATGAGAGTAAGATTTACACAATGCTCATCTCCCTCCCCTCTTTCTCTGAATTATATTAGGTTTTCTTTGCCTCTTCAAGAGATTTTACCTTGTTTTTACCTACTTTTTTTTTTAGATCTCATTTTACCACTTTTCCCCTCATTTCCCCAGTATGACAGCCTTTCCCCCTCTAGTTCTCTTTTTCATATTATCAAAGTAATATCTAGTTAATTGTACCCCCAAACTTTAAGTATCCCTCTAGTAGACATAAAGTTCTCAAGAGTTTTTTCCTTTTTACATTTTTATGCATCTCTTGAGTTCTGTGTTTGGATGTCGAATTTTTTGTTCAGATCTGGTCTTTTCATCAGAAATAGGTGAAATTTACCTATATCATTGAATGACCATCTTCTTCCCTGGAGGATAATGCTCATTCTAGCTGGATAGGTTATTCTTGGCTGTAATCCAAGTTCCTTTGCCATTCAGAATATCTGGTTCCAGGCCCTTCTATCCTTCAATGTGGAGGCTGGCAGATCGTGTGTGATTCTAATTATTGATCCTCGGTATTTGAATTGTTTCTTTCTAGCTGCTAGCAGAATCTTTTCCTTGGTGCGATAGCCCTGAAATTTAGCCACGATATTCCTTGGGGTTTTAATTTTGGGGTCTCTTTCAGGAGGTGATTGATGAATTCTTTCATTGGTGATTTTGCCTTCTGATTGTAGAATCTCAGGGCAGTTTTCTTCCAGGATTTCCTGGAATATAGTGTTTAGATTCTTTTTTTCATAATGGCTTTCAGGAAGTCCAATAATCCTTAGATTGTCTCTCCTAGATCTATTTTTCAAGTCAGTTGTTTTTCCTAGGAGATATTTCATATTTTCTTCTAATTTTTCATTTTTTTTGTTTTTGTTTGACTGATTCTTGAAGTCTTATTGAGTCATTCACTTGCATTTGTTCAATTCTTATTTTTAAAGTGTTGTTTTCTTCAGTTACCTTTTTAAGCTCCTTTTGTAACTGGCCAATTTGTTCATTGCACTCTTTTTCCACTTCACTAATTTTATTTTTCAATACATTGGTGTCTTTTTCTTATCTCTTTTGCAGGGCATTATATCCTTCTTGCAAGATATTGTATCCTTCTTGCACTGATTTCAGTTTATTTTCCCATTTATCCTCCAGCTCTCTTTTGAGGTTCTTTATGCAATCTTCCAGAAAGGCCTTTTGAAAAGGGGACCAGTGATGGTCCTTAATAACTTTCTCTTGAAAGGAACCTATGGTCTGGAGTCATCCCTTCTTTTTCTCGATAAAAGTTGTCTATGGTGAGAGTTCTCTTTTCCTTCTTCATTTTTTTTTTAGATAGCATGGATATATCTTTAAGGTAGGAAAAAAACGGCGGCTGAAGATTTTTGCCCTGGGGCACTTTGGCGAATTAACTTAAGGTGCTGGGCCGGTGGGGGCTAGGATTAAGTCTGAATTACTCCTTAAACAAGGCAAGTCTGCCAGAACACCTGCCCCCAATCAGGGCAGAGTGTCCGAGTACCTCAGATAAACTCCAGGTGTTTGGAATTTAGAGTTAGGAGTTTGGAGTTTCTGCCACAGTGAGCTGAGTCCCACCCTCACTTCCGGCCTACATCAGAGTCCTCTGTTTATCCCTCTGTCCGAGTTAGACAAACCTGATGTGAAGTTCTTCAGAGATATCAGCAAGCAGTGTCCAAATATTTGTGGATTTGTTGACTTGAAGATCAGTTCAGAGGCTTATTTTATTGTTGATTTGAGCGAAGATCGGAGGAGGACGCAGAGAGTCACATTTTCACTCTGCCATCTTGGCTCCTTGTATTTCATTTGAACCTAGTTGTTTACTATTTGTGTTTGCAAAAAGATTGCTTATCTACTCTTGAGTAGTCTTATTTTCCTCATTTTTAGAATGAAGCATTTTATTTAGGTGATTGTTAGGTGATAGTTTAATACAGAGATGAGTTGAATGTTTTCATTTGAAATGGTGCAGTATCCCTGGGAATATTCTTTTCATTGCTATTTGTTACTAAATTCCTTTTGTTATCTTTTTTTCTTATGCAGTTTTGCATCATTTACTCCTGTGTCTACTTTGCTCCTTTCTTCCCTGTACTCAATTATTATTAGTTTTGCTATAGTCAAGTTGAGGTCTCATGAATAGATTTGGGCACAAAATTAGAATCTTTTATTCCATGTTGGTACTTGGTTTTCTTGATGAATTTCAATTTAAGATAATATTGCTTATTTTACTAGATTTGGGGTAGGAAATACCAATCACATGCGTCTTGAAGTACATTGTTTTCACCTTTTTGTTTGTTTTTTTTCTCCTGTTTTTTTCCCCTTTAGTCTGACTTTTCTTGTACAGCATGAGAAATATGGAAATATATTTAAAAGGATTTCCCACATATAAACTATATCAGATTGCTTGCTGTCTTGGAGAGAGAGGAGATAAGCAATGGAGAAGAAAATCTGGAACATAAAGTCTTACAAAAAGTGAATGTTCAAAATGATCTTTATATGTATGTAGAAAAAATTAAAATTTAAAAAAAATAAGATAAATTTTTTTCTTTTTATGCAAATAGCTAGATTCTTATTTTGTTCTGTGATGTAATAATATTGCTTGCTATGTTTGCCCTGATCCTTGTGTAGAGTGGGCCACCTGGCCTGGAGAATTTCCTAAAAATGATCCCCACCTATGCGAATCTCCCAGTTCTGAGTAAGCTACCTGGTTCCCATGGGAAACTCCCACTTAAAACTGATCTGGGGAATCACTTTGCTTTGCAAAACAATCACCACCTGTACTGATTTGGAAATTATTCTCCAATCTCTCCCTAGTCCCAAACCATAGAAGGCTAAAAAAACCAACTCTGTACCCAAATGTTTGCTATCTTCCTAATTAGCAAGCAGTCCATTGATGGGAATAGTTTTTCAGTGAAAATAAACCCATTTGCCAAAAGCCTCGCTTAGAGATTGGAACTTCACATTCTTTCCCAAAACCTACAAAACAACAACAAAAAAACCCTCAACAGTTCTCTCACTTATATTTTCACCACAGAATATAGGAGTTTAAAATACAATGTTATCTCAGAAATTGTTCAAGATTTCTTGTCAGATATGGATATGTGAGGAAACTGGGGAAGGTTAGCCTAGATAATAAAACATTAGGGGGATTTGGTGGAAGAAACATTTGGTCTAGGCAATATTTTTACCTGTCTCCTCCCTAGCCATTGAAACCATCCTTAAAAAGGAAACAACAGGAATTCATAAGTTCAAAAATAGCAAATTCTCATAAATTGGGATATTTATATTGAAAGTGGACAAAGAAGTATTTTAACATAATTAACATGTAGTGGATATTCTCCCATCTAGGGGAGGGGTGGGGAGTAGGGGGGAAAATTTGTAACAGAAAGTTTTGTAAGGGTTAATGTTGAAGAATTACCCATACATATGTTTTGCAAATAAAAAATTTTAATAAAAAAAAGAAAAAAAAAGAAAAAAAAGAAAAGAAAGTGGACAAAGTTTGACCTTTAGTCCCCTAGACTAATAAGGTTTTAGGGATATGAATCAAGTTATTTGCAATTAGAAATCTAGCCTTCTTTGAATATGTAGACAGCTTCTTTGATTTTTGTTTTCTTGCACATTTAGTCATGCTGTCACACTCATTGGGTGTTCCACAATTATCCTAGCTGTAGGAGACAATGAAGTTTTGGTAGATACCTCTTGTGCCATCAATGCTCTAGTAGCCTTTTGATACTCTATGTTGTTTGAAATTTGGAAGGAACCTCAATAGTTTGGGGTCATAGAGTGATGTGGTTGAGGTGCCTCAAAAGAATTTTCAGGCTTGAACCCATTTCCTTGTCAAGGTGGGGCAAAGTTTAATGTAAGTGTAATGTTATTACAAGCAGGTAGAATTCAAAAATAAATTGGTAAAGTCAAAAGAGATCTCTTTATCCTGCTTTTTATCCTGGACATGCCAATGCTATGGCTCAGGGGAATGGTCTTTGGAATTTGGTTATCATTGACCAACAGATTATCCATGGGACAGAGTGCAGTGAACTATTGTTTCAGGAGTTTGATCTGTGGGACTATCCTGAGGCCAGAATCTTTCTGTTTGAGGAATGGTCTATTCAGAATCTGACAGATTGACAGAACAGTTGCATTCCTGGGTTGAGTTTTGGGCTGCCAATGCTAGAGGACTTTGAAATGAGATTGCTAGAATAGAAGCCCCCCAAATTCACAGCTATATTTCCCTAGAAGCTATACTTTTTCAAGTTCACTCTTTCCTTGTGGCTTCCTTACCCTAGAAGTTCACTTTTTTCTTGGTGTACTCACATTAGAATTCAGCTCTCCCAGTATGGGACTTTCCATAATTGATCAGTTTCCTTTCCAATCTTTATTTTTTAGCATAAAGAGTTCAGTCGTGATTCCATTTCTCTTCAGCTTCTACTCCTTATTCTCCAGAATTCCTCCACCATAAGCCTATGTGGATATCTTTTCTTTCTCTATACTTGTGGTTTTTAGTTTCTTACGTGATGTTTTCTCCCATCAAAATGTAAGCTCCTTGAAGTTAGAGACTGTTTTTTTGCTTTTATTTTCAGTACCAATGCTCAGCTTTATTCTCAATACATAGTAAATATCTTGTTTACTTGTAGTTTTTTGTGTGTCTTATTGTTAATTTTTTGTAAAACTTGGACTAAGCTTCTCTTATAGTTTTGCCTGTGATTTTTTTTTTCATTTTCAAAGTCAGAGTTGTCCAGCAATCACCCTCAGACTATTTAAGTGATAGAAGTTACCCTACAAAACTTTTAGTACTTTCCATCATAGAGGACGATGTAGTAGGAATAACATTTGCTCCGCCTTAGGCCATGCTATTTTTTCCCAAAAAAGTCATAGAAAATGTCATCAAGATTATTTTTTTTCCCACAAGCAATTAAGACTCTAACCCTTGGCATAATGTCCTGGTCACTACAGTATTAAAAGAAAAATTGTTAGAAAGTTTTGCATTCTCCTTAGGTTTGATGGACTCCTTATTGCCATGGTTGCAACATCCCTTTATTACATTTCTTATTGAGAAAAAGAGATGTAAAACTGCCTAAATCAATGTTGTCTTCTTGTTGAATATAATTTTTATAATATTTCTAAGTAAATTCCAAATTCTTAATGTTATATTGTAGGACAGGAATATTTGGCACTTGTAATTTTGGGGAGAGGCATTAGGCAACAATATAGGGGCAATCCATTCTAGGAATGATGTGGAACAGATTAAATTTTTTGTGCTAATCAATAATAGGATTAGAAGTTGCTCCATTTTCAGCCCAGGTAAAATAAAGGATAATTAGGATTTTTAAAATGTTTTATAATTTTCAAATGTTTTATATAGTTTTAATTCTTAGTTGGAGTTATCAATATGGTCCAGGCAGGATTGCAATAATTATTATGTAACTTGTCATAGAAGTAGGATTTCTGTGTCTGAGTTCATGGAGACTTTTTGAAGAAGAGATTTTTAATAATTAGACCTGTTCAAAAGTGAAATGATGTAATTTGGAAGATTAGTGAGTTCCATATTGTTATAATTATCTAGTCAGGAATAATATGATTTTCACCAGGAATATTATAAAAGAGATTAATGCTCCTGGTACAATATTGGAAGATATTGCCTTTAAGCCACTTGTAATTCCAAAATTCTCTTGATTCTTTAATTTCTATGATATGGTCATAAATTCAGTGAGCTCCTATGAAACTTAAGATAATGTGATTTCTAGTGCTGGAAGGGACTTGAGATACCATGTAGTAAAAATAGATTAAAAATAGATATCTATGGGATATCAAATTTAAGAGGTTAAAGTTCAAGAGGTTCAATTTGAGATGCACTATTGGAGGTCTCAAAAAGGATTAGAGCTGGACAAATTAGATCTTAGAGTTATGTGCAAAGAGAGAAAATTGACATCATGGAAGCTGATGATGCCATTGTTGATAAGGAGGAATGGCATTACTTGTGCTTATGGAGAGGTTTATCTAGGTCGTTGGTATCAAATTTAAATAGAAACAGAGTCACTAAATGGTAGATTGCACATTAACATACAAAAACACTTGTTAACATTATATAGGTTCAAGTGTATTTTTATTTATTTTTTAAAGTATTTCCTAATTATTTTTTATTCTGGTTTGAGTTGAACTTTGATAGATCTGTAGACTGCAATGTGGTGTGTGGGTCACATGTTTGAGACCTTTGTCCTAAGTCAGAAAAAGGGTCACCTCTTCATGTAGGAAAGGCCTGAGAAGAAGACAGAAGAAACAAACTACCAAGTGATGTGAGATGAGGAAAGGACAAAGAAGAATTTTCAGTAAATGACTTAAATGTTTTTCCATCAAATGTGAGGTATAATTCTCAACTGAGACATTGGGTAGAGAGGAGACTGGAAGTTTGACGAGAAATGCAAAAGTTTTAAAAAGCCAATATGGTAAGTAAGGACAACAAACTGGTAAAAGAATTGTCTTGCTGCTGTGAGATCATGCAACAAACATTTATGGAGAACCTAGTCAACACAGTTTCATGATTTTCTCTAGTTTTATATAGAAGCTCATAAATAAGAGCAAAAGCAAGAGGCAGTTAGGTAAATTCAGGTTGTAGGTTTGATTGAGGGACTTTAAGAGAAAAGGATATTTTATATTTGAATTGGTTAGCCAAGGGATGAAGATGAAAAAAGAATGTCAGATTGGTGACCTGGAAAAGAAATGAGAATTTCATAATGAAATTTCAGAGTTCATGAACAGTAATGTGAAACACTTGTTGGTGACAGCAAGATCAAGAATATAATCTTGATTTTGGAAGGGTATGACCATTTCATTTGCTTTGTTGGGTTGGAGGAGTAGGTAATAAGAAGTAGGTAAGACGATTAATTAAGGTTAAGCTATTTGAAGGAATATCAACGAACATATTAAAGACTACTAGTATGAGGTAAAATTTTGGACAGGAGAGAGAAATTTGTTGAGGAAAGAAGCATGTGTGTGTACACATGTATGTTTTACTTACACACACACCCATACACACATACACACATAAACAAACAGAATTTATTACTTGGATTACAGTCTTTCCTTCTCAGTTCCAGCCTTCATATCTGTTTGATTTGGGATTTGTGGTTTTGTCTATTTAGGGAAATCTTGGGAACCAAAGAAGATAACCAATTGTTTTGTAATTTTTATAATCTTAGCATATTGTTGTCATATAGCATATATCAGAGGCATTTCATATTCTTAGCCAAGATTGGTACAATTATTACTGTTCCATGGTGTTTCTCATGTAAAAGGGATTTAAAATTATCCCACATAGAGTGTTATAGACTTAGGTCTATTTTATTACTTTCTCCCCTCTCCCCTCTGTGTTTTTCTCTCCCTTTCTTGGTATTTCTCCCTCCCTCTACCTCAGCTTGGAAAATTGAAAAGTGCAATTTTGGATTTGCATTGACAATTAGGCTTTTCTTCTTTTTTTCTGTTGTGCTAGAAAACTTAATACCACAGATTATCAAGGGAAAGCAATTTTACCTGTTGTTCATCCTGTACTCCTTTTTGGTGTAGATATGTTAATGGTTCTTTACTCTTCCAAAGTTGGGTTTACCTTTTATTTTCCTGAATAAGGGGAAGAAACTTCAATTTTATATAATGTAAGCACTTTTAACAAAACTCTCAATCTCCTAGAATGACCTATTTTAAAACCACAGGACTGTTTTGAATGGCTTTCTGAATACTTTCATGCTGTAAAAATATTACCACACTAGACTTTCTTTTGAAACCAAATTTATCTTTGTGAAATCTGTGTATGTCTACCCTAATTTATGTTAGGTTACCACAGATATTTTCCAGAGTCTGTTAAAAAAATTAGAGTTTGTTTACTTCTTTCCTTACTAGTATTTTTTTTTAATTGTGTAGCTATTTCAATTATTCACATATTGGATGCTTTGCGTGCTCTTTGCCCAATTAATTTTAGGAAGGAAGTTAGTACTTAAAAGTTGTGCCTAATCAAAATATTATCATTTACCTCCCTTCAGTAATTTGTTCCTGTAAATTTCATTCCATCCAGGATCAAAATTTAAGCATAACCTTTTAGTTTTTCTTAAAGCTTGTTTTCCATTAATGAGATATTTTTCATAGTTCTCTTTTTTTGTCCTCATTCATTCTTCTTCCTAAGAAAATAAGAACCTCTTGGCTACATTAAGTATTTAGATTACCAGTGTATATTTTAATTCATTTAGAAAACAGGGAATAACAAAGTGGTTTCTAATTTTAATTACATTTTATATTAGAATATATTTAAATTGTTGGTATACAGAGCATAATGTAAATAATATAAGTTGCAATTAGAGTTATCCAAATTTGCCCAAAACTCATTTTGAAATCAAAGCCTTATGGTGCTTTTTAAAAAACAAACAAACAAACAAACAACAACAAAAAAAACTAATACCATATACTATTCTATGTTGATCTGAGAGGACCAAAATGCATTAAAAATGCAAGTGGCAAAAGAGTTTTGTTTTAAAATGAATTTCATCATCTTTCTGTGGTTGGAAAAATGCTCTTTATAATGTTGGTCTGCATTTCAAATGAGGAGGTTGGACTAGATCTTTGGATCAGATAAATGTTTGTTGCACTAATTTCAAGGGATCTGAATGATATCTTAGGTTCCTTAGAGCTGTAACATTTGGATTTTGGCTGTTTGTCTTTGAGTCCCTTTAAAAAAATTCCTTGCTCAATTCTACGTGTATGAAAGTGATTACTCCATGTTGTTTTGATGGTTGTGATAGAAAGTTTAAATGTTTGCTGATGCATACTTAGTAATAACACATCAGAACTTGGTATAAGAAAAACATGGGAGACTTAGTTTTAGACTCACTTCCAAGGTCACTTCTTTTTGAATCCTAGAATTTTTTTTAATGCTATTCTATTGATAAATTTTCTCATTTTGTACCTTGGTTTTACCATTCACAAAATGAAGATTGTATCATTTACTTTTTACTTTTCATATAATGATTCATAAGCTAATGTTTTCATCTCAATGTATTAATATTAATCGTATTTTTTCTAGACACATTTCTGATCTCATAATGTCAAATTATGAATTTCCTTCCATTCTTCTGTTTTTTTTTCTAGTCAAGTAAAGACAAAAAAAATCTTCAATGAATCAGAAATTAAATCTATTATGATATTTTAAGAATCTTTATATATGCCATTTTCATATCAACATAAAAATGTGTAATTGGGGTATATATATATGTGTGTGTATACACACACACATATATACTTATGCATACATAAATACCCATATGTGAGGAAGTTCTTAGTAACAGGTGAGGTCGATAGAGAAATCCTGAAGTTCCAATAAAATCAATCCCTGAGCCAAGCAGGAGAGGACACTGATGGGGATCATTTTAATCCCCTTGCCTGTGGAGATCATGAGGAGCCCCATCTTGCTGTGTTCAGCCAAGAAATCCAAATTATCTTAAACCCAGAACGTTAAATTTTTTCCTGTAAATCTGCTTGTGACTCAATCCATCTTTGCTGAATCTCATTTGGGGTTGTTGATTCTCAGGGCGCTCTGCCTCCATGGGGTCTTTCTCCTTACTCCTTTCCTATGCTTTCTCATTCCTATGCAGTGTCTCATGGTATCTCTCTTCTCATTCCCCCACCAGAACATGATGCCTTTATTTTTGTTATAATTAACTGACTTTTTTAGGATGCTAAATTCTTTTTAGGATTTAGCCTGCCCCGTCAATGGTATACTCCTACCTACTTGAGAACTTGTCTTTTCCAACATTAATTGTTTATACTATTTCACTTTCTAATTATATGCTTTCCAAACTCTATTTCATATTTACCATAGCTGGTGTCTCTTGTATCTCTTCATTTTATCTATAATGTCCTTTCCTAATAAACCTATCTTTTGCTAAAGAGAATGGCCATTGTCAACTATTTATCTCAATATTTGATCTTAAACCCCAAACACACCATTTAAAAGTAGAAATTGTCCTTAATCACCTAAACACACACTGTCTGTCTGTCTCTCTTTATATATAAATATGAATTGGTGTTGGTTATATGCTCTTCAGGGGTATGGCATAATGATTCAGTTTCCTTATTTGAAGAACAGACTTACTATGTGCCCACTGTGGTTCATACTGATTAGAAAAATTCTATAGTAATATTTAGTTTCAAAATCAATTATGTAGAAATAGTTTATCTTTTGATACAGAATGAAGAAGTGTATGGAAACCTAGAAACACTGCTCATTGATAAAAATCACTGAAGGTCTATTGAGTAGCATATGATTTAAAATTCTGTCAATTCCAGGTTTGCTACTGCTGGTATAGTCTACTCACATATTTAATGGGAGCTTTCCTGTGCAAAGTTTTATGCTAAGCCCTAAACTAGTTTTATGGATAGTTTTATTATTATCCTCTTTCAGTCAGATTTAACATTAAAGTACTATCAGAATGGGATTACCAGAATATGACTAAAGATAACAGTAACTTAAGGAGAATACTGGTTATAAAGTCATGAAGATTTAGGTTTAAATTTTACTTTAGGCACTTAGTAGGTGTTATAGTATAATCCGGGATAGGTCAGTGTTTTAATTTCTCTGTGTCTCAGTTTCCATGTTTGTGAAATGGCTGGGGAAGGCGGGGGTGGGGGGGTGGAGTCGAATTCAGTGATTCCAAACATGTATTTCAATTCTTAAATTTATGATCCTATATGACAGACACTAAAAATCATTAAGTAACAAGAGTTGATTCACTCAGAAGTAGCATTAATTAGGGTCATGATTCCAAGTTGTCTTAGCCAAGCGTTGCTTATTTAAGAACTATTTAGTTAAATACTACTATTGCATTATTTTATTTAAAGAGGATTAAATCTCATGTAACATATCCTTCTATTAATGTAATATTAATAGAGATAAATGCAGCACTTTGATGCTGAAAAAGAGTGGCTCCTATTGTAATGCCAATGGTCCATTAACTTGTTTTTTAAATTGGGAAATTGGATGTAGCAGGTGAAGTTCAACAGAGGAGCTGCTAAAGGATATTTCTCAAGCAAAGAAATGACCACGCTTGTGCTCAAGGTTTTTTTCTGTTTGGTATTCAAAGCCCTTTAGTTTGGCTCTAGTATGATTTTCCAGACTTATGACTTTTTGTGCACTCTTTTGTATAACCCAAGTGGCTTATTTGCTTTAGACATCTCTTCACCTCCACCTCCCAAGCACATGTGGGGACATTAGTGTACACATACATGCCATTGTATATTCCATCCCTGTAGTTGGAATTCACTTTAATCTTCCCCTTCTGTCTCTTTTAATTCCCAACATTCTTGAAAGTTCAGTTCATCTGCAATTTTCTTTTGAGACTTTTCTTGACTTGTCCAATAATCACCCTCCCTCTCCTTTCCCTCATAAATTGTTTGATATTAATTCAGCATATATTTTGCATGTATCTATATGTATACATGTTTCTTTCCTTAGAATTTAAGCTACTTGAGAGAAAAGGCTTTTTAAAATTGATATCTTCAACATAAAACAATGTTTCAAATATAGCTGGTGATAAATACTATTTTGTAATGATTTTTAAAAAATGATGGGCTGCTTCTACATCACATCATAGAGGATTAGAAGTTTTCTTTTATTCTCATTATCTTTCACAATCTTCAAAATAGAGGAAGTATCAGCAAGGGATAAATTATTTCAGTTTTCTCTGTAGTCTAAAACTTAAAAAATTTAAACAAAGTTTAAATAATCTTATTTAATAACAGAACAGAATCCCTAACCCCTAAAGTGCTCCGTGAGTTCCTCACTCCACCCTTCAACATGCAGCAGTAGCAAAGCTGCACTAGTTTGCCCATCTGAATGTAAAAGAATTAAAATCTGTTTAAGTTAGAACATCCTACCCCACTGCAAAGGAGGTCTAAATAAATGAAATTTTTGAATGCTGTGACAGCATTAAGATAGTGCTTGGCTCAAGAGTAGAGGAATAGAGGGAAAGGGTGTGCAGCTTCTATGATGCTCCACTGAGCCTGAAGGAAAGAGTCATCTTCCAGATTAGGTTACATTTTTACCCTTGAATACTATTCTCTGCCCTCCTTCATCACTTCTCCATGTCTCTTGGGTTAGAGATTGAGCCTGGCAAATGATAAATTGCCTATGTTGGGTTTTGAGATTCTGTTTCTATGGAAATTTCCATCAAAGGCGACAGTGTCAAAAAGTAAGATTGAAATTGTCAGTGATATTAAAAATAAGACAACTCAAAAACCTTAAGCATAAATAGAAAAATCAAAGAGTAACATTAAAAGCAGAATAAAAATAAAAATTCCATTTTTGGTAAAAGAGTTCTAACATCCCTAAATAAATGCTTTGAAATGAAAGAAAAGGATTCAATACTTGATGAGACAAATGACCATTAAGATTTTAAGGAGATCACACATCCTAGCATGTTTTTTTTTTTCTACATGGTTTAAAAGAGAAATGAAAATTCAGGGCAGAGTTTATAGTATGCACAGTAGAAATAATTGATAGAATAGAAAAACTTTAGTCCACCATGGTAAATCTCACAAAAAAGGAATAAAAGAGAGGATTTGTGATTTGTAATATAAATAGATGGATGCAGTGGACAATTTAGCAGAAAAGAAGACTTAGACAGAAGGTTCCAAGTGAGGTTAGTATACCAAGAAGGGGGGAAGAATTGTGAGAAAAACAAAATTTCTTATCCTGAATGGGGATTAAAATGGTGATAAGAAAGAAAAAAAACCTGGAGACTAAAGGGTTACCCAACAAGAAAAACGACACATGAATTTAATGAAGTACTACTGAGCTATGAGAAATGATGAGAAGCAATTTCAGAGCATCTTGGAATGCAGGAACTGTTAAAGAGTAAAGTGAGAAGAGTTTCGAGAAGACTTTATTCAGTGAAATTTGTATAGAAAATAACTTGGAAAAATTTAAGATGTACGATTCAGGCAAGGGCCAATCACATCTTCAGAGGACCTATGATAAAGAGTAATGATACCTCCTGATTGATGAAAATTATACCCTTTTGGTGTAGAACAAGACATACAATTTTTTTGAACATGGACAATGCGTGGATTTGTTTTTCCTTCTGAATCTTACTGATTATAAGGTTTTTTTCTTCTTCTTTAATTGGCTGGGAGTGATAGAAAAAACAAAAGAAAGGAAAAAAGAGTCGAGCTATTAAAAATAAAAAGTGTGCCATTACATGTTAAATTTATTATATGCTTTTTTAAAGTAAGCATTATTAAACAGAGATTAATGTTTTCATATATAGGACTCTCTTTAATATATTAGAATGTGAGGTTTATTTGTTAAATTCAAAATGAAAAGAAAAAAGTAGCTTTTCCTTGAGCATCTAATCTACAATTTCTAATTCATATTTCAAAGATAATTCTGTTTTTATTTCTAGTCATATGAAAAGGTGCTCCAAATTACTATTGATCAGAGAAATGCAAATTAAGAAAACTCTGAGATACCACTACACACCTGTCAGATTGGCTAAAATGTCAGGAAAAGATAATGACGAATGTTGGAGGGGATGTGGGAAAACTGGGACACTGATACATTGTTGGTGGAACTGTGAACGGATACAGCCATTCTGGAGAGCAATTTGGAACTATGCTCAAAAAGTTATCAAACTGTGCATACCCTTTGACCCAGCAGTGTTTCTATTAGGCTTATATCCCAAAGAGATCATAAAGGAAGGAAAGGACCCCACATGTGCAAAAATGTTTGTGGCAGCTCTTTTTGTAGTGGCAAGAAACTGGAAACTGAATGGATGCCCATCACTTGGAGAATGGCTGAATAAATTATGGTATATGAATGTCATGGAGTATTATTGTTCTGTAAGATACGACTTGAAGGTTGATTTCAGAAAGGCCTGGAGAGACTTTCATGAACTGATGCTGAGTGAAATCAGCAGAACTAGGGGATTATTGTACACGGCAACAGTAAGACTATATGATGATCAATTCTTATGGACATGGCTCTCTTCAACAATGAGATGTTTCAAACCAGTTCCAATTGTTCAATGATGAAGAAAGCCATATACACCCAGAAAAAAGCCTGTGGGATTTGAGTCTGGACCACAGCATAGAATTTTCACACTCTCTATTGATTACTTGCATTATGTTTTCCTTCTCAGGTTTTTTTTTCCTGTACAGCAAAACAATTGTATAAATATATATACACATATTTGATCTGTCAAACATTTAACATAATTAACATGTATTAGACTTCCTGACATCTAGGGGAGGGAGGAGGAAGGTAGGAAGGAAAAATTTATAACAGAAAGCTTTGCAAGGGTCAGTGTTGAAAAATTACCTATGCATATGTTTTGCAAATAAAAAGCTTTAATAAAAATAATTCTGTTTTACTACTAACTATGCTATTTTTCTTTGCAAAATTATAAAAAATAATTTTTGGGGGTAAGGCTAGAGTTTTTAAACAGAAGACAAATAAACCACTATATTTAATGTTTTAATGACTATTGTATTAAATTAGAATCAAAACTTTACATTAATGTACACTGTGTTCCTAAGTAATACAACCTTTTGCTATTAAGTTTGGCTTTAAGTGATTTATCTGACACATTGATAAAACCATTGAAAATAAGGTCATAGGATCCTAAATTTAGAGTCAAAGGAATCTTAGTTGTTAACTAATCTAATTCCCTTATTTTACAAATGAGGATATTGAGACCCATATTTATTAAGAAACTTGCCCCCCATACCAAAATTAAACAAGACAAAAAATAAAAAAAATGTATTTTAGGTCAATTCTTTAAAATATTTTATAGAAGAATTAATAGCTATATTAAATCATACATCTAAAATAGGCAAGGGAAGAGGAAAAAATTGAAATATAGAACGGTTCTACTAATGAATATTGATTGAAATTTTAAAATAAAATTTTAGCTAAAAATTACATTAACATATTTTAAAAAATTAACTATGACCAAGTTCGATTATTTCAAAATGAGGAAAATAATTTAACATAATCAATCATATAATAGAAGATATCAGTAAAACCACATGGATACATCAATAATGAATGGAAAAATATTTCAAGGCCTTTCCATATGTCGAATGCTAAACTTTGTGAATACAAATAAGCATAGTCTTACCCTGAATGAACTTGTATTCTAACTGGAAAAGACCCCGCATAGTGGGGACTGATTTCCAAGCACTATCACTCTTTTGTTTGGGAAATTATAGGTTCCATAAATTAAACTATGTAGTTATTCATTTAGTTAGTCATGTGTGATTCTTTACCTCTCATAGACCATATGACACCATGCCCTTTTGTCTTCTACTATCTTCCAAAGTGTGTCTAGACTCATGGTCATTGCTTCCATGACATTATATATGCATCTCATTCTCTGCCATCGCCTTTTCTTTTTACATCAATCTTTTGCAATATTGGGGTTCTCTCCAGTGAATCTTATCTTCTTATTATGTGGCCAAATTATTTAAACTTCAGCTTCTACATTTGTCTAATAAAGACTCTCACTCTATTTCTTTAAAGTATTAGCTGATTTTATAATTTTTTCTGTCAATTGGTTCTGATTCTGAGGTTTTCTTAGTAAAGATAAAAGTGGTTTCCCATTTTCTTCTCCATTTTATCTGAAGAGATGAGATAACTGAGGCCAAATGGGTTAAGTGATATTCCTGGAGTTACAAAGATAGTGTTGAGGGCCAGCTTTGCAAACTCAGGAACTTGAGTCTTCCTGACTTTAGGTCTGGCACTCTATCCAGTGTGCCAACTAACTGCCTTTCATCTCTGTAGGGAAGTTCTTATGTGGAAACTCCTTTTACTTTTGTTAATTGTCAACTCATCTGGCTCATTACATCTAGCTCCCTCCAGCCTCGATTAACATTCTACCCTGTTTGTCTTTCTTCCAATTACTTGTTAGTTACTTCATTGTCTGGACCACTGGACCTTGCATTCTACTCAAAACTCTTAACTCTCTGATCAGAGACCATGGCCTGAGGCATGTTAGCCTCTCAGCCAGGAAACTCTGGTGAAAGAAGTCTGTACTGTCCTGATGGGTGATTTTGTCATAGCACCTGCCCCAAGCCATGGTCCACATTCCAACCCAGACTTTGCTCTCCTCTGGCAGTATTCTTGCCAAGAAAACCCCAAATGGAGTCACACAGAGTTAGATACAACTGAATAAAAGCAATAGAAATAAGATCTCGGTCTAGGCCCCTGACTCTCCAAAGAACAATCAGTGTGACATCAGATAAACCAAACAAAGCTTACAATGTATCTGCCCCAATGTGGTGGTTTCCAGTCTTTTAAATTTCATAATATTAACCAATTTTTTATTTTCTTCTCCCACAAGGTAGTAATTATATTCAGTATTAGTTTCCATTAATTATGAAAACATATTACAACAAACTATACATTAAATAATGATTTAAAGTAAATTAATATTTTACTATTCACAATACTCATATATCATTCAAAAATTTGAAAATAAGAATATACATAGGTAGGAAAGGTATTATTCATTCTGTAATATGTATGTTTATAACTTGATTCATATTGTATGCTTTGTTAACTTTAAATAAATAGTAAAAGGATAAAGGTTTAAACCTATGCAAGTTTGGGTACCTCAACAGGGTTCTAGGTCCCACAGATGGGGAACTATTATGAAATACTCTGCATAATTTTATTTTTAAAAAAAATCTGAATTTGAATGAAGAATATTTCTTTTTAGAAGTTTTTAGAGGTTGTGGGTGGGTTGTTTTGTTTTGTTTTTTTGGTGAGTCAGCCTTTTGTTGGAAGAAAGCCATATATTCCAATCTTCTTGGGCATATCAAATTGCTGTCCTTGATAAAGCTGCTTTTTGCCTTTTTTTCCCCTTTTTTCAGTGTACTTGCTTCTTTTGATAGCTTCTGTTCTGTTTGACCCGCTCTTTGTTTCAGGTCAGTGTTTCTATGCATATGAGAAAACTCCCTTTCTGGGCAAAGACCAGGAACATATATCTAGGAAGTGTTAAGTGTCTGAGGTTAGATTTGAACTGAGATCCTCCTGACTTTAGAGGTAGTGCTGTATTCACTGTGCCACCTACAGTTCCCTAGAGTTCACTTAAAAAAATCTTTGTTTAATTCTCAAGGTTCTCATTTGTAATTCTGAGTTTATTCATTAATCACCATATAAAGAGAGGGCAAATTGTTGATACCACTGTTCTTGAAAACAAATCCTCTCCTTACAAATCATTCTTTGGCCTGAGTTGTAATAGAGGACTGGTGATTTTTTTCTCACCTTGTAGTTGTATCCCTCTTTGAACTTCCTAAAACCATGTTCTGTGCTTCACCCTACTTTGCCTTCCTTCCTCCTTCCTCTTCTATGCATCTTGGGAAATTCTTCATGTTGTTGAATCAGCATCTGCTGGTTATGATTGGAAATATCTTTTGTGTCTTGCATGTGGGAGGGTTGGGGGGTTACCTACAATAATTATTAAGGTTTTTTTCCCTTTGAAGGTATATTGGATTAGATGAAGCCAGACTAGACTGACAATTAAGGCCTTGTACAGCATTGATGCTTCCTAATTATGTGCTGTTAAATACATTTTTACTGCAGTGAAAAAATTCTTTGTAATTTCACAATGTTCTCACTCAGCCCCCCACCACATATTAGTTATTTGAATAAGACCACTTTTTTTCAATCTTATGTACTTGTTTAGCAAGATTGTATCCTCCCATCTTCTCAGCAGAGGCCTTTCCCAGGTATTGACTACGAAAACATAACTGTCTCCCTGCTACTGCCTCTTTGTTCCGTTGCTTTTGGTCTTAGCTGGGAAATGAGCTGAAAACTGAACCCATCCTCCCAACACAAAAGGGTAGATGTGTTGTCACTCCTGGTAGCACACTGTGAGGTTTGTTCCCACCTCTCCTTCACGACTCATTAGCCCCTAAGTACAGAAAAGGTTGCTTCTCTGGAATAAAAGGAGTAGACCTAAGTCTGGAGTCCTTTTCTGCCTTTTCCTGTGTTTTATTTGGGTGCATTCATAGCTCTCCATCTTCATTAGTGGCCCAGCAGGGGGCTGGCACCATGCTGTGGCTGGCTTTTGCAGGCTCCCTGGGGTGTATCAGAGACCTCAGAACTCAATACCCCACTATAAAAATAAAACACTGAGCTTCAAACAGCCTTTTGATGGAACAAAGCCATATATTCCAATCTGCTTGGGCATATCAAATTGCTGTCCCTGCTAAAGCTGCTTTTTGCCTTTTTTTCCTTTTTTCAATGTACTTGCTTCTTTTGATAGCTTCTGTTCTGTTTGACCCGCTCTTTATTTCAGGTCAGTGTTTCTATGCATATGAGAAAACTTCCTTTCTGGGCAAAGACCTTTTGTATCTAAATCATCTTACAACTTCCTTTGAGTGATGTAGACAGAAGGCACTTCTCATTAAGAATTAAGCTTTTTGCCCTAATTGACATAATTTCAAGTTCATATCTGAAATTTAGGAATATAAGCATATTCAAAAACAGTATTTGGAGGAAAAAAGAAAACAAATTGAGGAGGTGGTAAATTTCTAATTTTTGTTACAAATTATTCAGTTGTAACGTAACTAAGGAAATTTTTGTCTGTATCCTAATATGAGCACAGAACACACTAACTTCAAAAGATATGTCATTTATGAATGAGTTAGGGTATAGTTCAGGAAAAGGGGGTTAATTTTAAAGCAACATTGAAGTAGAAATTAGAATGATGTAGTTTCTTTGTTTCTTTGATGATGTGTGTATATACTTAAGAGGATTTAATCTTCTTTGCCTCAGTAGTTATCTGTTCACTGTAGGAATGCTATGATAGTTTTAATAATTTAGTTAACGTTACCTTGAGATTTTCTGATAACATCTGTAAATATGAGATATCCTTAAAACTTTGGAATAAGTCTTCTTTTTAAAATGAAGGGACTTATTTTGCTTATAGTGTTTTACATTAAAAACATCCTAGAAGAAGAATGATGCACATTGGTATGGTTTAGCAAAAATTTATGTTTGTTATTTTTAGTGAATCTTTTGCTGAGTCAGGAAAATTTTGGTGATTACTGATTTCTTCAGAAGAAAAACTGCTAAAATTTAAAAACAATTATTATTGTAAAAGTTAGAAAGCATATTCATTTTCAAGATCTATAAGAGTTTAGAAATGCTTTAGAAATTTAAATGCACAAATCAGCAAAAAAAAGGAAAAGACATGTGATATTCTTTAGACATAGTTCCACACCACTCCATTAAAAGAATATGCTTGTCTTCATTTCTTAGTTCTTGCCAAATCTGTTCATTGTTGTTACACAGCATTCCATCTTTTCCCCCCTATTTTTACATCTTTATAGTTTTTTGTATGTTCTTTTCTGAAATTATGCAGGTGTTCTTTTAAATTAAATTGTCAAATGACCTAAAATGAAATGATGATCAATTATGGGCTTTATTTATCTTCACATTATTTTGGATTTTTTTTTGTTGAAATTCATATTGTTCACAAGCACTTATGTTTCTGGGTGTCTGATGTGTCAAATATGTTCTCTTTAACCAATCCTTAGTTTTGATTTTTAGTGCTGGTGACATAGGTGAATACATTCCTTTTTCATTTAGTTTTCTTTTGAGGTAAACAACATTATTTTTCATTTTTTCTTCAAAATAGTAAAAGACAAAAGACAATAAACCAATAAACAATCCATTGGAAGACCGAGAAGACAAAAGAGATCAATGAATAAGTTCTTAGAAAGTGTTTGATTCAAATATTCAAGTCTAAACTTCTATTTCTTTTTAAGGTCCATATATTGTCTTTACATAATGATTGAGCATATTTATTTTGTAACAGACCAACTTGTGAAAGTGTTTAAGAGCCACATTTTAAGTGCAACTGATTTTGATAGGTCCATCACAATTTTGCAAAAAATGTCATATAAGATACTGCTCTATATTCCTTACTCATTTCCTTTTTCATTGTTTATTGTTTACTTAATTTTCCATTGATTAATATTGTAAATTTCCTGTTGGAAGACTAACTTTATGCCTAATTTAATTGCATGTTGATCTCTTTGATATATGTTGCAAAATATTTCCCTTGTTCTCTTTTTTGAGGTATCACTGCTGCCATATATCTTCCATCCACTTCCAATCCTCAATAAAATATGAAAGTAGATATGGAGGGGGTGCAGATTGGGGAGGAAGGGAAAATTTGTAACAAGTAATCATAGTAAAAAAAATTTATATTCCAGTATTTTTATTTTTTATTAAGTCCATCACTTTTCTATTAGCAGGTTGATTTAACATTATAGTGTTATTATCCTTGTATGATTTGTTCTTTTTCTGCTCTATTTTCTTCGCATCAGTTTATATTATTCAGGATTCTCTGAAATCTTCTCTTGTCATTTCTTATAGTGCTATAATATTATTTCCTATAATTTGTTTATCAATTACCAATTAGAGTCTAGTAAATTTGTACAATTTTTTCTATCATTTGATTTTGTTTTAACATTTCTTGCTATCTCACAGAGCCATTGATTTTTTGCTTGTTCTGTTTTAGTTTTCAAAGTCTATTCCTTGTTAACACTTTTTTCTTCTGAGTTAATTTATTCTCATTTTAATCCTTTCAGGCTTTCATTTCATTAAAAATTTTATTTCTTTTACATATTCATGTAGTCAGTGTGGAAATTTTTTTTTAAAATTTTGTTTATATTCATTATCAAACTATTTTCTATGTGCTTGATTTAGGGGCATTTTTAGATTTTGTAAAAATATTTTTATGTTTTTTACTTTATTTATTTAAACTTTATTTCCCAAATTGGGCCTATTTATATTGAGGTTCTTCTTCACTTCTGAGTGAGGTTCTTGACCTTGCTTTAATGAGTTCCTATGTTTAGCTTTACTTATTAGGATTCCCCTATCTGCATTCCCCTATCTGCAATTTTTGAGGTTGTATATCCTAGATCTTGAGAAACTTCTGGAAATAGAATTTTCAGTAACTTGACAAAGTCTGGGTCCTAAAGTTTCTATATCTTGCTACTACCAGGCCCCAGTTTTTCATTCTCATTCCACAGACTTCCTTAGTTCTTCCTGGACTTTTTTTGATCACCTTGAAGCTTTTTTGGGGACTTTTACTCTTGCTGCCTTCTGATTTAGGATCTTGTAGTCTCTAGCATCTCATCATTCTGGGAGGACTCTGGGTTGTTTGCTTTAGTCCTGACTTTTCTGCTAACATCCTTCCTTACTGCAAATAAACTTCTGGCCTAATTTTTGTTCACTTCTGAAGTAGAAGTAATCATTTACTGTAGTTTCTTATTATATTTCTTGATCATCATTTATTGCAATGTTTTGCAATTTTTTGCTGGAGTAGGTATATGGAATGTAGGTGGTCCATCTTTATTCCTATGTTTATCTTACTAGAAATTCAAAAAAATAATGTTTACAAAGATTTCTGAAAATTTTTTAATAAAACAGTGGAAAGAGTTACGAATTTTTAGCCATAGAATTTGAATTTGAATTCTTACTCTGCTTCTTGGAACTATAAGAAAGTCATCGAGCTTACTTGGGCCTTCATTTCCTTGATTGTAAAATGAAATGCAGTGGTCTAGATGAGCATTTGTATAATTTGGTGACATTTTTCATTTATTCTCATGGTGAGGAATGAGGTTTCGTTAAAATGGATTTAGTCAGTGATGTTATAATGTAGTAGAATGAGTCCTCGGTTTTAAAAGTTGGTGTCATTGTTTAATAGATGTATAGTTATTTTCTGTTTTGTACTATTCTGTTCCACTTACCTTAATTATCTAAACTTTGAAGAAGTTCATGAAGAAATATCTTCTTTTTAGAATAACATTGCTTATTCAATTGTTTCTTTCTCTTATTAATAAATAAAATGCATTTATTATGTGCTAGGAATTGTATTTTGCAATATGTCCATCACTAATATCATAAGAGATTATAAAATGTCAGGAGTCATATAGAATGCCACTACAGATGGGAAAGGAAAAGGAAATAAGAATTTATATGATATCTCCTATATGCTAGCCACTTTGCTATCATATTTGATCCTTAGAACAACCCTTCAAAATAGTTGCTATTATTATCCTCACTTAAAGGTTGATGAAATCAAGGCAGAAAGGAATTGATTGACTTTTCCAATGTCACATGGTAAGTAGGCATATGAGTCTGGATTTCATCTTTTTGGCTAGAGATGTAGTGCTCTATCCACTTATCCACTTAGATACTCATCTCATCATCATTCAGTGTATATAATAATGTGACTTTGGGAACCAATTTTTAAGTGGAAGTTTTAAAAAAATTCTTCCTTCTGTAATTAGATCTATCCTCAAATTTTTTTTGAATAAAACCTTTTTAAGATTTCTATATCTTATTCCATGCTATGTTATGTACTTGGTTTTATGTTTTTAAAATAGTCTCTGTTTTACGACAACATTTTCTCCTTCATGTATAAGATACCCTCCCAGGCAAGTTATGAAGGATGCTTGCTGGATTTTTTTTTCAGTGTAGAGATTCTTAAGCAGAATTAAGAAATAACATTTTTAAGAAACATGGAAATTTTCAAATTTGTTTTTCCTGGAGGCGGCTGACAGTGGATTGACAACTTCACCCAATAATACTAGAGTCATTGGGAGGGTACAGTATCTAATATTGTTAATTGTTCTGCTTTAATGAAATTTTTATGAATATATGCCAATTCTTGTGTTAAAGGGAGTCTAATCTAGAATAAAGATTTTCATGGCTTTTTAATGTTAGGAACTCTTAACTAAATAAAAAACTGATTAAACATAGAATGTGGTAATTCAGTTGTGAACCTTTATGGATATTTGAAGAAACTGGGATATTTTGATGTATAAATAAGGAGTTTGGGATTTTTGAGGGTTTGAGAGGTAAAGTTTTGATGTTCTTTTTGCTTTTCTTCCTGATCAGATAGTTGTCTTAAGTCTCAGTTTACCTATTCTGATACAGTATACTCATAATTGAAATATATTAAAATGGGAATTGGATGATGGGATGGGAAGGAATATTATTGGTTTTTTTTGTTAGCATTATTAAGTAGAAATATCTTTTTACCATTCTTTTTTATTGGTCATGAGCCTCTTTGACATTTTCAGATCTATAAATTTATTATCAGATTAACCTTTTTAAGTAAAGGGTTAGGGAATCAATGTCCTTATTTGTGAAGTACCTTATGACTTGAAGTGCCAGTTTGCTACTTTTTAAAAATATTATCTCATTTCATCACTTTTAAAATGTGTAAACTAAAAAACACAAGGGAATATAAACATTTAAAACATTTAAAATATATATTAAAATTTACAAACTTTTGATCTGGAAATCCCTCTCCTTTAAGGGGAAGATTTAGGCAATAATACAATACTCTATCATTTCATCATATGTTCATTTTTCATAGTGAACATTTTTAAAATCAACCAATTAGAAATAGTTTTAATTATGAATGTACCCGATTTCATAATAGATTTATTTTTAGATTGTTATAAATAACAACAATTATAAGGCAGTTTATCTTGAAATTTAATGATCAACCTTTATATGGTAGCTCAAACTGCTCATCTGTGGTGCTATCTTGGGCATTGTTTCTTTAGTCCTTAACTTTCTTAAGTTTCCATTGTCAATAATTTAATTTATTCCTAATTTATATATATATATACATATATATTTGCTATTTTAAAAATATTGAGTCTTTTGAGTTTTTTAGACTTTTTTCTCCATAAAAAGAACAGAGATTATAACTATGCCTTAATAATATGTAAGATTGTAACGAGTAGTTAAAATAATGAATTGTAAAGTGAATTAAATCACTTATGTGAATAGATAAATGGTCCCTAAGGATTCTCAAGCTTATTTTCAGGTGATTATTCCCAAACTTTAACAGGAGTATTAGGACAAAACTAACTAAAATCTTAGAAGATTTGAATTCCTGCTAATCCTTGAGAGAAAATGTTAATGAACCAAGAAACTTCTAAAATTCAAGCAAGAAGAATAAAAATATTAAAATCAAAGAAGTTAATTTGCTTCTGAATAATTTGGAATTCAGTATATTATTACTCAAAAATTCTTTATATAAGTGAATATTATACTTGTTCTTTAAAGGTCTGTGATTTTTTTTTAACAAAACTATTAATAAATTTATAATTTTCTTTTTAGTATGCTCAATTTGTTTTTAAAAAAATGAGGGATGGAGGGAGAGCTTGGCTCCTTCATTTCTTGAAGTTTTCATGACATCATCAACATGGAATGAAAGAGGGTCTAAGTATCACCTAGTATAATAAATAAGAACAGTACGTACCAACATTTTCCATTTATATATGTCATGTAGGGAACATAGTTTTCAAATTTTTAGTACTAGTAAATCCTTGAGGAGTTGTGAATTATTGTTTTAACTCCTGCATTGAAAATACAAAGTAAATAATTTAAAAAATGAACTCATTGTGTTTTCCCTTCATGGTAGTAAATTTTAAATATTCATAAATTTTATATTAGAAAACATAATTTAATTAGAAGCACAATTTAATTAGAAAACATAATTTAAAGCATTGAAGTTGTCATTCTTCTGGCCTTTTCTCTTGCATATTTGATAAGTTTTGAAATGACTCCGCCTCAGTGTTCAGAATTGAAGCAATCTGGCTCAGTCTGATACCATGAAATCCCAGAAACTCAAGGTAACAACATGCACTGAATGAAAAAAAATTTTATATGGGGATAATTTTTCTTGTCATTTGTACAGCCTTTGGTACAAAGAAGTTTTAGTGTTGAATGTCAAATCTGGTCTAAGGAATGGGAGATGGGGGGGGTGGAATTTCTATTTCTACAGAAATAGACTTGGACTTTAAAAATTTAAACAATCAGAAGATGACATAATAGGTAATGGATACTTTGATATGAAATCTTGAATAGAATTGTAAGGAGATGTAAGAAAATGCTATCCTTTTTTCTGATTATTTTCTCTAATAGTTTTTTTAAAGAACTAAAAAAGTATGGTCAACTTCTAGTTTATCCTTTGAAAATTTCAAAGAGATTTATAATTATTGACAAAAAGTTTTGAATTTCATAAGTCAAGAAATATATATTCATAATAATAAATGGTGATAGAAGATTTGGGTCTTGTAAAATGTCACGTTGTGACTAAGAATTCATAGTTTTAAGATATAATCATTTAATCTCACCACTCCATTGTATATTCTTCTAACAGTTCTCTGTTAAGTGCTTTTCATCACTATGGAGATTTACTAAATCATATAGCTTCACTAAACTGAGTGGCTTTGGAAGAAGGGTTATCTCTAGACATCAGTGACATCATGTCTTTTTTCACATACCATTTGGATGAATATTAACCCACATAATTCTTGTAAAGTGTATTATAAGAAAGCCACAGAAGATTTTATTCAATTTTGAAATGTCTTGTTTGAATTTTTTACATCAATTTGAGGACCTCCCTTAAGGTTCAGTTTTGAGCTTAAGCACTATGGTCATGTATTTATCAAGACTGTAGAACAAAAATCATCACTTGTGTCCAGAGAAAGATAAGCCCCAATTCAGATAGTTTATAATTAGTGAGATATAAAGGATACAGAGCTAATCACAGAGCCAGGAAGACTTGAGTTCTAGTTCTTGCTTTTAGACTTGACTATTGGGTCATTGGCAGTGTTTATGTAACCTCTCAGGGCCCTAGGCAATCTTTTAGACTACAAATTATACAGAATTTGAAAATCTTCATTAATCTTACGTATGCACAACTAGTTTTTCTATCTTCGAATTGGGGGTGGAAATAATGTTTTATGTATTGTAATGGATCATTCAGGTAAGGGAACTTTGTCCACCTCCTTTATATCTTCATGTCTGTCCCGACTCCCTTTCGTTTCTCTTCCCTCCTTTCACCTCCATATTAGATTGTATTATGAAAAGAAGAAAGTCTAATATTAGAGAGGGAAAGGTTATTCTGTTCTATTTTGATGAATCTGGAGCATTAGGAAACATTCCAGGCACCACATTTTACCTGGAATTTTAGCTAGAGAGTTTACTAAACCAACTAGACCAACCAGGATAAATGATTGAAGGAAAAAAACATTTGTTAAGTGCTTAACATTCGTTAAATACAGGATTATAGCTTGAGGATAAACATGGAAAAATCTAAACAGTTATGACTTTCAAAGATTTCATACTTTAATTGGGGGGTCTCCACATAAAAGAAATTCTCTGTAGTGCAAATGAGAAGGCCTGGAAGTTCTTAGGTTGCTGTGTGGATGGCAAGGTCCAGGGTTCTTATGTTTTCAAATAGTTAAGATGAACATGGTAGGTGACTCCAGGACATCAAAATAAAGATAGAAGGAGCCAAGATCCTCTGGTAGTGATGTAGGATTTTATGGAGTGATAAGTGAGATGGTGAAGCCTAATTGTCTTCCATGGACAATGGAAGGAATGAAGTTTTTCACCTCTATGTCTATATTTTATGTTATTTCTGGTTGTTTGAGATTGATTCTGGGACAGGTGATGTTAGGGAACAAGGAAAAGGTGAGTTTTGGATTGCTCTTCCAATACCTGACCTAGAATAGGTTCTAGTTCATCTTGGCTCTGGGGAGAGAAAAGATGTGAGGGAATGTGAAGATTCAGCTGGACTTAGGTGTTGGAAGGGTTGTTTCAGGAAAGAATAGTTAGACCTTTCCCCTACTCCCTCTACCCTCCCCACTGGGAGGCACAACTAAAGGCAATCGGTTCAAGTTACATAGGGAAATTTAGGTATGATTACAGGGAAGAAAAAACAACCTTGTAGATAATTAGAGTTACCTAAAAATGGAATAGCTTATTTTAGAAGGTAGAAGTTTTCTGCTTACAGAGTAAAGGTTGGTTGTTTGCTTGTTAGGTTTGCTGTAGAGGGACAGGTTGAACTAGAAAAGAATAGTGGTGCCCTACAACCTTGCTTTTTTACTGGACACTATGTCTCTGAACTTCATACTAGTTCTGTGAGTCTAAGACCAAAGGTCTATGTATATTTTTATTGTATATAATATTTAAAATTTTTTTATGGGCAGGCTATTACAGAATTAGAAACATTTCTCAATAATCTATGCTGGCCACAGTTAAGCCAATAAACATTTATTAAGTGCTTATTCTGTGCTAGACCTTAATGCTAGGAATATAGATAAAAACAGAAAGAAAGATGATCATTCTTCTTAAGTTTACATACTTTAAAAAATTTTCTTTTCATAACATAGTATGATAAGAAAGAATTATTCGTGAAATTGCAAATGTATTTTCTATAACTTGCTTTTCTTTTAAAATATATGATTAAGTTTTCTGGTAAATTTCTTTTTTTATTTTTCTTTCTTCCTTCCTTCTACCAGAGAGATTACTATTAGACAAATAGTCTCTGTGTCCAACATTATTCTCTATATTGCTTCTGTTTGTTTTTTAGTTTTTTATATGGATGTAGACAATGTCTTTCTTCAAATATATATATATGTATACATATACATATATATAGGTATGTGTATATTCAAATTATAATCTTTTGTAATATATATATGATAATCAAAATTACTTATTCACTCCATGTTCTTAATACAATATTGCTCTTACTGTATAGTGCTCTTTTGATTTTGCTTATATCACTCTTTATTATTTTATATGTCTTTTCATGTTTTTATAAGAACACTGAGTTCAGCATTTTGTTTTCCACAGTTGTGTTCTGTCATAATCATCTACCACAGCTTGTTTAGCTATTTGTACATTCATGTAATATTCAGGTCTTTCTCATCACAAAGTGAGCTGTTGTAAACATTTTAGAATGTATGAGTTCTTTTCCATTTTCTCTAACCATCTATATTCTTTGATCCAACGATATCACTACTAAGTCTGTTTTGAGGTGTTTACATTCTAATGAGAAGAGAGAGTTCATAAAAAGGAAGTGAAAAGTGAGGAAGTAGTTAGAATATAGAAAGTCCTGTAGAGATGAAATAATCATAGTTTGGAGAAAGATTACAAGAAATTCACCCTGAAACTCCTCTTTACACTGAAAGTTCTGAGATGAAATAGTCAATTAGAAAGTGAGTTCTCTGGTGTGGAGACTCAATGTGAGAAGTCACCTAGGGGTGGAGTAAACTTCCAGAGCAAAAAGGTTTCTATAGCATGGTAAAGAACTTCTTGTGGTGATGTAACAGTGCAGCTTGAAGAGGAATGAAACTTCCACATACTTCATACCCAATCCACAGTAAGATTACAGCACTTGGAAACTATGATATGATACCTAGAAAGTAAAACACCTAAAGTCTTTGAAGAAGAATTCTACTAGTTCAATTGGCACTATCTCATTTGGGCCCACTAGGTTTTAGTGATGTTTGGACTTAATTCCAGGGTTGAGATTGTACAAGGGAAAGAAACCATAGGAGCCCTTGGGTGCATAACCCGTGTCAAACTACCAAGATAACGAGGCAATATTCAGGAATTTCTGCAGAGGAGGGAGGTCCTCAATTTCAGCCTTCATATGGAAGCAGGGGCTTCCAATCTCATTCAAGTGGATGAGCAGGGCAGAATCTCCCTTAAACACAAGGTTGTATTCTAGAAACTTAGGCCAGAGATGTGAGTAATTAGGAGAAAATGCTACCTCCTAAAAGGAAATAACATGTAGAGCAAAATCATCCTGGAAGAAGAGAATTATCCGATAACAAGTTTATGTGTAGTCTCAGAGAAAAGAAGAACTTTCCAGAAGGTCATTAAGATTATTTGGAAGAAATGAAAAGCATGTATAAAATTTAATGTTTAATGAAATGACAATGAGGAAAGAATGAATGGAAAGCACTAATTGCTTAGAATAGAACATGGTAAGCCTTATCCAAGAATTAGACTTTTTGAATAACAAATTGGGCCAAACAGGAAGCAGTGTTTGTATGAAAAAAATAAGAAATATTAAAACAAAGTCTAAAGTTTTGGGGAAAAAATAAGAAATATGCTATCCAAAATGAGGCAAATGGTAGATGGCTCGGGATAGATCACTGGACTTGGAGGCAGGAAGACTTGAGTTCAAATTTGGCTTCAAACAGTAGCTGTGACCCTAGGAAAGTCCCCTAATTCCTCTTGGTCTTAATCCAAAAGAGAAAGAAATGCCAAACCATTTTAGCATCTTTGTCAAGTAAACTGAATGAACAATATGTCCATGGGATCACAAAAAGTTGGAAACTATAATCAATGACCTAGGAAAATAGGTGTAGGAAAGATAATATTAGGTATCATTGGTATTACCGGATAATGTTTTTCTTTTGCCAATTGAAGATATTATCTTTTATGAAATTATAAATTAAAACTTTCTATATCTATTAGAGGCACAAACCAAAGTGAAAAATAAAAACTATCTATTGGTCACTCACTAAAAAAAAATTGAAAATTCCAAAGAATGTTATAGTCAAATTTTGGAGCTTCCAAATCAAAGGAAAATCAATAACAATAACTGAAATTAACCAGAATAATGGTGTGCTTCTAGCACCAAGCAATTAATGTTAATATCACAAAATTTGTTGCAACTATTAAAAAGGAGAGAAAAATCTCAGAAATTGATATTCCAAAAAACAAAATATAAAATCTTACCATGAAGAATAAATTGCAAAAATAAATATAATCTTATAGAAAAATATGGATATTTAAATGAATTAAATCTTTTTAAAGCATTACTGATCAAATAGGACAGTAACTTTGAAATATAAATATGAGGTGCGTTCTAGACAGAGCTAGAAACCAAATTAATTCATAACTTTGGAAGGGGTTATACATGAAGTCTTTGCATTGTAAGAGGGGAAAAAAGAAACATGTTCTTCCTGAACTTTAATTTCTTACAAAGTTCACTCAGGGAGTTAAATAAAAAGTTATGGTACTTTTTTATTTTGGTTTTTTTTTTCATGATCTTTGGGGCAAAAAAGAAAGGTTAGGGAATATACCAAAATCCTAATAAGTTTCAGGACTTTTGCACCAGGCAGCCAGAAAGAAACAATTCAAATACTGTGGAGCCATAATTAGGATTACTCAGGATCTCTAAGCTTCCACCTTAAAGAATCAAAGGGCCTAGAATCTTATATTCCACAAGGCAAAGGAACTTGGATTACACCCAAGAATAAGCTATCCAGCAAAAATGAGCATTATCTTTCAGGGAAGAACATGAAAATTTAATGATATAGGTGAATTTCTAATTTTTAATTCTAATCTATTTCTAATGGAAAGACCAGATCTGAAGAAAAAATTTGACTTCCAAACACAGAACACAAGAGAAGCATAAAAAGGTAAAAAAGAAAGAACTCTTGAGAAATACATTTCTAATACGGGTCTACTCAGAGAATGTGGGTATAATTGATTTTATTTTCATAATATGAAAAAGAAAGTAGAGCTAGAAAGGGGATCATTCTGGAAAAAGGAGGTAAAATAAGGTTAAAAAAGGAGGTAAAATAAGGTAAAAAAGGAAGTAAAATAAGATAAAAGGGAGGTAAAATAAGATAAAATCTCATGAAGAGGCAATGAAAAGCTATTATAATAAAGGGAAAGAAGGGAGGGAGATGAGCAGTGTGTGAATCTTACTCTCATCAGATTTGGCTCTGAGAGAATAATAGACTTACTTGGTATCACAAAGAAACTTGTCCCACCTTATAAAGAAGTAGGAGGGAAAGGGGAAAAGGGGGGAAAGAAAGGGAAAGACTAATAGAAGAGAAAACAGAAGAATTAGGGGAAAGGTATAAAAAAGGGGGTGGGGCTCTAAAGGGGAAGGACTGTTTGAGGGACTTGGTCATGAAAAGCAAAATACTGGGGAAGTGGAAGGGGGATAGGAAAGAGAAAAACAAAACCTGAGGTAATTAAAATGGCAGGAAATACAGAATTAGTGATTTTAACTGTGAATGTGAATGGAATGGACTCTCCCATAAAGTGGAAGCAGATAGCAGACTGGATTAAGAGCCAGAATCCAACAATATGTTGTTTACAAAAAAAACCCAACACATTTCAAGTATAATAACATATACAGAGTGAAGGTAAAGGGCTGGAGCAGAATCTATTAAGTTTCAGGTGAACAAAAAACAAAGAAAAACAAAAAAAAAAGGAGGGGTAGCAATCCTGATCTCAGATCAAGTAAATACAAAGATCTAATTAAAAAGACAAGGAATGAAACTATATCTTAGTAAAAGGTACCATAGATAATGGAGCAATATCAATACTAAACATATGTGCACCAAGTGGTATAGCATGGAAATTCCTGGAGGAGAAGTTAAGAGAGATGCAAGAAGAAATAGACAGCAAAACTATACTAGTGGGGGATCTCAACCTTGCTCTCTCAGAACTAGATAAATTGAACCACAAAATAAATAAGAAAGAAATTAAGGAGGTAAACAAAATGTTAGAAAAGTTAGGTATGATAGATCTTTGGAGAAAATTGAATGGAGACAGAAAGGAGTTTACTTTTTTCTCAGGAATTCATGTAACTTATACAAAAATTGACCATGTTTTAGGGCATAAAAACCTCAAAATCAAAAGCAGAAAGGCAGAAATAGTAAATGCATTTTTTCAGATCTTGATGTAATAAAAATCACATGCACTATAAGGCCAGGAGAAAACAGACCAAAAGCTAATTGGAAATTAAATAATCTCATCCTAAAGAATGAATGGGTGAAAAAGCAAATTACAGACACAATTAATAATTTCATCCAAGAGAATGACAATAATGAGACAACATATCAAAATTTGTGGGATACAACCAAAGTGGTTATAAGGGGTAACTTTATATCTCTAGATGCTAACTTACATAAAATAGAGAAAGTGAAGATCAATGAATTGGGCTTACAATTAAAAAAGCTAGAAAAAGAATAAATTAAAAATCCTCAATTAAATATCAAATTGGAAATTCTGATTTCCAATCAGAATGGGAGATTAAAATGGGAGATTAATAAAATTGAAAATAAGAAAATAATTGAATAAATAAATAAAAGTAAGAGTTGGCTTTATGAAAAAAAAACAACAAAATAAATAAGCCTTTAGTTAATATAATTAGAAAAAGGAGAGAAGAAAATCAAATTGTTAGTCTCAAAAATGAAAAGGGGAGAACTTTCCATCAATGAAGAGGAAATTAGAGCAATAATTAGGTGTTACTTTGCCCAAATTTTGCCAATAAACTTGATAATCTAAATGAAATGGAGGAATATCTACAAAACTATAGATTGCCCAGATTAACAGAAGAGGAAATACATTATTTAAATGGCTCCATTTTAGAAAAAGAAATAAAACAAGCTACTCATCATCTCCCTAAGAAAAAAATCTCCAGGGCCATATGGATTTACATTTGAATTCTACCAAACATTCAATTAATTCCAATACTGCATAAACTATTTGAAAAAATAGGGAAAGAAGGTGTTCTACCAAATTCTTTTTATCACACAGATATAGTGCTGATAGCTAAACCAGGTAGGGTAAAAACAGAGAAAGAAAATTATAGACCAATCTCCCTAATAAATATTGATGCAAAGAGGTTACAAAAAATCATCCCCAGGATATTATATACCCTTACCAAGTAGGATTTATACTAGGAATGCAGGGATGGTTCAATATTAGAAAAACTATTAGCATAATTGACTATATCAATAACCAAATTAACAAAAAACATGATTATCTCAATAGATGCAGAAAAAGCATTTGGTAAAATCCAACACACATTTCTATTAAAAAACACTAGAGAGTATAGGAATAAATGGACTTTTCCTTAAAAGTCAGTAGCATCTATTTAAAACCATCAGCTAGCTTCACATGTAACAGTGATAAACTGGAACCATTCCCAATAAGATCAGGGGTGAAACAAGATTGCCCACCATCACCATAAATATTCAATATTTTATTGGAAATGCTAGCTTTTGCAATAAGAGAAAAAAAAGAGAGTAAAGGAATCAGTGTAGGTAATGAGGAAACCAAATTATCACTCTTGCAGATTATATGATGATATACCTAGAGAACCCTACAGAATAAACTAAAACTATTAGAAATAATCCACAATTGTAGCATAGTTGCAGGATATAAAATAAATCCACATAAATTATCAGCATTTTTATACATCACTCACAAAATCCATCAGCAAGAGATACAAAGAGAAATTTCATTTAAAATAACTGCAGATAGTATAAAATATTTTTGGGAATCTATCTGTCAAGGAAAAGCCAGGAAATATATAAGCAAAACTAAAAAATACTTTCCTCACAAATAAAGTCAGATCTAAACAATTGGAAAAATATCAAGTGCTCTTGGGTAGGTCGAGCAAATATAATAAAGATGACAATACTACCTAAAGTAATGTATTTATTTAATGTTATACCAATCAAACTTCCAAGAAACTATTTTACTGACTTAGAAAAAATAACAACAAAATTTTTGTGGATGAACAAAAAGTCAAGATTTTCAAGGGAATTAATGGGGGAAAAAAAGCAAATGAAGGTGACCTAGTTGTACCAGATCTAAAACTATGTTATAAAGCAGCAGTCATCAAAACCATTTGATACTGGCTAAGGGACAGGTCAGTGGAATAGGTTAGGTTCACAGGACAAAATATTCAATTATTATAGTAATCTAGTGTTTGAAAAACCCAAAGACTCCAGCTTTTGGGATAAGAATTCACTATTTGACAAAACTGCTGGGAAAATTGGAAACTAGTATGGCAGAAACTAGGTATTCCCGTACACTTAACAACATATACCAAGATAAGGTTGAAATGAATTCATGATCTAGATATAAAGAATGATATTATAAACAAATTAGAACATAGGATACTTTACCTCTCAGATCTATGGAGGAGGAAGGAATTTGTGACCAAAGAAGAACTAGCAATCATTACTGATCACAAAATAAATAATTTTGATTACATTAAGTTCAAAAGATTTTGTACAAACAAAACTAATGCAGACAAGATTAGAAGGGAAGCAATAAACTGGGAAAACATTTTACATTCAAGGGTTCAGATAAAGGCCTCATTTCTAAAATATATAGAGAATTAACTCAAATTTATAACAATTCAAGCCATTCTTTAATTGATAAATGGTCAAAGTTAATAAATAATTTTCAGAAGACAAATTAAAACTGTTTATAGTCATATGAAAATGTCTTGTACATCACTGTTGATTAGAGAAAGGCAAATTAAGACAACTCTGAGGTACCACTACACACCTGTCAGATTGGCTAAAATGAGAGGAAAAGATAATTACGAATGTTGGAGGGGATGTGGGAAAACTGGGACACTGATACATTGTGGGTAGAACTGTGAACAAATCCAACCATTCTGGAGAGCAATTTGGAACTATGCTCAAAAAGTTATCAAACTGCATTCCCTTTGATCCAGCAGTGTTTCTATTAGGCCTATATCCCAAAGAGATCTTAAAGGAGGGGAAGGGACCCACATGTGCAAAAATGTTTGTGGCAGCCCTTTTTGTAGTGTCAAGAAACTGGAAACTGAATGGATGTCCATCAATTGGAGAATGGCTGAATAAATTATGGTATATGAATATTATGGATTATTATTGTTTTGGAAAAAACGACCAACAGGATGATTTTAGAGAGTCTTGGAGAGACTTACATGAACTGATGCTAAATGAAATGAGCAGAAGCAGGAGATCATTATACAGGGCAACAAGATTATATGATGATCAATTTTGATGGACATGACTTTCTTCAAAAATGAGGTAATTCAAACCAGTTCCAATTGTTCAGTGATGAAGAGAGTCATCTACACTCAGAGAGAGGATGGTGGGAAGTGAGTATCGACCACAACATAGCATTTTAATTCTTTCTGTTAATATTTTCATGCATTTTGTTTTCTTTCTCAGATATTTTTCTTTTAGATATGATTTTTTTGTGCAGTAAGATAATTGTATAAATTTGTATACATATATTGAATTTATCATATGTTTTAAGACATTTAACATTTATTGGACTCCTTGCCATCTGGGAGGGGGGAAGGAGGGAAAAATTTGGAATGGAAGGTTTGCAAGAGTCAATGTTGAAAAATTACCCATACATATGTTTTGTTAATAGAAAGTTTTAATAATAAAAAAAGCAATTTCCTTTTACAAGGCCTACTCCTTTATCCCCATAAGTGCTTTCTTCTGTGGACCTGGTCCTGTTTTTTACTTTCACAGGCATGCTTTTGGGCTGGATAAACTCACCTGTTGTCCTTAGTTTCACTGCCTCTCTCTCCCCTCCCCCCAATTTTCCAATTCTTTTTATATATTATTTTCTCCATTAACATATAAACTCCTTAGGAGTATGCCCTGTCTGCCCTGTCCTTTATAGTTACATTTTTATCTCCTGAATTTAGCCCAATACTTGGCATATAGGATGCATTTAAATATTATTCTCCTTTCTTCCAAGCAGTTTTCTGCATGCTTCAATCAGCTCTAACAATTTTCTTTACCCTCTTTTATTCTATTTAGCTTTTCTTGACTTCCTGTTTTCCCAGTTTTTGCTAAGTCTTTCCCTTTATTCTTTTTAAGTTAACTTTTGTATTTTTTTTTTCTGTTAGATTTTCTTCAATTCTTTTCTTCAATTTAGGTCATAAGTCTGTCATTTCCGGCTCTCTTCAACAATGAAATGTTTCAAACAATTTCCAGTTGTTCACTGAAGAAAGCCATATACACCCAGAGAGAGGGATATGAAATGTGGACCACAACATAACATTTTCATGCTCTCGATTGATGTTTGCTTGCATTGTGTTTCCTTTATTTGATTTTTCTTTCTTGTAGGTACAATTTTTCTTGCACAACAATGATGTGTGGAAATATACATATATTCAATTTGTCAAGTATTTTAACATAATTAACATGTAGTGGATATCCTGCCATCTAGGGGAGGGGTGTGGAGTACAGGGGAAAAATTTGTAACAGAAAACTTTGTAAGGGTTAATGTTGAAGAATTACCCATACATATGTTTTGCAAATTAAATAAATAAATAAATAAATAAGGGAAAAAAATGTCTGTCATTTCCTCTTTTAGTACCTGTGATTCTTTGGAGTCTGTCTTCTTTATGTCTTCTCAATTCAGAATCCTACTTGTCTTTTTAAACTCCTTAATGAATTTTCTATTTCATGACCTTATTTCATTCATATAATTTTCTTTTAGAACCTATATTCTTATAGTTCTCATTTTGGAGTATTATGCTATTTTTCTATTGGAAATGAGGAGTCTAAAGGAGTATTTTTTCTTTCCCTTTTCTTGCTTCTTCATACTTGTTCTTTGCATTTTGACCTTTATTTGAATTTTAATGCAATTTTTCTTCTACCTTTTTGAATTTTTGTCGTCATATCTTTATATGCCTGATTTATACTAAGACTTTCTATCTTGAACTTTTTCTTACAATTTTATATTTCCATTTGTTTCTAGTTTCTCTCCTCATTCTTGAGGATTCTTTCACTTTTGTACAGTTTCTGTATCCACTACTAATCATTTCTCCTGTTGATGGTGGTGAGAGTTTGTCCTTTGTTGCCCAGTAATCTGGCCTCATCTGCGTTTTTGTTTTCTGTTTTCTTAAGTATGAAAGTAGTTATTTTTCCTTTAGTTGGCTCTCTACTGGATGTATCTTCTACCACTTCTACTCTGAAATTGTTCAATATTTCCTTTTTGATAGGTATGCAAAATCAATATAAAGCCTTTTGAGATATGAGGCTTTTTTTTTTTTTGCATTTTTTGGGTGTTATAGCTAGAATTCCTGAAATCTTGATCCTAAGGTAGAAACCCATGACATTGTCTTCTTTTTGTCCCTGACATTCAGGTTCGGGAATTGGGGCGTTAGCTTTTTTACTTGTACAGTGTAAATTCTTGATATTTTAACTGTTTTGTCTTTCTATCTTTTATCTTGTGGGTTCTTCTTTTCTTAATCTTCCTGGTACAGAATTTCTTTTTCTCAGTTTTAAGCTTATCAAGATTTGCAGAAAACAATTATTCTACCATTTTTCTACTTTTGTAATATCAGAATTTAGCTTAAAATATTTATGAAACTTTTTTTGTTCTCTAAAATCTTTGGAAATTGGATTATTCAGTTTGATTATGTATGCAGCATGAAATGTTTTGTATATTATCAGAAAAAATAAAGGGAAGACAGCTGTTAGGAAAAGAATTGTGAGAAATTAATGTGATTAAGTGAAAGGATAAATAAAAGAAGAATAAAATTTAATGTTTATCTAGAAGCTCTGAACAAATTTTCAGAAACTTTATCCAACATCTAAAAAGCAAGCAAATGTATGTAAAAAATCCTTTTCATGTCTGTTGCATTTCTTTTTAATTAGCTCAACAGAAATTGTTTTCTCTCAATGAAGTAATTTTTCATGTATAAAATGTGTAGTGAATATGAAAGGCCATTGTTCCAAATGGCCACCCAAAATAATAGCAGAAGTTCCAGATATCTTTTTTCAATTGATTCATTTATCAGAAGCCTTTTTAAACTAGTTGTGAACAATTCCTTAATCATTTCTTGACTAGGAGTGAAATATTTTGATCATTGTTTGCAATCAATTATGCTACAAATCAGGCAAACGTTTATTTGGGTCACTATATAATAGAGCATGCCAGCTAGAAATAGTCCAAAAAAGGGCATAATAGTGGTGTTTGATGGACCCATCTTAGGATAAGGAAGATTAAGTTTTTTTGTTTCCTCTAAATTCTACATTTACTAGATGCCTTTGCATCTTAAAAAAAAAACCCTTAAAGGGATGGAAGATTTGGACTTCCATGACACTTGTGTCTCATTCATATCAGTATGGCTCTCTTCAACAATGAAATGTTTCAAACCACTTCCAATTGTTCACTGAAGAAAGCCATATACACCCAGAGAGAGGGATGTGAAATGTGGACCACAACATAACATTTTCATGGTCTTGATTGATGTTTGCTTGCATTGTGTTTCCTTTCTCTGATTTTTCTTTCTTGTAGATATGATTTTTCTTGCACAACAATGATAAGTGTGGAAATATGTATACATAAATTCGATTTGTCAAGTATTTTAACACAATTAACATGTAGTGGATTTCCTGCTATCTAGGGGAGGGATGGGGACTGGGGGGAACAATTTGTAACAGAAAGCTTTGTAAGGGTCAATGTTGAAGAATTACCCATACATATGTTTTGCAAATAAAAAGTTTTAATAATAATAAAAAAATGAAAAAAAAGATTTTCAATGTTCTTTACACATTCTATCTCATTTGATCTTTACAACAACCCTGAATGATGGAATGATAGGTGCTATTATTATCCCTATTTTACAAATAAGGAAACTGAGTCAGAGTTTAAGTGCTAGCATTTGAATTTAGGTATTCTTGATTCTGATTCAAGGTTATTCTTTATACAGGTGAAAACAGGTCCAATTACTAGCCATTCCCTATCCTTTGTTTCCTTTCTTCCTTCCTATATAGAGTCTGGATAAATTTATAGTCAGTGTAGTAGTGGGAATATCAGAAGAATGTTAAAATTAGAAAAATATTAGTCTAAAAATCCAGCACACATTGATATATGGAGGATGTGTCCTTCATAACAAGAGAACTAACCAGATGGAGTGAACAATTTCATAAAATATGTTAAGAAAACAGGCAAGTTTGGGACAACTCGGTGGCGCAGTAGATAGAGCACCAGCCCTGTAGTCAGGAGGACCTGAGTTCAAATCTGGTCTCAGAAACTTAATACTTCTTAGCTGTGTGACCCTGGGCAAGTCAAAAAGGGGGGGGGAAGGCAAGTTCCCTTTATGGAGATATTGAAAAAATGAGTACATCTTGACATTTCCTGTTTTCAAGTAATGAATTTTGATTTAGAATCTTTAGTTGCTTTACAGAAATAACCATTTACCATGCTACTTAAAACATCTGCATAATGCCAATTAAACAATGCTGCCTGTTTCCTAAAAGAAAAAGACCTATATATGGTCTAATACCCAGTTTTTAATCTGGGATGGTGGTGGGCATTTACGCTTTTCTTGGCAAAGATCGTAAAGGGGTTTGCCATTTCCTTCTCTAATTCATTTTAGAGATGAGAAAACTTGACACACATTATTTTAAGTGATTTGTCCAATGTCACACAAGTACTAAGTAGCTGAGACTCCAGAAGAGGAGTCTCCTTGATTCAAAGTCTAGCACTCTAAATGACTCAGCTGCCCCAAAATACTGGAAATACAGAACAAAAAAAATAGAGAGAAATAGGTAAAGGAAATAAGCCACTGATCCTTTGGGCAACATGAAATGCATGAATTTTCTCTGCGGTATACCATATGTTTCAAGCCATTGTCTTGGTCCTCAGGTAAAATGGTGGCCTACACAGGCAATGTTCCATACTCCCTGTGAGCTATCTCATCCCTCATGAAACTCTTGTCTTTCCCTATTGTCGTCTCCCTTTGGGGTTACCCTCTTAAAGGCACAGAGAACAGAATCAATGGGATTGTTTTTCAGAGGGCACAAAAGGGGAAGGATCTGTAAGGTTTCTTTCCTACTAGTCTCTCTTTGAACTTCAATACAGGCCTAAGGAATTTTTTTTTTTTTTTTTACTTTGGGTGAGCTGATCTTGGATTATCTTCTCTGCAGAGGAAGGAAATATTTCTTCCAGTGATCTTAGTTGTCCCGTTCCTCCTTGCAGGAAACTATGTGTTCTATGAACTCTACTAGGGCTTTTTCTATGTCTGCAAATGTCCATTTTTGACCCAGTTTGCCAAAGGGGAAATATGAGGGAGAAATTATATAAGCCAGCTTGCTTTAAATACTTCTTGGTAAAAACCATTCTTTTCATTGTCATCAACCCTTCCATTTTTGTTACCTTTTCTTACACATTTTATAGTTCCATGCTGAGAAAGGTATGAACCACCTATTAAAATCAGTTCTATCTAAGTAGCCATTAAGTAACTCATACGCAAAAGATCTTCCAGTAAATGTTACTGTCACGCCCCTGTTCACACTGTGTATAATGATGGTCTAAATTAATAAGATCTAAATTCAGACACTGTGCACACATTAAGATTCACACCAATACATAGGGGGAACGTCAAGACAAATATCATACAGGACAAAATAGGATTCCAGCTACAAAGAACATGGAATTACTATCTAAATTTTAAACTCACTTTTCCCACGGACTATATATGAACTTATAGAAAAATTATGCTGAATTGGCCTGGCATGTAGTACACAATCCATGGACCATTTTCTATTATACACTTAAATGAGTACACCAAGGTTCTAGAGGGTGGCTGTCTATATTTGCTCTGAGGGTTGTGGAAGTAACACTAAAATACTGAGGTTTCTAGTACTATCAATTGTTAGCCCCCATTCACTGTCCTCTCTCTTGTTTATCAACTAGATGTAATTAAATTTTTAAAAAGTTATTTATTAAGGTGGTAGGCTAAGAACAGTTATTACAAAAACATTTCCCCAAATCAGTCAATCAGTAAACATTTATTAAGTGCCTACTCTAAGTTGTTCTACAATATTAGGGCAGCTAGGTAGCACAGTAGATAAAGTGCATGGACTGGAGTCAAAAAGAACTGATTTGAAATCTCCTTACTAGCTCTGTGGTAAAGGACTGGTCAATTAATCATGTATTCCCTATTTTCTTCACTAGTAAAATGAACTCTACTATCTGTTTCATTGAGTAAGAGTAAGCCACTTTAATATCTCAACCTCAGTTTACACATTCTGAGGGAAATGACTACATAAATAATTACATAAATAAAAACAATAATAGCACTTATTTTATAGGGTTGTTGTGATGATCAAGTAATATAATGTAGTTAAAGAGTGTTGCATAACCCTAAAGCAATATATAGATTATTGTCATCAATTTTTTATGTTTTTACAGATTCTTTTTTATTTCAGTTTATACTCTCAGTAAGTTTTTGTCTTTTTTCATTCATTGTAGAAACTACTTATTATGAATTCTCGTTTCTATTTTGCCTATTATTTCTTTTGTGTAGGTCAGAAATCCTACCAATTATTCCTTTTTTCATAATTCTTATTTCTCTCTCAGTGACATCCTTCACCAGTTCTTTCCTCTCTTGGAAATCTATAGTCTTCTGTTTCATCACCTATTTGTTCAGTTTCTTTTGTGTATGTTGGATCAGTTTTCTTTGTCTTGCAATTTTTATGTAGTGATATTTTTAGTCATTTTGTTTTAGTAGCCATATTATCTTCTGTTTCAATATCTTCTCTGTTGGTTAAAAAAGGTAGATTATAAAATCCAGAAAAAGTCATGGTTGCCCAATCCTGATTAGAAGAGGGAAACAGAAGGATAACTGGGTGGTCATTGGGGACTTATCAGACTGGTTATTTGATGTTTTGGAGAACTCTTATACCCAGGTAGTAACTGAGAAATAAGGTAAGAAGATTTCTCATAGACATACTGGGTCCACCCTGCCCCAGACTTATACAAGGGAATTTAATGGTGTCAGTTGCCAACTGGTAGATTTGTAGCTCTGTCCTTTGTCCTGGGTGATAGATCTTGGGGTGAGTGAAAAGGGGATATTTTCCCAGCAGTGGTATTCCCTGGTAGGGAAGTACTGGCCTACATAGGGGAAAAGGAGGAAATTAAAAAAAAACCTGCAACAGCTGGAAGAGTAGCAGTAGTAGTGAAAGCAGCATCATTGGTGTGATTCAGACTTAAGGTTTATTGTAAGGTTTTACTTCCAAAATTTAGTCCAGTCTGCTAAGGAATAACCAATCCAAAAGTCTCTGACATACAAGGATGGTACAATTTTGCTATTCTGATCAAATGGAGCTTTCCAGTTGGCTGCTAGGGGCAGAATCCAATAGTAATACATTCTTATTTACACCTGGTCCCCTTTCTAGAACTTAGAAATTTTAGACCAGGGAGAAAGGAGTCAGATTTTGCCCTGAATCTGACCATTTTGAGAACACTGAAATATCTAATGGTTTTTAGCCTGTTTGTGAGATTCTGAAATAATAGAACACTCAATTCCCCACAAAAGCAATTATAGCCCCAGTACAGATCTTCCCTCCAGATGTATGGGAGAAATCTCTAATATCATATCTAAACTCAAATCTGAAGTAGTTTAAGCGAATGGACAAACAACAACAAAAAAGAAGCATACCATAATGAGTTTTTTTGGCAGATATATTCAAAATACAAATGCAGCAGGAAATGATTCCAAAATATTATTTGATAAAAAACACAATCTGGTTATGAACTTAACTCAGAATTCTTGGAAAAGATGAAACAAGACTTTTTGTGTTTTTTTAAAGTTTAAAATTATATAAAAATTATATATTCCCCTTCCCCTGAGGCAATTGGGGTTAGGTGATGTGCCCAAAACATTTTTATAAATAGATTGAGAGTACTTGTGGGAAAAGTTACAAAAGAAATGAGTTATGGACAAAAGAATTAGAAAGGGAATGCTGAGCTTGACATAAGAGATACAAAACCTTGCCTACACAACAACCTCCTTATTAATTTAAACAGATGAAATAGAAGCCAATGAGTCCATGAGGTACCAAGAAATATTAAAAGTTATTTAAAATGTTGAAAAAATAGAAGAAAATGGATTGTACCAATTTATAGCAAAAATAATTTACCAGGAAAAAATGACAAGAAAAAAAATTAAGAATCATTAAGAAACAATGATTTAAAAAACAGCCTACATAACATATTTCAAGAAGACTTCTAAGAAAACTTCCCAGATCTTTTAGAATCAGAAGGTAAAGGGGAAATTGGAAGAATTAATCAGTTAACTCCTGAAGGAAACTCCAAATTGAAAATGTTTAGGAACATCATAGCCAAAATCCAGATCTTCCAAGTCTAAAAAAAATATTAAAAGCAACCAGAAAGAAAGAAATTGATTATCAAAGAGCTACATAGTAATTTTTTGACACAACTCTAAGGAAATATTGAAGAGAATGTATTATTCTAGAAGGCAAAGGATATTGACTTATATCCAGCAAAACTAAATCTATTTTATGTTAAGGAAGATAGTGGGGTGGGCATGGAAGGTATTGGATCTTTGATGAAATTACAGACTTCCTTCTATTCCTGCTGAAAATACCATAGATACGTAGAAAATTTGAAATACAAATACTGGAGTGACAGAAACATAAGGGTAAACATGAATGAACAGTTATAAAATATCAAAAAAGAATTACTTATATTCAAATACGAGTGAGAAAATCCATTCCAATTTCTTTCATCATTAGGTTTCATAGAGAGAGTCCAGTTAGAAATCCTGAGAGCTGTTCTGTTATACCTGGGATATCTTAAGAAAAAAAAATGGAAATAAAGATGAAAAGGAATAGAAAAATAAAAAATAGAAAAAAATAGAAAAATTGGAAGAAAACTATGTTATATAATGAAGGAGCACAAATAAATATCTTCATAGACAAGAAGGAAGTGTTTGAGTGATCAGCTGATATTAATCTGATGCCCTAAGATTGACTGAAATGGTCAAAACTTAGAAGAAAAATGTCCATAAACTCAACTGGTTACATAAAAACATTTCATTCAGCACTTACATAGAAGCCAAAGAAGGGAACAGGGGAAGGAAGGAAAAATTTAGTTTTAAGCAAAATAAATTCTAAAGATTTACAAAAGTGTTATTGTTCATTTTGTAACATTCAATGTATAAGATTCTTTTTTTTAAAAACCATGGTTTTCAGAAAGTTGACTTCATTTTAAGTTAGTTTTTCTTGACTGATTTTCTAGGCACAAAGAGGGGACATTGAGGAAACAGTAAATATGTTTTTGAAAGTTCCCTGAGTTTTTGAGTTGGTGGGTACCTTGTTCAATCCTTTTGTTTTGAAATGTTTGTAGGGCCAGTGAATCTGTTTGATAATTTCATTATCCCTTATTGTTCTGTTTCTTTTTCTTTCTTCTTTGATGATTCTCCCAGGGCTATGGTTTTTTTTTATTTTTCTCAGTATGATTTTAATTTTCCTTTTTCTTTCAGACCTGAAGAATCAATATCTACTTCTGATATTGTTTCTTTCTGTTCTATAAATTTAATTAGAATATAGCCAAGATTCTTGCAATAACTGATTTATTTTTGTGATTTCTACTAAAATGTCTACTGAATAGCCTCAGGTCTAACTATGTCAGGACATCACATATCTAAGAGTTGGAAGTGACCCCAGAACATATTTTGTCCACCTTATGAATGGAAGAGATCCATACTGGCCAAATGGTGGTTTAACTTCTGCTTAAAATCTTCAAGGAACCAAACCCACTACCATTCAGTCAAGTCCATCTTATTTTTCCCGATGTTCTGTATCCTGGTCCTGAAACCTTCGGCAATGATTAGTTGACTTTGTTCCCTGGATATCTCCATTTCAATTTTTAAATTGCATTGTGTATATCTCTTATTTCATCCCTGTGTACTTTCGTAGTTCTTGAACCATAATTAAATATATTTTGTAATTGCTTTTAGAAATAGCATATTGCTTTTAGAAATAGCATATTTATCTCCTCTCACGTGGCTCTTCTCACAATTCCTGTAACATTCTTATCCAAAATATAACTTCTTGGCCTCCATTTTTGTATATGTGTTTTCTCCTTCTGTCATGCAATCTCCTTGAAAACCAAGGAGTGTCTGCATTTTTTTCTATGAATTCTAGCACTTAGTACAACATAGTATTTAAATGTCTCTTTCCTCCTCATACCTCCTCTCTCAACAGTCTCCCTCTTTCTCATTTTTTCCCCTTCTCCCTTCCTTTTCCTTCTTTCTTTTTCTCTTTTCATTAGGAGTTTCTGAGGTTTGAGTACATTTCCCTCTTTAGGAATTACTTAAAAAGCTACGTGAGATTTACAGTAAATAAATCCTAAATGGGAATGAGAAGTTGATTGCTGGTTTTCTTTGTCTTATACTTAGCCTATTTTTGCTCTGTAAGCTTCTCTATTGTTATGTTATTTTATGAGAGAACTATATTTTGCTGGAATCTTGCTGTTAGCATGCTTATCTGAATCCTGGAACACTCATCTTTTTATTTTGGTATCCTTCCCATGATTTTTTTTTTGGCTCTGAATTTTAAAGAATTATAATTGTGGCTTTCTCAAAGAGCTAGGGAGAGATGTCTAGTAGGTATAGTTTTTTTTTAGCATCTTATCAGTGATGAGTTATATATAAGAAGCCAAATTTGAGGTATCAGCCATAAGATGTGTGAATATAAAAGGAAATAATCTTGTCGTGTAGCAAGAACTAAAGATTTCAGATGGATTACCCATATATAAATCATATATCAATTTATCATTTGTACAGAATTTATTAAAATATTGACATGTGCTAGACATAATGCTTAGTGTTGGCATTAAAATGATAAAATGAAACAATTCCTACACTAAAAGAACTTGTGGTGGTGTTGGTAGGTAAACTGACATAAAAAGTACACCTTATCTTCAATATTCACATATTTAATACTCATGAATGTCAGGCATTTGTATTTTATTATAATGCCATTTTCATGTTGGTGAGGTCAGTACTTGAGGTTTTTTGGAATCTAAATTCATGGCATGAAGAATAGTCTACTTGAAGGATGGGTATTGGAGTGTCATTTGTGACCAGCAACAAAAAGACCAGCTAGATAATTGTATGCATATAAGATGATATTCATGAAATAATTGTATGAATGAAAGAGAGCAATTTATGACAAACCTGCTTTAAAGTTTGATCCAGTTCATGAATGGCTTTAAATTCTGACTAGAAGAGTTTATATTTGGTTTTTAGAAGTATTATGAAGCCATCGCAGTTTTAAAATTCAGATGATTAATATTATCAGTTTTGTCTGTTAGGAATATCACTTTGGCATTTGTGAGAATGACTGAGAGAGGGAAGAAATCTGAGTCCTGTTATGGATTTTTCATTAAGAATTTGGTGGCTGTGGGAGTATGAGGAAAGGAATGTTTTTTAGAGATGCTGTAGGGATAAAAAAGACAGGGAAAGTGAGAATGACTGAACTAGCGAACCTGGGAAACTATCCCGATGATGATTATATTCTAAACATAAACGGGGATGTTAAGAGGAGGGTTGGGCTTCCAGTGGAAAGATAATGACAAGTTTTGAGTGTGATCCGTTTGAAATGACTGTGGGATATCCAGCTTGAATAGTCCAACAAGCAGTACAAGAGAGTCAAACTCTCCTGTGTCTCAGGAGATATATAGATATGGGAGTCATTTGTACAGAGATGATAATTGAACCCTTCAAGCTGACAAGGTTACTGAAAAAGCATGTCACACATTTTAAGCATTTCAGCAAGAGGTCCTTAAGCATGTTGGAGGCAATGCCTGTTGAGGATTTTTTGCAGGACAGGACAGCATTCACACAGAATAAGAAAACAATGCACCTTTGTAGGGTGCAATATGTGAATTTTTGGAGGAAATATCTTCAAAGAGTGCATCACAAATGCACTTCAGTTTTGAAATAGCCAATTATATTTCATAAGGCCTATGTGAGGGTCAAGTGAGATTCCTTAAAAAGGGTCATATATACAAACCCATATCAGCTCTTACAATTTTTTTTTCAAGTGGGATAGCTCCTCACCCAGCTCCTTAAGATTCCTTTTTTTTCCATCCATTTTAAATTGACTTTGAAGTCTTTAAAACCTCATTTTGAAAGTCAGGGCTGAATTGACCAAGCCCATGGGAACTAAAGAACACAACATCTTTGAATTCTAGTCACCAAAACAAATCCATAATGCTGTGCCTGAGTCACAGAAATTAGTTCATTTCTATACTCTCCCCCTTTTTTTTTAGTCATTCATTCAGTTGAAAATATTTTTACCTAATGCTGTATTAGGATGAAATGAAACAATTACTATTTTTAAAGGATTTATATTCTACTCGGGATATAAGTACAGATATAAATGTATATGTATATGTTTATGTACAGCTATTTATATATCATAGGTATGTAATATATAAAAATAAATAGAAGACAATCACTCATAGGTAGACAAAATTTGGCACCTGACTTACATCTTGGAGTGGGATTCCTTGTGGAAGAAATGTAAAGAGGATATATTTCAAATATGAGGGACAGCTTGTGAAGAGACATAGAAATAGGACATGGAGTATTGTTGGGAACAGAGAAAAGGCTAATTTGGCATGGCTGCACAATGCAAAATGTATAGTAATGTCCATTGAGTTTAGAAAAATAAGCAATGGATTGTGAAGAACTATTTTACAGGAACTAGCAAGTTAATAGTTTGTCATTTAGGAGAGTAGAATGGACAGATCTGAATATTAGGAATATTACTTTAACAGCTGTGTGGAGATTGAATTTAAGTGAGGGAGGACCTTGAAACATTCTAGCTGAGAGTGATGTGGGTTTACACTATGTTGCTGGTTATTCAGTAGATGTAATTATATATTTTTTTCTCCCTCTAAGAATGGAAGAATTTTTGTTATGTGGTATGATAATAAACATAGATCTCATTTACATTGTAAGTTATAGATCCTCCAGTATTTTAATGTTTCCTGAGGTAGCAATTATAAAATGTTATATCTTTTTTTTTAAATTAAAGCTTTTTATTTGCATAACATATGTATGGGTAGTTCTTCAACATTGACTATTATAAAGCTTTCCCTTACAAATTTGCCCCCCTATTCCCTTTCTCTCCCCTAGATGGCAGGAAGTCTACTACATGTTAATTATATTAAAATGTTTGACAAGTTGAATATATGTATACATGTTTCCATACTTATCTTGCAGTGCTAGAACAATCGTAAAATGTCATATCTTCTAAATATTCTTTAACTTTGTTTGTTAAATATATGTGACTTGATTAATGTAGACTGGAGCAACAGGTTATCTTATAAGACACACAAGAAAAGTACAACAATATATCGAACTTTTTGGACTTGTGTTCATTATTTGACGATTTTGGCAACTTTTGAAATAATTAGTTATTTAATTTGGGAATCTATCTTCCAAGGAAAAGTCAGGAACTATATGAACTAAACTACAAAACACTTTCCACACAAATAAAATCAGACCTAATCAACTGGAAAAACATCAAGTGCTCATGGGTAGGCCAAAGCAATATAATAAAAATGACAATACTATCCAAATAATTTACTTATTTAGTGCCATAACAATCAAACTCCCAAGAAATTATTATTATTTTTTTATATAAAGTTTTTATTTACAAAACATATGAGTGATTTTTCTACATTGACTTTTGCAAAAACTTTTTTTTTCCCAAGCTTTTCCCCTCCTTCCCTCCAACCCCCACCCCTAGATGACAGGTAATCTAATACATGCTAAATAGGATAAATTATATGACAAATACAATACATGTATACTGACCCGTCCCGCGGGTCTCGAACTAAGGGTGCCTGAAATCTCGCATCTGCCTGTGAGCCAAAGGCTGGGGAGGCTTCAACCT
>JAJPUD010000294.1:0-32181 GCA_023553655.1 Myrmecobius fasciatus | reverse complement strand
GGGCAGGGGTTTGGTGATGTTTTAACAGGCTCTTTGTCTCTAACAGTATACATATCTATACAGTTATCTTACTGCACAAGAAACATCAGATCTAGAAAGAGAAGAAGAAAAAACAACCTAAGAAGGAAAACAAAATGCATGGAAATATTCATAGAAAGCGTTAAAATGCTATATTGTGGTTCACACGCAGTTCCCACAGACCTCTCTCTGGATGTATATGACTATCTTCATCGCTGAACAACTGGTTTGAATTACATCATTGTTGAAGAGAACCATGTCCATCAAAATTGATCATCGTATAGTCTTGTTGTTGTGTATAATGTTTTCCTAGTTCTGCTGATTTCACTCAGCATCAGTTCATGCAAGTCTCTCCAGGCCTCTCTGAAATCGTCCTGCTGGTTGTTTCTCACAGAACAATAATATTCCATAACATTCATATACCATAATTTATTCAGCCATTCTCCAATTGATGGGCATCCTTTCAATTTCCAGTTTCTTGCCACTACAAAAAGGGCTGCCACAAACATTTTTGCACATGTGGGTCCCTTTCCCTCCTTTAAAATCTCTTTGGGATATAGGCCCAGTAGAAACACTGCTGGGTCAAAGGGTATGCACAGTTTGATAACTTTTTGAGCATAGTTCCAAATTGCTCTCCAGAATGGTTGGATCCATTCACAGTTCCACCAACAATGTGTCAGTGTCCCAGTTTTCCCACATCCCCTCCAAAAGTTATCATTATCATTTCCTGTCATTTTAGCCAATCTGACAGGTGTGTAGTGGTATCTCAGAGTTGTCTTAATTTGCATTTCTCTGATCAATAGTGACTTGGAGCACCTTTTCATGTGACCAGAAATAGTTTCAATTTCTTCGTCTGAAAATTGTCTGTTCATATCTTTTGACCATTTATCCATTGGAGAATGGCTTGAATTCTTATATATTTGAGTCAATTCTTGATATATTTTAGAAATGAGGCCTTTATCAGAACCTTTGGATGTAAAAATATTTTCCCAGTTTACTGCTACCCTTCTAATCTTGTCTGCATTCATTTTGTTTGTACAAAAACTTTTTAACTTGATATAGTCAAACTTATCTATTTTGTGATTAATGATGACCTCTAGTTCTTCTTTGGTCACAAATTCCTTCCCCCTCCACAGGTCTGAGAGGTAAACCATCCTACATTGTTCTAATTTGTTTATAATATCATTCTTTATGCCTAGATCATGAATCCATTTTGACCTTATCTTGGTATATGGTGTTAGGTGTGGGTCAATGCCTAATTTCTTCCATACTAGTTTCCAATTATCCCAGCAGTTTTTGTCAAATAGTGAGTTTTTATCCCAAAAACTGGGGTCTTTGGGTTTATCAAACACTAGATTACTATTGTCATTGAGTATTTTGTCCTGTGAACCTAAGTATTCCACTGATCCACTACTCTATTTCTTATCCAGAACCAAATGGTTTTGGTGACCACTGCTTTATAATATAGTTTTAGATCTGCTGCAGCTAGGCCACCCTCATTTGCGAAATGCTGTATTTTCTAGAGTAAAAGAGCTGGGATTATGACCAATGGCAACTTAATTAGCAGTATTGAATATAACCCGGCATTTAAAAAAAAAAAAGAATTCTTAAGGAACTGAAATACTTTCAGATATCTGTGACAAAAACTGCAAAAGTCAATGGAAAATTGAAAATATAATATCCAGGAGAAATATAAACATTAAGGATCATAAATTATAAGGCACTTAATATGGTAAAATCATTCACTTTTTTACATATGAAAATATACCACCTATTTTATAATTGCCATTTTTATTTGCGTAGTTTGAAAGAAATCTTGGATTGAGCTGAGTTTGATAGGGTTATCCTAAAAGAACAAACACCCAACCCAATCTGTAGGAGAAATAGAAAAGAGCAATTAAATTTATACAAATAATGCAAAAAAAGGGAGAAAAAAACATTAATACCAAAAAAGTTAGTCAGGTTGGACCGTAGGCATTACTGAAAACTTACTCTCCTGAGGAATTGGTTAAAGAGGGGGAAACATGTATATTTTGTTTAGCTTGTGAATGGGAAGAATTAACCTATGAAATAGAAACAGTAGATTAAAAATTTGAAGTCAGCATTATGTTTCTTTTAGGAGATGCTATAAAAATGAGAGATACGTATAAATATAATATAAAGGATTGAAGTAGATATACATTTTCATATATATGTTTTCATACACATATAAATAAAAAAAGCAGGCACACTAATCATAACTTCAGACACAGATAAAGCTAAAATAGATAGTAGGAAAATAGTGTCTTGTCACATTATTCAACAAAAGATTAGGCACTTCAAAGAAACCATGTTGAAAAAGATGTAAAGAAAGCAGATTCAGTAGTAATAATTAAGCTTAGAGCTTTTTATTATTTCAAATTAAAATTTTATTATATAAATAAAACCTTTGCAGCAAAAATAGAAGTGCATATTATGGGGGGAGGGGAAACTTTTATAGACATTCCCTCAGATAGAATGTGATTTGGTTGCAATGCTTCTATGGTATAGGCAGTGATGAGCTGGTTCATTTTTTAAATAAACATGGAAAGATTTAAACTTTTGAAGAAATCTGCTATCTACCTTCAGAGAAACAGATGACAATCGGAAATCAGCAAAGTACACTTTATTCATATATGTGTTTATATGAGTGTATATGCGCATATTTATATATTGTTATAGATATTTATCTATGTATATTTCTTTGTATATATCTTTCTATGTCCTTAATTGTACCCTTCTGTAGGCTAGGGAAGAGGAAAATATGTATAAGTACATTGCAGAGAATAAAAGAAAACCTACAATGAATCAACAAAACCTGGAAAGCTTTGAATGTATTATGTCGTATTTATTATATTGTTTTTATAGAAGAAGAAAATTATTATTTTATATTGAATTTTCTCATATTTTCTGACACATACATAGGAATATTTTTTCTAATTTTTTACTTATTAATATAAATTTCAAAACTTCAGAAAATTTGGGGTATACATTTTTGTATGAAATATTTATGATAAAAGCTTTTTTTTCAAATATATGGAAAACTGAGACAAATTTGTAAAAGTATAAATCATTCTTCAGTTGATTAATGGTCAAAGGAAATGAATGGGTAGTTTTTAGGCAATTTAATGTTTATAATTTTCGTAATGTTTCCTAATTAGTAATTTAAAAAAACACACCAAAAATATTTAATCATTCATGCTTTTAGATACACCATACACATGTATGTACATCTGTGTATGTCTGTATGTATGTATGTATGTGTATTGTGTACACATATATTTGTGTAGTTAGGGAGAGCCTTTAAACATATCCTAAAATTGAGAAGTTTAACATAAAATACTTCCTTTTAAATATGACTATGCAAATATAGCTTTATGATTTACATATTATTCATGTTCTTATCATTATCTGAACTCCTTAACTCTTTCTCTTCCCATATATATGCAATTAGTAACCCTATCTTTCCATTTTAACCTTAGTAATGCTTTATATATGACTTCCTTCCCACAGTAAGGGGGAGTTCACATCCTTATTACATCTCACCTGAAGTCATAAAGATCTCCTAATTGGGCTTCCTGTTTTATCTTTCTCCACTACAGTCTATCCTATGCTTTTGTGATGTAGAATAATTTTCTCTAATTTGATCTGATCATATTCAAGCACTCTTCAAGCAATCCTAGTAGTTTCTATTGCCTGTAGAATAAAATGAAAACTCCTCAGTTTAGCTTTTAAAGCCCCTTCAAACTATTCCCGGAATGTCCTTGTTGGCTATTACTCCTCTTCCAGTATTCTCTGATCAAACCAACTGGCCTCTCTTTGTTTCGCAGACTCCATCTCTCATTTCTTTGCTTTTGCACTGAACATTCCCTATTTCTGGAATACTTTGACTTATTAACTTCTGTTATATATAATTCCTTTCTTCCTCTAAGATGCAGTTTATTTCTTCTTTATTAATCCTTTCTTAATTACCCTCTACTTCTATGGTACTTCCTTCTAGATTATGAAGTATTTATGTAATGTCCTCCCTGTCAAATGACCTCATTTATTTAACTTTATGTAAATTTGTTTTTATTTTTTATTGATTTTCTTCTTTACTTGTGTTTTTTCTTTCCTTTTCTCTTTTCTCTTTTCTTTTCTTTTTCTTTTTGTTGAGGCAATTGGGGTTAAGTGACTTGCTCAGGATCACATAGCTAGGAAGTGTTGAGTTTCTTAGACCAGAATACAATGTAGGTCCTCCTGACTTCAGGGCTGGTGCTCTATCCACTACACCACCTAGCTGCCCCAGTTTTTTCTTTTCTTATATTTTTATATATATACACTTGTTTTCTTCATTAATAAAGTGTAAATTCATCACAAGTAGGGATTGTTCTTACTCTTTTTGTTTCCATTCTCATTGCTCAAGTCAGTGTTTAGTACATAATTGAGAATAATAAATATTATAGATTGAGTAATTTTAGGAAAAAAAGATACGTGCATGATTTCTCTTTTATGTTACAATAAAAGTTTCTTGTATTAATTGACCTTTTGTGTCTATTTCTAGTGAGCCATGAATTGAATACTTATATTATTTTAAATATCTTAACCTGTGGACTTTTTTTAAAGTTATGTATATAATGCAGGAATCATACAAAGGATCATGTTATTTGGACCAGCTAAAAAAATATGTTGACTACAAGAAGGGAATGTAAAATTTTGGAGGGCCATAGACAGTGGGGGAAGTCTAGGTGAGGTATAAGACCCTTTAGCCCAGAGGGAACCTTCTGACATTGTCTGGTTAAGTTCTCATTTCTCCTTGGGGGGCATCTCCACTTTCCTAACAAGTGTTCTACTTGAAGCTGAGATACCTGTATTAATAAGCATTTTACATAATAATATCAAGGTGCTTATAGTTAGCACATGCTCAGTGTTGCCATGGTGATGTTATGGCACTATAGTTAACACATGTTCAATGTATTGTAGTGATGTAATCATACTAAGGTATTTAAGGCTGAGAGAACTGGAAAGAAATGGAGTCCATATTTTACCGTCCACATGGGTCCATGTCTCATCACTGCTCTTCTATGACCAAGGACTCCTGCTGGTACTGAGATCTTTCGGAGAGTTAGTCTGGAGAGTGCATGAAGTTATGATTAGTTTTGTTGATACAAGATTTAGTTTCTTGTTTCCTTCTCTGCCACTATCCTGTTTTATGCCTTTGATGGATCAGTTATTTTATTTCAATATTATCTTTCCTTCCCCTCATGGGAGATTTGGCATTACTTCCTTGTGTAGAGGAAATGGATTAATGCATTTCTGGGATAAAAAGTACTGTTAGAAGACTGGTGGTTCTATCCCCATTCTAGTTAATTACATAAGATCTAGAACCTCAACTACATTAATCAATCAGAAGTCCAAACTAGGAACAAGGAAGACTTTAATTATTTTGATTGAATAAACTATTTTAACATTAGCTAAAGACATATCTTGTGATTTTCTAGAACAACTAGAATCATCTTTGGGTTACATGTAAAATAACAAGCTAGTTAGGAGCTACGTAGTTGAGATGTGACTGAATTCAAAGTTGAATGACACAATTCTAAGAGGAATTCATTGGGGCAGGGAAACAGTCAACTTTTTTTGTCCTCTCCCCCACCAAATAAACTTCATCTTGTAAACTTTAAAAATAAGGAATATCTGGAGATTCTTCTTACTTTGGTAATATTATCTCTGAATCATAGGCCATTTACAGCAACTTCTATTTTTAGTAGCTGAAAGCCACACTGAGTCCAATCTAGACACTCCTAGGAAAGTTGAATATGGGAAGTCAAATCACTTGAGATATAGAGTAGTATCATTTATTTTGGAAAGTGACCTTTACACACCAGCAGAAAGGTTTAACTAAGTTGAATTTCATGTAGACTATGAAAGTAGAAAAGAATTTCCACTGAATAAAAGCTGTGAATTACCTCTTTCTCTTATCTCTATGGTATGGTATGCTCACAACTTTTATGTTTTATTTTTTGATCTCACTGCCCCCTTGGACATTGTATGTCCAAGAGTAAAATGTATAGGAAATGATATTTTGCTTTATTAGTTTTCTTATATTCTTTCTAAAAGTTAATTAAGTCTGATGCATTATCATTGTGATAATCACAGGTAAACTATTGAGAGAAATAATACTAGAAAATGTTATTTTCTCAAAGTTAACCCTAAAAATTTAAAGGAATGTTGTAGCCATTTTCTAAAGGATCCCAAAGTTCAAACACTAGTTTGGAATTGGGAAGTTTATTCTTGTTTTAAAGATGGAAAAACTCAGTCACATTGTAATTTCTTACCCTTCTCATGTCCCTTTAAAAACAATTGTCAATTAAGTATTTTTCTACAAGCAATTTTGGAGGAGAGATTTTTTTTTAGTCAAGCATTATATTAGATGATTTAGCATTCATTATATAATACATTTAAAAAAAATCTAAGATCTAATTTCATACTGATGGTGACTGTAGAATTTGGAAAGTGAGAGAGGAACTTCTTATTCCTCTCCTATTTTTTGTAATCTTACTCATTTTTTTTGGTTGTTCATCTTTTCATATGACATTGACCTAATCATTGCTGCCAGATGCCAGGTGGGTTGACTTGTCCAGTTCTTTGGTAGTCATTGTGTTTCCATGGAAACTGAAAGAAAGGATACAATGCAAAAAAAAATGCAGTGTTTAGCATCTAACTGGCAAGATTATATGTGTCAGCCTATGTTTTCCTAAATGTGATCTGAGATCTACTGGGATTAATTTTTCATTGAGTGTAGATTGTCACATTTCAGGGTTGCAGTTGATCTTTTGGGGGCCACAGTTGTAGCTCTTTGGTCTTGCTTGCGGAGTTACAGCTTTACTTTGACTCTTTATTAATGGGTATAATACAAAAATGATTATTTTTGAAAGAATATTAAATGTAAATAGATTTTGTTTTCTAGTGAGCCTAATTTTGTTATCAGAGGTATATCTTGGTGGAGTGTAAAGAATTTTGCATTTGGAGTCAGAGAATCTGGACTTGTTTCCTAGTTACGTTCCCTCTATTAGCATTATCTTGGGCACTTTATTTAGTTTTTCTTGCCTCAGATTTCTATTCTACCATCTTCACTAAATGACTTTTCGTGAACGTGGATGGTAGGCCCTCTTCTTAGAATTTTAGCTCTTTTGAATAGGTAATTTTTGTAGCTATTATGAGTGGCTGGTGTGTGCCTGAAATCAGAAAACCCTGAATTAAAATCCTTACTCGGGCATTTACTAGCTAGGTTACTCTGGGCAAGTCAATTAATCTCTACCTGACCCACTTTTCTCATCTATAAATTGGGCATAATGATAACACTTACCTCTTAGTGATTTTCAGAGGATAATATGTGATGTTTGTAAAGTATTTTGTGAATTGTAATATGCAAATATGTCTAAATTACATAGTTTGAGATATGAAATAGATGTATGCATTTTTATGTATGTATTCAAACATGTGCATATATACATATATCTCACCAAAAACTGAAGTTGATCAATGTCTTAGACCTGCTACTAGATGGGAGGTTTATCTCTTGATTCTCAACTCCTAAATGATGATGGTTTTTCTTACACTTATTCAAGAAGTTGCTCTTTGGAGATAATGATGAGGGATATTAAAATTTACATAAATTTGAATTTTTAAAATAATTGACACATGTAGTTATGTTTTATAGTTATAGTATTTGCATTGTAGTAGGAGAAATTTTATGTTCATTAATTTTAATTCTTTGTCTTTGATCTTTATTATATCATCAGTTACATATTTAGCAGATATTTTTTTACTTTCCTTAATATAATAGCCCATCTTTCATCATTTCCCATATTTTGGTGATGTCAGTGAATATGTGATTTTTTCCACTCATTTCTTATATACTCAGACACCTTCTCGCCCTAAGGTTACAAAAGGAAAAAAGAAAGTTTTTTTTGTTTTTTTTTTTTAATTTTTGACTTTTGGTGAGGCAATTGGCTTTATGTGATTTGCCCAGGGTCACATAACTATTCAGTGTTAGGTATCTGAGGTCAGTTTTGAGCTCAGGTCCCCCAGATATCCAGGCTAATGCTCTGTTCTCTGTGCCTGCTAGCTGCCTCGATAGATGGAATTTTATAATATATGACAAATACCATAGTATAAAAAGTTAAAAACAGAATTATGCTTTCTCATGGCAGCATAAAAGTTTTTTATTCTGTCAAATTTTTAAACTTCAACCTTTGTTCGATACTGGAAACAATTGCTTATTTATATATTTATATAATCTATGTGGATATTCTTTTTTAAGGAAAATTTTAATAATTTATATTATGCAATTTTAAGTATTTTCCAGTGTGTTTAAACCATTTTTTAAAATTAACCCAATTTAATGGATAATATGTGAATAAGAAGTCATGAGAAAGGTTTAAGTTTGAATTTTGCACCAAGGGAATGTATGAAAATATTTCACGTCTAATAACTAGTTAGAATCCCTGGTATGCATTAAAATCTTCTAAATTATAGAGCACAGAACTTCTTTATTTGTTTTTAAACTGATGAGATGCTCCATAGTTGAAAATCTCAATCACCATTTATATCCCAATTATTGAAGGAACCCACAGTCCTCATTTTCCAAACTTATGAAAATCTAGCTTCTAAACTTCCCTAGCAGCATGCATGAGACCTTTTGATATTGATATAGTTAGTTTTGAGACATTTAAGATTTATTTGAGGTCAACTTTATTTTAGTACAGAGTAGAGAATTTCACCAATGAGATTGACCTGTTGCATCTAGGCACTCTTTTCTTTTTTTCTTTTTTCCCTTAGTATTGTTTTTAATTTTTAATCAACTTTCTATTTGATTACATAACTTTATTTTCAAAATAGCCATCCTTAATCCCGTACCATGTAAGAAGTTTTATTTAACAAAGACAGACAGAAAAAGAATTCTTTAAAAAGCAGTTCAACACACAATTTAGACTTAATGGGTGAAATCGTAAGCAAATTAGGAGAACATGGAGTATTTTACCTATTAGATCTTTGTATAAGGTAATAATTTGTGACAATACCCAAGATATAAAGAATCACATGAAATAAAATAATATATTTTTGATTACCTGAAAGTAAAAAATTCTTCTGTACAAACAAAAGGATGGCCACAAAAGTGGTAAGGAAAACATAAAACTTTGTGGGGGGGGATTTATAATAAGTTTCTCAGAGAAAGCCCTAATTTCTAAAATATAAATAGAAAATAATCAAATTTATAAGCGTATGTCAGTCACCAGTTGACAAATTGATTAAAAAATATGAACTGTTTTCAGAAGAAAAAATCAAAACTATAGTCTTGTGAAAAATGCTCTGAATCACTTTGAGAAATTTGGTGCCATCTAATACTTATCATACTTATCAATTTGAGTGATATGGGAGAAAAATAAAATTATGAATTTTGGAAGTGATATGGGAAAATTGGGGCAGTAATACATTGCTGGATTTTTGAGCTGATCCAACCAATCTGGAGAACAATTTGAAACTAGTCCTAAAAACATGCAAAACTCTACAATACCTTTAATCCAGCAATAGTACTTTTAGGTCTGTATCCCAAAGAGATCAAAGAAAATGGAAAAGGATTGTGCACATAGAGTTATTTATAATAGCTATTTTTGTGATAGCAAAGAATTGGAAATTGAGTGTATGCTAATTGGGGAATGTTTGAACAAGTTGTTATTTATGATTGTAGTGAAATATTATTGTGTTATAAGAAATGAAAAAATAGAATAATTTCAGTAAAACTCAGAAGACATATGTGAACTGATGCAAATTGAAGAGAACAAAACCAGGAAAAATTTGCCCAAAATAACAGGAATATATCGTACAGTGATCAATGGCAAATGAAATCTTTTTTCAACAATACAAAGATACAAGACAATTCTGAAGAAATTAAAATGAAAAATGCTGTCTAGCTATAGCAAAATAATTTATAAAATATAAATTCACAATTAAACATACTTTCAAAATTTTACTTTTGTTTTTGTTTGTGTTCAGTAACACAACATGGCTAATATTCAGATTTGTTTTGCATATCTACAATACATAATTTTTATAAAATTTCTTGCCTTTTCAAGAAAAGAGGAGTAGACGGAAGGAAGAAGAATGGTAGAGAATTTGGAATTCAGAAATTATATTTTATTTTATTTATGCTTTTTATTTTTCAAAACATATGCATGGACAGTTTTTTAACATTAGCCCTCGCAAAACCTTGTGTTCCAATTTTCCCTCCCTTCTCCCATGCCTCCCCCTAGATGGCAAGTTGTCCAATGTATGTTAAACATGGTAGAAATATATGTTAAATCCAATATATGAATACATATTTATAAAATTATTGTGTTGCACAAGAAAAATCAAATCAAACTAGTTAAAAAAAAAAGCAGAGTAAAATGCAAGCAACAATGAAAAGATTGAAAATTCTATGTTGTGGTCCACATTCAGTTTCCACAGGTCTCTCTCTGGGTATTATATAGCTTTCTTTATCACTGTACAGTTGAAACTGGCTTGAAACATTTCATTGTTGAAGAGAGCCACATCCATCAGAATTGATCATCATATAGTCTTTTTGTTGCCATGTACAATGATCTGGTTCTGCTCATTTCAGTTAGCATCAGTTCATGTAAATCTCTCCAGGCCTCTCTGAAATCATCCTGTTTCTTATAGAACAATAATATTCCATAACATTCACATACTAAAATTTATTCAGCCGTTCTTCAACTGATGGGCATCTATTCAATTTCCAGTTTCTTGCCACTGCGAAAATAGCTGCCACAAACATTTTTGCACGTATGGGTCCCTTTCCCTCCTTCAAGATCTCTTTGGGATATAGGCCCAATAGAAACATTGCTGGGTCAAAGGGTATGCACAGTTTGATCACTTTTGGAGCATAGTTCCAAATTGCTCTCCAGAATGGTTGGATCTGTTCACAGCAACTCAGAAATTTTAAAATGAAAGGAAAATTGGAAAAAGTAAAGTTTAAAACAAAAAAAAAATCAAAAATAAACTCATACAGTGAATTTGAAAAAGCAATGTAATGTTAAGCAGTATATTCAGTGTTCCATACTCATAATTCTGGTATATCCTTAAAAAAAGGAAAGAGAAGTATACTTTGGCATATGTTTTCTTGAGGGATGAAGTTTGTTTATTTTAATTAAAGGTTTGGCCCTTTTTGTGCGGTCTTTCCATTTAAGTTGCTATATTTATTAGATATATTATGTTGGTTTTTTTGAGGATTATTTTTAATTCTTCTCTTTATACTATTTCATCTACAAGTTCTACTTCTCCCAATTTTTCAATTTCATCATTTTTTTGAATGTAATAATATTCCATTATTTTTTCCTGGGGCTTATTTTTAATACTAATTTGTCATTATCTTCATTGTAAAGCATAAAATTGTAAGTCTGTAAAGCAGAAAATTGTAGTTTCAAATTCTAATAGCACATAAATAAAAATTCACAATGAATATCCTTACTGTATCAAAATATGTTAATTGATTGAGATGAACAGTAATTTGAAAGAATGATTAAAAAGGAAATTATTTCTACAATAAAAAGTTATTATTCAGACAAGGATACAGAAGAAATAAACTTAGAAGAAAATATTTTAAGACATTTTCAAAGAAACATCTAAATCTAAAAAACAAAAGAAAGGAAGTAAGCATTAAAAACATTAAAAATCATTTTATATATAAAAGGCAAATTCTTTTTTTAAATACGTTTTATTTGCAAAACATTAAAAGGAAAATTCTTGAGGAAAGAAGTGGAACAATGAGATTTGTATAGGAAAGATTTGAAGAATATTTAACAGGGAGAGACACAAAAATTTGATAAAGGAATTTACCTAATTCCTTGAAAATTAGCATGGTTTAAATAGAAATTAATGGCTTTTTGAGACATGAAAAATTAAAAGCGTGAAAAAAGTAGAGAAATAGAAGAAAATGTAATGTATCTCATATCAGAAATAATTGAAGTTGAAAACAGATAAAAGAGAGATAAAATAAGTATCATTGACATTAATTACAAAAAACAGAGCCTGGAAGTCATATTTCCAAAAATCATGAAAGACAGTAGCCCAGATTTCATAGAAGCAAAGAATATATTGAAAGAAAGGGAGGAAGAACTTGTGATTGGTATCTGCATGAAAGCAAAAAAGAGTAAGAACTTATTACTATTAATCAAAAGAAAGTGAAGGCCAGATATTATTAACAGATTGCATGAAGCTTAGAACATGATATAAATATACTTTCTCTTCACCTCCTTTGCCAGAACAATGAGAAACAGAGAAAAGTGCATAAAAATAAGATCAAAGGAAATACTCAATTGAAATCATAACTATGAATGGGATTAATTTATTTATAAAATTAAAAAGGATAGCAGAATATATAACAAAAAAATCCAATAATATATTGTAAAAAAAGAAACGTGAAATAAAGATGTGTGGTTGAAAGTAAAATCTATATTTTAGTATCTAAACTAAAAAAAAAGCAGTTTATAATTTTTTGTCTCAGAAAAGCAATAGGAAAAATAAATTCAGTTAAAAATATAATATCCAAATGTCTAAGGAACAATTAACTGAATTTCATTTAAAAATAGAAAGTAAAATTGCTACAATAATTCTTTACTATATTATTGCTATAATATTCTTTTCATAACTCAACTGGCATAATGACCTACCTTCCATTAAAAAAAGGGGTAACTTGCCTTAATATAATTTCAGAAGAATTTGATGTTCTAGAACTTTGACAACTATTAGATGAGAATAGGAAGGAGAATACACATTTCGCCTGTTAATAGAATCTTTATAATGATTTATCATATACTGGGATTTTTTTTAAAGATTCCATCAATAGGCAAGATAGGTGTATGTTTTCATGAACAAAAGAAAGAACAGATTAGTTAATTGGACATGGAATTGAAAAGTCTTGAAAAGCAATAATTGATTTTTATAAAACCAATTAAAACTACCAAAATAGAAATTCTGAAACTAAAAAGAATGACAAAATGAAAAACAAAGATGTATATGTATATGAAAATAGTAGTGGACTTTTTGTCAGGGAAAAGGTACAAACCACCAAACAATTTTTTTAAAAAAAGGAAGACTAAATCAGCATTATTAAAAATGAAAAATGAAAATTCACAAAAATGAAGGCAAAATAAAGGAAATCATTTAAAATTATTTTTGCTTAGTCATATGCCAACAATACTGAAATTTTTTTTTTTTTTGCTTTTTGCTGAGGCATTTGGGGTTAAGTGACTTGCCCAGGGTCACACAGCTAGGAAGTGTCTGAGACCAGATTTGAACCCAGGTCTTCCTGACTTCAGGGCTGGTGCTCTAACCACTGCGCCACCTAGCTGCCCCCAATACTGAAATCTTAAATGAAATAGATTTTAAGCTCTTTGAGGGAAGTAATTATTTATTTTGTTCTTTTTTTTGTACACCATGGTGCTTGCCATACAGTAGGTGCTTTGTAAATATTGATCTAATAATTATTTACAGAAACATAAAACAAACAGATTAATAGGGCAGTAATTTAATTTATTCTCAGTAAATGACATTAAAAAGAAATAAATTAGCCCCCCCCCCAAAAAAAAACCCAACAAAAAGCAACACAACCCTAAATCCCAATAACAGGCAGTCTTTTTTTTAAGAATAAATAAATGAATCTATGATTATTGCTATGGAAACAGTTTAATGCATTTTTTATTGTTGTAGTTTTTGTAATATCCTGTTAAATTATATATCAGGAGAATTGAAACTGGGATTTCTATTTAAAGAAGAAAATAAAAATAAGCAAAGACAGAAAAATATTAAGAAACTTATAACTAAAGAAAAAAATACTTGACTAGTTTTTACATTTAAATGAAGTTATATATTATTAGAAGTGATCATACTCTAAAAACACAATTTATCTTTTCTTGTAATTCACTATGAAGGAAGAGAGAATTGAAGAAAGTCCAAGGGAAATGCATTAGCAGTATTCTAGACTACCGGAGTACTTGTAAGAAAAGCTACAGCTGTCCCTCTCATTAGCTCTACTAGACTAAGCAGAAGGCTATGGCTTTAGTGAGGAGATTCTAGAAACATAATTCTTTTGGAGCTGAATATAATACTCTCGCTCTGATTGGCAGCTGAACTAAGTTTCACTGAAGCAATAGCGGAATCACGTCTGCTGTGTTCATGAAATGAACTTCATGGTATTTTAATTGTCCTATCTCTGTTTCAATTTCTCTCTTTTTGGCTAATGAGTATATGATGTAATTCTGTTGTTTATACAAGTAAAGAATTTTGTTAGTCATGGTGTATTTTCTGGGTGCTGAGAAATGAACATGACATCACTAAAAGCCAATGAAAAAATATCTATTATGTTCCAAACTTTCTGGCCCTTTTTGTAATATATTGCTTTATGGTTTGTGGTCTGAAACTGCCTTTCCCGCCATATGCTGGTTACAGAATCCTAGTTTTGGTAATAGGGAAGCAAATATAGTTGTAAATTTGTAGCAGAGATGTCTCTCTCCCCACCCCCAATCTCCCATGGATCAGGAATTTTATTCCCAGAATTCACCACTTGTTAACTTCATACATAGAAGGGTAGGTGGTGAAAGTTGATACCTATACAAGATTAGAAGACACTTGTCAGTTAAAATTTTTGAATAAATATAGGGTTGGTAGCCTCATTGCATCAAAAACATAGTTTTGTCTTTTTTTCATATAATTCTCATGATTTATTTAAATATTTTAAAATTACATTTTTATAGCTGTGGATTCTAAGAAAATTAGTATAACTATGGAGAATAATTAATATGAAATCGTCATTTTAATAAATTTTATAATAGCTTTTTATTTTTCAAAACATATAGAAAGGTAGTTTTCAGCATTCATCCTCGTAAAACCTTGTTTTCCATTTTTTTATTCCTTTATGTCCCTTCTTTCTGTCTCTTCCCCTAAACAGAAAGTAATCTAACACAGGTTAAACATGTGAAATTCTTCTAAACATATTTCCATATTTATTATGCTATCCAATAAAAAATTGGATCAAAAAGGAAAAAAAATGAGAGAAGAAACAACAAGCAAGCAAACAATAACAAAAAAGGTGAAAATATATGTTGTGATCCACTTTCAGTCCCAATAGTCCTTTCAATAAAATGATCATCAAGAGAACTGCCAGTATATATAATCCTTTATCCTTAGAAGAAAAAAACAAGCTCCTATTTTTAATTTCTTTCAGATTTAAACAGTTTTGATAAAATACCCCTTTTTGATGTTCACAAAATTTTTTTAACTAAGTTGTGCATTAGTAACATGAAATTCAGCTTCATTAAAATAGAACCTTGTTAACTTAATATCTTTAATTTCTCTTCCACTTTTCTGAACAGAAAACATTTTTCTTACTTGCCTATATTTTCACATGAAATTAGAGTTGTAATTTCCTTTAATATCCTTGTTTAAGCTGAATTATAGAAAAATCTAGTAACAGATATCCTTTGGAAATACATTCTTTATAAAACTAAGCACTGAGAAACCTAGTCGTATAATTGTTTTTTCTGTAATAAAACTCAGAATCTGTAGCATATTTTATATTTGAGTAATGTTTGGAGGCATAACAAAGGCTTTATGTATGAAATAAACCAGTTTTGTTCAAGTTGTAAACCACTTGCCTGTGCTATAGACAATTTCAATTTAAATTCTTTTGGTATCATTTACAGTTCAAACAGGCTAAGTATATTAAATAATATTTTATATATCTTAATAATAAATTTTCACTAAATAGAGGAATTTCCTTTTGTGCTATAATTCTATCTGGTCAATAAGGATTTTTTGAGATTTTTACATTTAAAGACAGTATGTACATATACATGCACGTAGAGACATATAGATAGATACATATTGTATGATTGTATATATTAATGCCTGTACTAATATAAAAATTCTGTTAAATTGCAAATTTGTATGCACTTATATACATTGTATCATTAATTTTATATATGCAATGTGTGTATGCATACATACATACACATATATATATATATATGTTTTATATTATATATATGACATATATATTACTCTGTAAAACACAAAAATTAAAATAAAACATGGCATTAGCCAGCAGTAGGTGATTCACACTTTCAAAAAACAAATATTTCATAAATTCTGATTTCTGATTAGTTGAAAGACATAGTGTAGAGATAATTCAACTATGGGAATATTAACTGGATTTGGATCTCCATTTAGAAGGCCAATTTTGGGATTGATTTTCTCACTGCTGATTGTTTTACAATCATTGTTTTCCTAACAGGATCATTGTGCCTTATCTTCAACAAAAGTACATCACGACTTTTAATTTCCTTGTAAAATAATAAGTGGCTAAACAAAAAATTAATACTTACATATTACATGTTACATATATTTGCAAATGCTTTATGTTATCATTTCTTGTTTTCATATATTTCATCTATCATATATACATAATCACTTATATATCATATGTGTAATATATAATACAGATAATACATGCTAATCACTTCTTTTTTTAGCTATTAGCATATTTATATATAGTTGTAAATTAATATATTGTTGATAAAATGCTTTGAATCTCTTAGAGGTATTGGGTTTATACATCCACATATTCACATACATCTACTTATATTCATAGATACATGCATATGTGTGTTTGTGTATTTATGTATTATATTAGCCCTCTTTCACCCTGACTTTTTTCTTGTTTTCATTGGCATTAATAATATATACATTGCATAGTACTTGAGCTTGAAAGGTATTACTAATCATTTATTAAATATTAAATAATGAAGTTTCTAAAATGTTGTTTTCTTATTTAATATCTGAGTAAACTTAGGTATAGAATGAATAAATAAAGTTTTTGAAGTCACCCAGAAAAATCGATATTGAATACCTAACTCATTTTTCCTTTACAATTTTCCTGAAATGGAATATTTCCTGTGTCTTTATGTCAAATTCTCTAATTTTCTATGATATCAAGCATTACCCTAATGAAATTATCTCAGAAGAAAAAATAATTGTTGAATTAGAATGTAAGAATGTCCTAAGACACTGCTCTTTTTTTCTTTATATGTTAATTCTGGCATTTAAAAATTTTTTGTTATAAAATTTGTATTATTCATACTTTACAGCTACACTTATGCTTTTCCTCCCCTCAGTTATTCCTCTTGAACTAATAGTCGTCACTCCCTATTGCAGAGCAGTGTTTTGAGGATTAATATTACCGATGAAAACATGCTTCTAATGTAAATATGGAGTATATTAGTGAAGGTTCTTATTCTAATCATATATTTCTTTAGGGTGACTTTATAAACCCTGGATATAGTTGAACAAGTTCCTCTTTGTCTGAAAGAGTAGAATATGGCATGTTGTCTTTAGCCCTTAAAACACCCATCTAGCTCGTAATGTTAAAAACCAGGTGAGACATTTAAAGGAAATACATAGAAATAACTCTTTATTGCTTGCCATTTCCTTCTATTTTAGGAAGAGATAGATATTTTGGAAGGAAATCGTGCCAGAGTTTTCACATAACAAAATAATATATTACACTATCCTTTTCTACAGGAGAAATTCTGCCTGATTTTCCTACTTGAATATATGATAAAGAATTTCTGTGATACTTTAGAGGAAACATCCAGTGATGCAGTACTCAGATTAACAAACATTTAGGGAAAAATTCTTTTATTTAAATTCTGTTAGAAAGAAAAATTCTTTCAATTTCATTAGGAAGACAGTAATAAATCCCACTTGATTCACCTTATTTTTTATTTTCCTTTACCTCATCTTGACTACAGGTTTAATCTAGTTTGGCATTCATTTTTAGAGTTTGGAAAAAAGAGTCATTACTTAAAATCACTGATACACACACACTTCTCCTGGAATGCTGGTGATGTCATTGAAAAGTGGGACTTTTGCAATTACCCCTAACAACCAGAGCTTCAGTAAACAGTAAATATTACCTCCACAAAGTCATTGGTTTTTAAAGAATTTCAACAAGATCATATATATTTTATATTTTTTCTTATAATTTTTACCTGCCTGGCTACTGAGATTTCATTGTCATTATATAGAGAATATAATGCCAAATTAATTCATTTTTTAGGTTGTGTAATCAGAATTCACAAATCTTATTTTGCTTTCTCTTTTGTCCCCTTTTAATTGCTTCTTATGTTCTAGAGTGAACTTAAAAGGAATTGTTTTGAGCAAAGCTTAATTCTTAATTGTTGTCTTTATCTGCAGTTATTCTACTGAAGTATAATAGGAATGTACACATGATGTAACTGAATTTGGGAATAAGAAAATTCTTTAAGTCAAACTCTGTTTTCCTTTTTGCAGCTTGTAAACTTTAAAGATGGCAACTCTTTGGTTCTAGCTAGTCTTTTCTTGGTCTTTGTGATCTTTGAAATTAGAATTGTTTTACCCTCAGTCTCAAAAATGGACCATATCTCTACTGTATTCAGGATATAGTGCATCTTCATTAGTAAGAGATCAGGGGAGATTAAGAAATAAATGAGGATTTTCCCCATATAAAATTTTACGCAAATCCCTCACTATGTGAACTTTGTGGGAAAAATGCTGAATTTGTAAATTGATTTTTTTCTGCAGATATTGTAAATCTGGTTAAAGCCTTCTAGTCTTATTTTTAAAGTCTCCTATCTTCCTTTATGTGGAGGGTGCTATTCAGTGCTAGCATTTTAACAGATGTCTTCCTTAGGTTTCATTAGAAACTTGAAGAAAAAATCCAACAAATATTTATGAGATCTTTGGGACGACAAAAATATAATTCAAACTCTTAAAGAACTTAAATTCTATGGAAATCATCTATTCAACACAGAGGTCCCTCTCATCAAGCACCTTTCATATACAGTTCCCAAGCCAAAAAGAGAACATGAAAATCTGAGTTCACAATTCTTAGTTACCTTGGCCACATAATTTTAATAAATGTATGCTTTAGTACTCCAGGATTTCAAATTTGAATACACTGTGTGCCTTGATGGAAAAATTTATAATTGTAGCTTATATGTGAAACATTATGTAAATATTATGAGTTTGTTTTGCTTTTCAGGAAATAACTTGGTTAAGATCGAGAAATAATGTCTGTTTTGTTAATTATGGGGTTTATGTGCTATATCATTTTTGGGAATCATCATCCACAAGGCTTGTTGATCACAACCTTAGTGTAGGAGAAGCAACTGCATGACTTCTCCTCTGTGGAACTACTCTGGTCTGACTTGAAGTTGGTTAGCAGGTCTTTTTTAGTTCAGGGGGAGACTCCCTTGGGAGTTCTGGCTCAGTTCTGAACAACATATGGCATAGGATAATTTGGGATGGGGGTGGGGAAAGGCACTTGTACCTGGGAAGATTAGGAGAAGTGTCCTGGAGAATATGACAGATATCTAGAGATTGTAAGAAGTGGAGGTAAGATACACATTCTAACCATGGAGATAGGCTGCGTAAAGGCACTGAGATGGCATGTGATATATTATTACACGCAGAGGGAGCCAGTAAAAGTAGTCTGTGTGTTCATGTAAAAATTTTCCCCTAATCACCTTTTCTTTAAGGAATTTATTGCAATAACATTTCAATTGTATAAAGTTAGGCTAATTTGTTTTGATCCTGGACTCAATGAAAAGGAATGAGATGTAATAAGGCTTCAAAGATACTTTGAAGCATATTGTATGAATCTTATTAGCTCAGTAAAAAGGTATACTTTAGTTTTCTAAATGTTTCTGTAAAATGGTTTATTTAGAAGATATAGAATAAAGGAAATCCTAGGATGATAATATAATGAAAGACCTTAAGGATGGCTCTCCCCCTAACCACACAAAATGATGCAAATGAATAACTAACAAATGGAGTAATATTGACAATTTTGGGAAGTAAAATGAAAGAATCTTACCCCTCAATATTTACTGGTGAGGAACCCAATAACTTAATACAACTTTTATGTCTATTTCACCCTGTATACCTCCATTCCTTCCACAGTCTTTGCATTTTAACTCCTCTCATAGAGGTGATTTTAGACACAGAATTATTAAAGTTAGCACCTAGACACTATTTCACATGGAGTCGCATTTCCCAGCCAATGTAAATCCTTCAATAAAACTAGCTCCATGGTTCAAGAAAGAGGAAGTGGACTCATAAAGGAGTATGGTGGAAGATAAGAAAAAAGAAATTCCACACTAAAAATAATTATTTAATATAACTTAGTAGGAAACAAGTAGCCAAGAGAGAGAAGAATATGAAGAAATTTAAAAATAAAAGTGGCTCAGAACATGTTTTAACAGTATGCTAGGAGATCTTCCTTAAACCTTTAACAGAAAGTCATTGTTATTTTCTGGATGCTGGATAACGTTTTCGGTTTAGAGGGTAGTGAAACTGAGTATAGTAGAATAGTTACCATTAACTTCTGAAGAAATGAGATCTCTTTGGAAAATAACTGGTGGAAAGATGCTGTATAATGGGAACTTCTGAATGGAAAAGATTGATGATGAATGGACCTGTTGTCTTATAGGATATCATTGGGAAATGAAGTGAGTAATTATTAAAGATCAACAAAAAGTTTTGAGGGTGGATAAATTAGAAAGCATGTAAACTAAAATGACTTCTAAATTAAGAAGTCAGTTATAGAAAAGGAAATTCAATCAGAATTTCCTGAGGAAGGTAAAGGCATAAAAGCGATTCTTGTAGGTCCCCTGAAATAATAAGAACTACAAAAATCTTTTTTTTTTAAATTAAAGCTTTTTATTTGCAAAACATATGCATGGGTAATTTTTCAACATTGACCCTTGCAAAACTTTCTGTTACAAATTTTTCCTCATTATCTCCCACCCCTTCTCCTAGATGGCAGGGAGTCCAATACAGGTTAACCATGTCAAAATACTTGACAAATCAAATGTGTATACATATTTATAAAGTTATCTTGTTGCACAAGAAAAATCAGATCTACAAGAAAAAAAATCTGAGAAGGGAAACAATGCAAGCAAACATCAATAGAGAGCATGAAAATGTTATGTTGTGGTCCACATTCAGATCCCCCTCTCTGGGTGTATATGGCTTTCTTCATCACTTAACAATTGGAACTGGTTTGAAACATTTTATTATTGAAGAGAGCCATGTCCATCAGAACTGATCATCGTATAGTCTTGTTGTTGCCATGTATATTCATCTCCTGGTTCTGCTCATTTCACTTAGCATCAGTTCATGCAAGTCTCTCTAGGCCTCTCTGAAATCATCCTGCTGGTTGTTTCTTACAGAAGAGTAATATTCCATAACATTCATATACCATAATTTATTCATCCATTCTCCAGGTGATAGGCATCCACTCAATTTCCAGTTCCTCTCCACTACAAAAAGGGCTGCCACAAACATTTTTGCACATGTGGGTCCCTTTTCTTCCTTTAAGATCTCTTTGGGATATAAGCCCAATAGAAACACTGCTGGGTCTGATAACTTTTTGAGCATAGTTCCAAATTGCTCTCCAGAATGGTTGCATCCGTTCACAGTTCCACCAACAATGTATCAATGTCCCAGTTTTCCCACATTTTCTCCAACATTCATCATTATTTTTTCATGTCATCTTAGCCAATCCGACAGGTGTTAAGTACAAAAATCTTAAGGATGGTTTAGAAAGCAATAAAAGAGGGAAGTGTAAATATCAAAGACCATAAGGAAGTTGCTTTATTTACTCAGTCAAATGACCCCTTACTTAAAGTAACTGACAAAATGCCCAATCTATTAATCTGTATTTTAGCCTTTCTTCTATGTGCTAAAAGTATTTACCACTGGGATGACCTTACTCAGAGAAAAGGGTTCAGATAAACAAGGGAGTTGACCTTTGTTGAGGGGCTGTCTATAATTTATCAAGCTAGGTCATTTTAGAAGTTGACGCATTTGCGACTTTCCTGTAATATCCTTCAGGAGGAACCTTCTTGGGAGATAGAGTGGGAAAGGTGGATTCTGTTTCTACCTTAACCAGCTCTTTTTCCTCTCTCCTAGGCCTAGCCTTGGTTGGGGGAGACCTTTGAAAGGTTTGAAGGATTTAGAGTATTTGAGATTTTCCATCAGCTGTAGCAGCATCCCCAGAACTTCATCTCTTTTTGGGAGCTAATGACATGATTATGAGCTCTTCTGGAAACAACAAAGAATTTATATTTTGCTTCACCAGAATTTCTTTATTATCCCTTGGACAGAAGAGAAGGATATTGAGCAGCCTAGATTTCTGACTGACTCTTTTGTTTCATGTGATTTCTAAGTTGTATCTCTCTTTCCCTTGGTCTCTATGTACAAATGGGAGTGTGTATCCCAGACTCTTGGGATGATGTTTTGTACAAGTGCTTTTTAATGTACAGTTTAGTAAATAACTCTCTTTAACAGCTACTTCAAAACTGGCTCAATAATGTGATTCTTAACTGATGATCTGGGTGGATGATTGATTGCATCACAAAATCATCTCTCACTCTATAAAGGTATCCCTAGAACCTTCAGTAAGGGATGTATCCTTCCAACTGGACCTTCTCAGGGTTTATAGGGACTACATACAAAATTGTTAATGAGCGTGTTCATTGTATACTATCTTCAAAACAGATTCTAAATATTCTGAGTCTTTATTATTTAGTGTTTCCTTTTAGTGCAAGATTAAAGCTAACTTTTCTACGTCTGATACAATTTTGTACTTAAGGCAATTTTTTTGGTTACTGCTCACCCTTCTTCTCATATTTTATTGCACTATACATACCCTGGCTCCCCAGATCTCGTAAGGCAAAAGCTGAAAATAGCAATGTTCATGTGGAATCTGAGATGGGTTTAGTACTAAAATGTTCAGAACATAGTTCTTTTATTAAATATACTGGCAATATCAGATCAATGAAAATAGAAAGCACAATTAGATCAGAGGATTGGCTTAATTCACTAGCCCTTATGGTCCTACCCAAGTGATTTTTTTTGCTCTAAATGATGTGTTAGGGATCATTGTTTTTGAAATGAAACAGGCTGCTTCCAAAGGTAGTGAGATTACCATTACTGGAGATTTTCACTTGGAGCATTCATGATCCCTCTTCTTGCTATTTGGTTAGGGTTTGAACTAAACTACTTCTAAGGTCTAACACAAAGTTTCAGTGATCTTTATTCTCTGTTAATTAACCTTTAGGGCCCTATTTCTTTTTATGTAAGTTGAAGCTTGACTAAGTAGATCTTTTGCAGTCTTTACAAATTTCTGATTTTGTAAATTTTATATATTTAAATGTTATATATATATATAAATGTTATGATATTATATTCTTCTAGAGATTTCACTGAAAAATGCAACCATACTTTGCTATATCATAAGGAGACATGCTTAAAGAAGAAGAAGAAAAATACCTAATTATGAGTATGAAAATGGCATGAATGAGCCAAATGTCAAAGCTGACAACTGAACATTACATTTCCTGAAGGCACTTCCATATGCGAAGATCCAAGTCTGCTAAATCACCCAGATAATTAAGAGGAGAAACTGTCAGTTATAATCTTGAACAGTGATTTTCTGTACTGGAAAATTGTTTTTCTTTTTTTGCATTTATGCTTTTTGGTTATCCTTCTTAATGCCATATTCTCTTCCTTTGCTTTCTGACTTAACTTATCTAACTTTTTATCAGGGTAATTAAAATAGTAATGACAACAGGAATAGCAAATATTGATTGAACATAAAGTTTTCAATGTGCTTTGCATGTATTTACATGCATTTATTATTTACATAAATTATATAATAAGTAAATGCTGTGTGGCAGATGACAGCTAAGGAGGCAGAGAAGTGTAAATAGAAGAGGGAATCGCATCAGAATGAATTTGAATTTTGACTTGTACGTAATTTTTAAAATGTGTAGGTAATTACGAAAAAAATTAGAAAAAGTGGATTAGACACTTCATTTTCTTTCTTTTCTTTTCTTTTCTTTTCTTTTTTTTTTTTTTTTTTTTTGCTGAGGCAATTGGAGTTAAGTGACTTGCCCAGGGTCACACAGCCAGGAAGTATTAAGTGTCTGAGATCAGATGAACTCAGGTCCTCCTGATTTCAGGGCTGGTGCTCTATCCACTGTACCACCTAGCTGCCCCTTCATTTTCAATCCTAGAATTGATGCTTTTTATTTTTTTTCTTCTTCCCTTTTCTTCGGGAAGGTTTTTTTTTTTTTAAAAGAAAATTCTGCCTCTAGCTTTAGGAACATGCTATGGGAGGCTTAGTTTAGTATTCTTTGCCAGGTTGTTTTTTTCCCCTCACATAAAACATTTATATATGAGATCAAGGTAGATAGATAGGCAGTGTTTCTGCTCTTTCACAATCATAACATTTTCTTCCTAACACAGGCAACACAGTTCCCACCACTAATTTTGCTAACACTCAAAGAGTCCTTGGTGAAATTCTATTTAGCTGTGTTCCATACTAGACATGTTTCTTTTGGTCTACCCGATGTTTCCCATGGGGCATGTTTGCATCCATTCCAGACTGGCTATAAGTGATGATAGCTGAGGCAAAAATCAGTTGATTTTTCTTAATTTAGTAAACCAGAGCAGAATCAGGAAATATGACCAGGGCTCTTCGGTATAAATTTTTAAGAGAAAGACTATATGTACTGGAGGCTTTAACTTAAGTTTCTATGTAGAATAGCTTGCTTATGGAAAATAATAAACCATACAATTTAGAATAGTAAGACATTTAGAAGCCCCAGAATCATAAGTTTTTGTGTTGCAAAGGACTTCACAGGTCATAACAGTACAACTGAAGATCCTAGAATTGAGATTGAAAGATATTTTGTACCATTAATCTTTGCAATAATTGATATTATTTTCCATATTTTAGAGCTAAAATTTAGTTTTCACTGAGACATATGGGATTTTAGAGACCATTAAAAGATAGCTGAAAATTAAGTGAATAGAGTACTAGAGCTCACATCCAAAAGACTTGAGTTTAAATCCACCATCATACATTTCTTAGCTTACATTGTATATAATCTTTCTCACAGATTTATACCCAAGTTTTCTATTCAATTTTTCTAATTCTTATCTGGTTTCCTAAAGTAAGGAAAATCAAATGGTTCTTGTATTAGCTCTCATCACTCAGAGATAAGCTATAATGAATTCAACTAGTCAACCTCTGTTTTGCTTTATTTTTCTCAACTGCAGAATGGCAATAATACAAATCTCATCTTATAAATTTTCTGTGTAGAGATGTGTGTAAAAAAATCTTTAGCATTGGAGATTATCTCCCCCAAAGAATGAAAGTTCCATTGCGGCAGGTACTGGGTTTTGTAATTTGGAGTGGTGCCCTGAGATTTGAAAAGAATATTTTGTTCTTTCCCCCTAGCTTTCCACCTTTATGTTCCCCTTCTAGAATGGAAGCTTCTTGGGATTAAGGACTGACTATGTAAGGAGGGATAGAGATTTTTTTAAACATTTAATGGGGAATTAGGGGAGAGACTTGTACTTCAGGACATGAAATAAAATGCTACCTTTGGAGTTTCAAAGGTGCATTTACTAACCTAGGTCGCCCATTCTTGGAAGAATGTAAAATAAATCTATCCTAAATTTAAAAAAAAAATCCTTATCACTGTGACTGATTGTAAGTACCACATAAATGCTTATTCCCTTTCTTTCTTCTTTTCCTCATTTAGTTTAGAAATGTGGACACTGAGACACAGGAGCATTTCAGTGATTTGCCCAAACCCCTAAAATAACAAAATGTTAAAGCCCAGTCCTGTGACTCAGGAGACAGTGCTCGTTCCAATGTATGATATTTTTCTTCTTTGCCACCATTTTCCTTGAGTGAATGAAAAACAAAAATCATTTATTTATTAAATACTGACTATGTAAAGTATTGTGTTTATCATTGGTGATAACAAATATCCAAGTAAAAAAAGTCCCTACTTTCAAACATGTCATGGTGTAGTTGGTGAGAAAATTCATATAAGTAGGTTTCATCTCCAACTGAAGTAGAAAGGTCTCATGATGATCTTCTTCTTGAATGTCATTTTCCACTGATAAAATTACATTTGTTTCTGATTTCTAACCATTTGCTTAGAACTTTCTTGTCAAGATTTCAGCCATTGTTAATGAAGAGGAGGCAAAAGGATCCTGAGACAACCTCCAGAAGTAACTCTCAGGTTTTAGTTCCATAATTCCTGGTACTTTTTGTTCTTCCCTTCCAATGGCAATCAGTCAGTAATTAGCAGTGGTAGTGGAGAGGAAAATAGGGCAAAGTCTCCAAAAAAATTGTTCTCCTCAATTATGACTCTGGGGTATAGGCAGAAAGCACTGCTACACTCAGGGATCCTTTGTTTAGAGTTTTGGACTGTTTGAGATAAACTTGTGTGATTTTTATTATCATCCTTTTATTATTTTCTGATCCTCCCTCCTTTCCTTCCTTACTTCTTTTAGTTTTAGAGTTTTAGGAAGTTTTTATATGATCTAATTGAATTACTTTATTTTGTAGATTAGGAAACTTAGATATTGAAATGATTGGTCCAAGATTATATTGCTAATTCACTGTAAGAATCTAATTATTCTGGGGCAAAATTCTGGGATCATGACTTAATAGATTGGTAAATTTCAAGCACTCTTGATTTCTTCCACAAATAGAACAAATTTGCACTTCAGGGTAAGTGAAAAAATCAAGAAGAATTGGAGTACAACATGGGTCCTTTTCATACAATGTGAAAAGATCTGAAAAAATACTGGGGCCAGTAATGACCTGTGTGAAGTGCAAACACCTCCGGGTTAGCTCCTGGCATCCATGTGGGGACCCCTGGGGCAAGCTGGAGCCTGAGCAGGAATTATAGAAAGTTTCAACTCCTAGACTATTTGTCCAGTCAGTGTCTGAGTCTCGGAAGACTGAGGGAACCTCAGTTGATTAAGAACACTAGGCCCAGCTGTTATGCAGAGAATTGGGCCTTGGTGAGAAGAAACCAGCACCTGGTGAGTGCAGAGGAAGTGGGGCAGGGGCTGTTGGCTGTGGGTACTTGCAGGAGGGGGGAGAGCTTGGTTTAGGGTTCTTGGTCTGAGAGGAGAGCTCTGAGAAACCCTGGGAAGCCAAAGACACCATCTCTTCCACCTCAAAATTAGAGGTACTTGCAGTAATACTTCTTTGTTAGAAAAAAAAAAAGATGAGGCAGGAAAGAAAGAATGCTTAAAAGACCATAAAAATATACTATGGGCAGAGGGAAGACCCAAGTTAATTTTCAGAGGAGGATACCAACACAAACACACAATAACACACATACACAAAAAAAAACTTCCACCTCAAAGAGCAATATAAAATGACTCGTTACCCAGAGAGAATTTATTGAAGAATCCAAAAATGAATTTAGAAGTCAAATGAAACACATGGAGGAAAAACTAAAAACAAAATAAAAAAGCATCTAGGAAAAACAAAAGATTATGAAAAAAAATTAACCAACTTGAAAAGTAGAAAGAGTCTCACATCTGAAAATAACTTCTTGAAAATTAGAATTGGGCAAGGGGAAGCCAGTGAATCTATCAGAGACTATGAAATAACAAAACAGATTATAAAGAATGAAAAAGCAGAACAGAATGTGAAACATAAACAAAATTACAAATTTAAAGAACAGCTCAAGATGAGAAAATAAACGAATAATTGTACTGAAGGCATGACCAAAAAAACGACCTTGATGCAATAAAGCACAAAATAATCCATGGAAATTTTCCTGGAGTCATAGAACCAGAGGAAAAAATAACATTAGGAAAAATCCACTGATCCTCACCGAGATGAGATCTTTTGTGGGAAACACATAGGAATATTATTGCTAAATATTGAAACCCTGAGATAAAAGAGAAAAAAATTTTTTAAGAAAAAAGAAAAAGCAATTCAAATATGGTAGAACTACAATTAGAATTGTATCAATTTATCAGTAGCACAATAAATGACCGCATTCCTGGAATCATATCTACTGATAATCAAAAGAACTAGTTCTGTGGCCAAAAATATCATATCCAGAAAAATGATATATAACATTAAATGAGAAAAAAATGGACATTCATTGAACTTGTAGATTTCCAGGACTTTCTATCAACTAAATTGACATATATACCATGAAAGGCATAGCACCCTTCAGATTTTATACAGAAGTAATGGGAAAGAGATGGGAAGGCAGGGAAACAAAGGGTGAGGGAAGAATTCAAGGGAGGGATCTTTAGGTAGAGAGGGAGGTTAAGTAATAGTTATGGAGCAAAATTAAAACAAAGAGTTAACAGGGATAAGAAAGATGTATGTTTGTAGGTGTATATGTATGTATGTATATATATATGTATATATATGTACATGTGTATATATCAATATATCCTTTCTTTATATAGCTTGTTTGAGGGTGTTGGGAGATGAAAGGGACTGAAGAATAAAATTAAAAATGTGCACAAGCAGCAGAGAACTGAAGAACAATTTAGGAGGATGTAAAGAAAAGATGGATACTCATGAATACAATTCCTTCTAGTAATACACATAAACACACACACACACACTCTTTCTTGTACTGGCATTTTTGTTGTATATTTTAAATCCTCCTTGATGTTACACTGGGTACATTACAATGTTCTCTTTTGTCTTGTATTCCTTTTCTGTTTTTTTTTCTTATTCTGTTTGTTTAAATAAAATTAGATTCATTTTTTTGCTTCAAATTTATTTTATTTAAACAATTTAATCATTCTCTTTAGTCATTTTCTTAGTACCATATTCTTTCCACAGTTTTTTGTACGTATCAGGAAATGTTTTGTGGTATTGAGGTAACATGTAGAGGATGCTTTTAATATGGCCTATTTTGTATGAATTAAAGTTTAGTTACATAAATTGGTTAATAAAAATAATGCTTAGTTTTTAAAACCTTTTTTTTCTAAATACATGCTAAGATAGTTCTCAAAATTTGCAAAATGTTTTTTTCCTTATTTTTTTCCACATCTTTCCCTTACCCCCTCTCATTGACAGTAAGTAATTCTATATAGATTAAATATGTGCAAATCTTCTTAACATATTTTTATATTCTTCATGCTGTGCAAAAAATATCAGATCAAAAGGTGATTACCAAATATAGATCTTCACCTCCAAACTTTATTGAGACCGCAAATATTTCTAGCTGTCTAAAATTCTCACCAGCATTTTGCCTTCACCATGTCTGAAATGAACCTCATTGTCTTGTTCACAAATTAGACTTACCCTTTAACACTTTTTTTCTATTTGTTCACAGATTTGACGTTTCCTTTAACTTTTTTCTATTGATGATTTTTTTGTGTGTGTGCAATAATTTCAGTCAGATTCCTCATTACCCTATTTTGGGTTTTCTTAGCAAAGATAATGAAGTAGGTTGCCATTTCCTTCTCCATTTTATTGATTGTAGCACTCATCAATCACCTTGGCTCATAATTTATTTATTTTTATTAAAGCCTTTTATTTTCTCTTTCATCCATTCATTCTTTAGAATTAGATTATTTAATTTCCAATTAACTTTTGGTCTATTTTCTCCTGGCCTTATATTAAGCCTTTTATTTTCACTCTATGTGCATGGGTAATTTTTCACTATTAACTCTCGCAAAACTTTGTGTTTTAATTTTCCCCCTCTTCCCCAAATCCCTCCCCAGATGGCAAGTAATACAATATATGTTAAAAATATATTTTAAATCCAATACATGTGTATATATTTCTTTTTTTTTTGGAAGCATGAAAATGTTATGTTGTCCACATTTCACATCCCTTTCTCTGGGTGTATATAGCTTTCTTCAGTGAACAATTGGAAGTGGTTTGAAGCATTTCATTGTTGAAGAGAGCCATGTCCATCAGAATTGATAGTCATATAGTATTGTTGTTGCCGTGTATATCGATCTCCTTGTTCTGCTCGTTTCACTCAGCATCAGTTCATGCAAGTCTCTCCAGGCCTCTAGGAAATCGTCCTGCTGGTCGTTTCTTACAGAACAATTATATTCCATAACATTCATACACCATAATTTATTTAGCCATTCTCCAATTGATGGGCATCCATTCAGTTTCGAGTTTCTTTTTTTTTTTAATTTTGTTTTATTTGTAAAACATATGTAAGGGTAATTCTTCAACATTAACCCTTACATAGCTTTCTGTTACAAATTCCCCCCCCCCAACTCCCCACCCCTCCCCGAGATGGCAGGATATCCACTACATGTTAATTATGTTAAAATACTTGACAAATCAAATATATGAATACATATTTCCAAACTTATCATTGTTGTGCAAGAAAAATCATATCTACATGAAAGACATATCAGATAAAGGAAACACAATATAAGCAAACATCAATCAAGAGTATGAGAATGTTATGTTGTGGTCCACATTTCACATGTTATTGCCGTGTATAATGATCTCCTGATTCTGCTCATAACATTCATACACCATAATTTATTCAGCCATTCTCCAATTGATGGGCATCCATTCAGTTTCCAGTTTCTAGCTGCTACAAAAAGGGCTGCCACAAACATTTTTGCACATATAGGTCCCTTTCCCTCCTTTAAGATCTCTTTGGGATATAAGCCCAATAAAAACACTGCTGGGCCAAAAGTTATGCACAGTTTGATAACTTTTTTTTTATTTGCATAACATATGTGTGGGTAATTCTTCAACAATAACCCTTACATAGCTTTCCGTTACAAATTTTTCCCCCAACTCCCCACCCCTCCCCAGATGGCAGGATATCCACTACATGTTAATTATGTTAAAATATTGGCAAATCGAATATATGTATACATATTTCCAAACTTGTCATTTTTGTGCAAGAAAAATCTTGTCTACACAAACGATATATCAGATAAAGGAAACAATATGTAAGCAAACATCAATCAAGGAGTATGAGAATGTTATGTTGTGGTCCACATTTCACATCCCTCTCTCTGGGTGTATATGGCTTTCTTCAGTGAACAGTTGGAGGTGGTTTGAAACATTTCATTGTTGAAGAGAGCCATGTCCATCAGAATTGATCGTCATATAGTACTGTTGTTGCCGTGTATAATGATCTCCTGGTTCTGCTCATTTCACTCAGCATCAGTTCATGTAAGTCTCTCCAGGCCTCTCTGAAATCGTCCTGCTGGTCATTTCTTACAGAACAATAATATTCCATAACATTCATATACCATAATTTATTCAGCCATTCTCAAATTGAAGGACAACTATTCAATTTCCAGTTTCTAGCCACTACAAAAAGGGCTGCCACAAACATTCTTGCACATGTGGGGCCTTTTCCTTCCTTTATGATTTCTTTGGGATATAAGCCCAATAGAAATGCTGGTGGGTTAAAGGGTATGCACAGTTTGATAACTTTTTGATCATAGCTCCAAATTGTTCTCCAGAATGGCTGTATCCATTCACAGCTCCACCAACAATGCATCAGTGTCCCAGCCCTCCCACATCCCCTCCAACATTCATCATTAACTTTTCTTGTCATTTTAGCCAATCTGACAGATGTGAAGTGGTACCTCAGGGTTGTCTTGATTTGCATTTCTCTGATCAATAGTGATTTGGAGCACCTTTTCATATGACTATAAATAGTTTTAATTTCATCCTCTGAAAATTGTCTGTTCATATCCTTTGACCATTTATTGAATGGAGAATGGCTTGAATTTTTAAAAATATGAGACAATTCTCTATATATTTTACAGATGAGACCTTTATCAGAACCCTTAAATGTAAAGATGATTTCCCAATTTATTGCTTCCCTCCTAATCTTGTCTGCATTGATTTTGTTTGTACAAAAACTTTTTAACTTAATATAGTCAAAGTTATCTATCTGGTTTTCAATTAAAAGTTCCAGTTCTTCTTTGGACATAAATTTATTCCATCTCCACAGGTCTGAGAGGTAAACTATATTATGTTCCTCTAACTTGTTTACAAAATCACTCTTTATATCCAGATCATGAACCCATTTAGATCTTATCTTGGTATGTGGTGTTAGATGTGGGTCAAGCCCTAATTTCTTCCACACTAGTTTCCAGTTTTCCCAGCAGTTTTTGTCAAATAGTGAATACTTATCCCAAAAGCTGGGGTCTTTGGGTTTATCAAAAACCAAATTGCTATAGTTATTGCTTAGTTTGTCTTGT
>JAJPUD010000293.1:737861-783741 GCA_023553655.1 Myrmecobius fasciatus | reverse complement strand
ATCCTTCAAAGTAGAAGCTGCTAGGTCCTGTGTGATCCTAATTGTGGCTCCTCAATATTTAAATTGTTTCTTTCTGGCTTCTAGTAATATCTTTTCCTTGGTATCATAGTTCTGGAATTTAACCACGATATTTCTGGGGGACTTAATTTTTGGGTTTCTTTCAGGAGGTGATCGGTGGATTGTTTCAAGGAGTATTTTGCCTTCTGGGTCTAAAATATCAGGGCAGTTTTCTTTTATGATTTCCTGGAAGAAAGTGTCTAGGTTCTTTTTTTCATCATGGCTTTCAGGAAGCCCTATAATCCTTAGATTGTCTCTCCTAGATCTATTTTCCAGGTCAGTTGTTTTTCCTAGGAGATATTTCATGTTTTTCTCTATCTTCCTTTTTTTGTTTTTGTTTGATTGATTCTTGAAGTCTTGATGAGTCATTCATTTCCAATTGTTCGATTCTAATTTTTAATGTCTTATTTTCTTCAGTTACTGTTTTTAGTTCCTTTTCAATTGCAAAAGTTGGTCAATTTGCAATTGACCAATTACATTTTTTTGTTCATTGCATTCTTTTTCCATTTTTTCTATTTTATTTTGCAGTGATCTCATTTCGTTTCCCCATGTTTCTTCTAACTCTCTTTTAAGATTTTTTATGCAATCGTCAAAGAAAGCCTTGTGACATGCAGACCAGTTTATGTCTCTCTTTGGGGCTTTTTCTGGAGTTGCTTTACCTTTAGGGGCCTCAGGATTTGAGGTCTGTTCTTCCCTCTCTCCATAAAAGTTGTCTATGGTGAGAGCTCTTTTTGGTTTTTTATTCATTTTTTTTTTGAAGGTGTGAGGTCTGTTTAAGGCAAAGGTAGGACAGCTGCTTTAATTTGCCCTGGGGCAGTTCTGCTGATTGAGTTATTTCAGGAACTGGGCAGTTTTGCTGATTGAATTATGTCAGGTGCTTGGCAGTTCTGCTTTAGTTCACCCTGGGGCAGTTCTGCTGATTGAATTATTTCAGGTACTGGGCAGTTCTGCTGATTGAATTATTCCTGATGCTGATCAGTCCTACTGATTGATTGATCGCCCTAGAGTGCTGTGTAATGGCAGCTAGGTCTGATGCTCATCAGGGGTTCAGTGTTTCACAATCTACCCCCCACAAAAGGCAGACCTTCCAAACCACCTGCCCACAATCAGGACAGATTGGCCCAAGAGGCCCCCAGAAGACTCCCAGGTGTGTGGAAAGTAGAACACTCCCACTCCTGTTCTGACTCCTGTTCCAGCTCCCTGCACTGGTCTCCCTGTGCTGCAGTCTGGGTTCAGCAGACCACCCCCCTGCCCAATTAAAACAGACCTGTTTTGAAGTTTTTCCAGAGTATTTTCTTCTAGAATCGTGTTGTCCTCCAGATATTGTGGATCTTTTTTGCTTCAGAAAAAGTCTAGCGGCTTCATATGTTGTTGGTTTGAGGGAAGGTTAGAGGAGGTTACAGAGACTCCTGTCTGATCTCTGTCACCATGGCTCCACCCCTGGAAGGAAGTCCCGCCATGCCTTTCTTTCATAGTTGATCATTGCACTTTCTTGCCCTTATTGTGTACAATGTATTCCTTGTTCTGTTTGTTTTGCTCAGCATCAGTTCATGTAAATCTTTTCAGGCCTTTCTAAAATCAGCTTTTTCATTTTTATAGAACAATATTATTCTATTATCTTTATATCCCACAACTTGTTCAGTCATTCCCCAATTGATGGGCATGTACTTATTTTCCAATTCTTTACTACCACAAAAACAGCTGCTACAAACATTTTTGCACATGAGGGTCCTTTTCCTTCCATTAAGATTTCCTTGGGATACAGACTCCTGGGTCAAAGGGTATGTACAGTTTTATAGCCCTTTGGGCATAGTTCTTCTTTTCCTGTCAATCTGAGAGATTTGAGGTGGTATCTTAAAGTTATTTTAATTTGCATTTCTCTAATCAATAGTGATTTAGAGAATTTTTTCATATAACTATTGATGGCTTTAATTTCAACATTTGAAAATTATCTTTTCATATCTTTTGATGATTTTTCAATTGGGGAATGACTTATATTCTTATAAATTTGATGCAATTCTTTATATATTATAGAAATAAGATTTTTATCAGAAATACTGGCTGTAAATATGTGTTCCCAGCTTTGTACTTCCTTTTTAATCTTGTTTATGTTGGTTTTGTTTGTTCAGAGCCCAGCTTCTTAAACTGTAGTTCATGATCCTTCATGGGATCTCAACTAAATATTGAGGTTGTGAAATAATGATTAATTATTGGTAATTGTTTGATTTGTATACTATTTTATATACCTGAGGTCATATAAAAGTTCCTCTGGTGAAAAGGAGTCACAAGTAGAGAAAGTTGAAGAAGTCTTGGTCTAGAGTACTCCCTATAAGAAGTCTCTACAAATTACCTGACTAAAGATACATATAAAAACAGGCTGTGCAATTTATAGTGTTGGAGTTATCTAGGACATTGAAAGGTTAAGGTACTTTCCCAGGTTGACATAGCCTGTGTGTGTTAGGATTTTTGAACCTCAGAGTCTTTTAGGTGGCTCAATGGATCGATAGAACACTGGATAAAGAGCCAGGAAGACTTGAGGTAAAATGTGACCTCATGCTGGCTCTCCTGTTTAACAATGCTGCATTTTAAGTACTCATAATTTAATGGGTGGACTTAATATGCCATTATTTATAAAGTAGGATTCCCATGAGGGCTGATATGTTTTCTATTAAAATGCACATGGTTCATTTTTACATAAAATTAATTAGCATTTATCCAACTAAGCATATCAACACATAACTCAGACATCCATGCAGTCAAAAATACTCACTTTTTTCACAATCCCCCAAGCCTTATTAAGAAACAAACTACTGGTCAGTAGTAATAATCAGCTCACTTTTAAACAACATAACAAATCTACAGTGGCTTTGAGTTCAACTTCAATCATTTTTAGTATTTCTTGACTCTTCATGACCTCACTTGAGGTTTTCTTGGCAAAGATACTGACATGGCTCACCAGTTCCTTCTCCAGCTCATTTTGCAGCTGAGGAAATTGAAGCAAACAAGGTTAAGTGACTTGCCCAGAACCACATAACTAGCAGGTATCTGAAGCCAGATTTGAACTCATAAAGATTTTTTTTAATTTTATTTTTAGTTTAAATTTTTGGAATAAAACAAGCATTTCTCTAAAACACATTAAAAAAAAAGACGATTGCACATGAAACTACAAATCTGCTATGTACAATTTGCTATTCCTTTCAAATATATAGCAAAAATTATCATGTAATTTTTTTTTCTTTTTTCTCTCTCTCCCCTACCTAGAAATGGCTGCCATTAGACACAAAGATTTTATACATATACAAAATATACACATGTATATTTGCATTATGTATATGTATATATGTTAAATTATTCTATACATTTATTTATCAGTTCTTCCTTTTTCTAACTAAGACTCCAGCACTTTATGCAGCACTCTAGCCACCTAGCTTTCCTAATAAATATTATCTGCATATTGTTTCCATTTTAATGATGAAGAAAAAAGAGGCACATAGAGATAAAATATTTGCCTCAATCACATGGATAGCATGCCAAGTAAAATTTGAATTGAGGTCTTGACTCCAGGACCAGCTCTCTACACCCTGTACACCCACCTTCCCAACATATAATTCTGTGATAAAGACACAGAATCAATGGGAGCAGAGAAAACTGAGGGCCAGAAAAGTTAGAGATTAGCCTAAGATAACACTGGCAGTGTCAGAACTAGGTTTTTTTGTCTTGTACCTATTTTTTTTTCCTTCATGGTTCCCTACTGTTAGGCACAAACCTATTTTTCTAAACTTTATTCTTCAAAATGGTTGACTCACTTATCAATTAAGAAACAGCATTCATTAAGCACCTACTGTGTGCCAGACACTGTGCAGTACACTGAGCATATCAAAAGAGATAAAAGACAGCCCTTGTCCTTGGGGAGTTTACAATCTAAACATACACATTGGTATTTCTAGCTTCCTCGCTTTTGTTTGTTTTCTTTATAGCATACACTCTCTTGACTCATCTCCAAATACATCATACTACCAGCTCTTCAGTAAGCCTTTCCCAGAATATCCAATAGGTAATGTATCATTGTTGATTCTTTATTCTTCTTAATGCATCTCCAATTTGTACATTCCTTTCCATTCTCTTTTCTGCTTTTCTAATCCATAGCCTCAATCTCCTTATTACCATTATAACAATTTCCTAGCTAACCCAGCTGTAATATCTCCTCTTGCTAATACAAACTGAACAGTATTTCCAATTATCCTTCCTCAAATCAGGCTTCTTGGAATTTATTTATTTATTTAGTATTTATTTACTTAAATACAAAATAAGGAAAGCACAAAATAGAAAAAGAAAGATGGAAAACAATAAAAGAAACAAAACAAAATATTAGCATGCATGTGTTCAGAAGTACACCAGGAAGGATTTAAACTGTGTAACAATAAATTTCCATTTCAAGAAAGAATATGTAATAATAGAAGACAACTTCTTAGAATTTAAAACAAATCAAATTCTCATCATTCATGTCTTTAGAGGACTTGTAGCACTTCATTCTAAATGATAAAAAGATCTTGATTATCAGTAGTATGAAAATCAGCAAATACATTATGAGGATAGAGTGAATTTTCAAATATTTGAAAGTGTATAATCTACTTTTTTGTGTGATAAAGGTAAATTTTAATTTTCACATATATTTATTTTTACCACCTATTTCTGGGCTACCTCTTCTCATACATACATGTCCATGCTCAGGTTTACAAAATTAATTTGAGTCTTAGAATAAGCAAATGTGATTCAAAAAGGAAATTTATTGAAAAATAATAATTATTTTTCAAAACAAATGCTAATAATCTTTGTTTCTTCTAACAGTATAAACTAAAATCAAATTTTAAACTGCATCTTATTTCCCCAAGATAGTAGTGTTCCATTTGGGGTTTCCCTTTCTGATGCATTTCTTGGTATCAAGTGAAGAAACATTTCAGTTATAAAAAATGATTGACCTTAAAGAAGTCATTTCTCCTCAATAGACTGCTAGTGTTTCATCTCTACAATGAACAGGTTGGACAAGATGAGGGGTTCTTAGCCTTTTTTAAAATTGTCATGGATTGCTTTTTTGTATTAGTAGTATGGTGAAGACATTGGGTTCCTTCTAAGAATAATATTTTTTAATTAAAGCCTTTTATTTTGAAAATATACACATGGATAATTTTCAAAATTCACCCTTGCAAAACTTCGTGTTCCAATTTTTCCCTCTCTCCCCTCTCCTAGTCAGCAAGTAATCCAGTATTTGTTAAACATGAGCAATTCTTCCATACATATTTCCACAAACATCATGTTGCACAAGAAAAATCAAATCAAAAAGGAAAAGAAAAACATGAGAAAGAAAACAAAATATAAGCAAATTACAAAAAGAGTGAAAATACTATGCTGTGATCCACACTCAGTTGCTATATTCCTCTCTCTGGGTGTAGATGTCTCTTTCTATCACAAGATCATTAAAAGTGATCTAACCATTTCATTGTTGATGAGAGCCACATCCATCAGAACTGATCATCATATAATCTTGCTGTTGCCGAATACAATGATTTCTTGGTTCTGCTCATTTCACTTAGCATCAGTTCATGTAAGTCTCTCCAGGCCTCTCAAAAATCATCCTACTGATCATTTCTTATAGAATCCATAACATTCATAAACCAAAACTTAATCAGCTTTTCTCCAACTGATGAGCATCCATTCAGTTTCCAGTTTAAGAATAATATTTAAAAAAACAAAATGAAACATATTAGAATTAAAAAGGAAATAAAATGTATTGAAATAATTATTAAAAATGTTTTACTCAAAAGATTTTCTGATAGATGAACTCTGAGAGCTCTCTAGGCTCCAAAATCTGGGAGGGTCTTCTATGTTTAAAAAAATACAGAGGTATTATTTCCTTAGTGTTAAGGAAGCGGGAGGTAAGCCAAAGAGATAGTCATCTGTGCATATTCCCAGCAAGCTCTGTTTCCAGCTAGATCTTGCAGGAAGACTTTTGTAAGGTTTACACCTTTCTATCCCCAACCTCTGAAGAAATAGCAAGGCATGGTGATTGCTATGTCAAGGAATAAATTAAACAAGAATGGCAAAACAATATGACACAGGGATAAAGGAGCACTAGATTTGGAATTGAACAACAGGACATCAAATCTGGTCTCTGCACTTCTTTTTAGGTTTTTTTTGGGGGGGCAAGTCTCTTTAAGTTTTGTTATTCTCAGTTTCCTCAGATATAAAGTGTGGATGTTGGGCTACATGACATTTTGGTACTTTCAGGCTCTAAATCTATGGACTTAAGTCAATTTCATGAAATCTTTTAGATTTATTGACAGTTTATAAAAATTTATATACGACTTGGACTATTAAAATGTTATGCTTTGAGATCCAGAACCCTTCCTGAGATTAAGATGCAGCATCCCTGAATTTTTGGTAACAGAATCCATGGTCATAGACACAGAAACTGGGAAAATCGCATTGTCCTTACTGGAGCATGCCAATTCAAAGGCTGATTCACATTCCAAACTGAGTTGTTTTACTTTTCTTAGCTGGCTTTTGAATCTGTTTCCAAGTAATAATCTTCAGACAACTGCTCGCCCACATAACTGTAGTTAGAGCATTGTGTGACAGCTTCCCTTTCATTCCTCGTTAAATGCAAAAATTACTTTAATACAGCACTAAAGGAAAAAAAAAACATAGTACAGGCACGCTACAAAGCAGAAATTTCCCAGTTAATGGTCCTGCACCAGCAAAAGCTCTACCACACTGTGTACCTATGTCTGTCACAGTGCATAGCTAACATAAACAAGATAAACTATTTTTACTTAATTTCTAGTGATTTAGGATAAGGAAAATTCCTCCAATATTGGTCTATTTTTCTCTTCCTCCCTCTTCCTTTCCCACTCCTGTAGGTTTATTTGGAAAAGGAGTCAGTCTTTGTTCTGTAGCTAGTAAGATCACATTGAGAATAGAGACATAGAAAAAAAAATTAGTCTATAAAAATGTGTCACAGAAGTGAATATACTCTTCCCCTTCAGTCATAAGACTCCCTCATTGATATTGAAACTTAACATTCATTGGGATTGAGAGACTGCATGATCTAATAGATAGAGTGCTGGACAAAAAGATCCAGGTTCAAATCCTGTCACAATTATTTTCTACATATGTGACTCTGGGCCAATCTTCCACTCAGCCTCTGTATTCATTTGTAAAAGAAAGCAATTGAACATCATTGCTTCTCCTGTCCCACCTAGCTCTACTTCTATCATTCTATGATACACAGATATCACTGAACAAAATTTTCTTATATTTGTATATTTATATTTATTATATATTTATATATTTTAGAAAAGTTATATTTAGAAAATATTTACTGAAAACCTTGTATGTTTATTTAGTTCTCTCTTTGTTGAACTTCTGGTCTGAAAATGGATAGGACTAACACATGATGATATCTAAGGGCCATAAAAAATATAAAGAAAGACCTTCCTGAGGGAAAGAATATATGATCCGAGCCAAGATGTAAGGGGAAAAAATCCAAATCTACCCTGGGTAGTTCCAAAGATGTTTAACTGGAACAACAAAGTCAGAATGACAAGGCCAGAAATGTAGTTCATAGAATCATTTCCCAAACTGGGAATCAGTACAGACTATATCTGAGTGAAAGCATTATAAAGAGGAAGGAAATGGCAAAGGAAGAGAAGTCAGAAGGGATACAATTGGGTAAGTAGAAATCTAGGAAGAAGATCAGATCAAGGTACCTGGAACATATGATAGTTTTAGGGGAGCAGAGAATTAAATAATGCCAAATACCCCAAAAGACGTCAAGATGGATGAAAATGAAAAAATATATTTGTGTTCAAAACACCTTTCATAGAAGTAGCTGATACTACATCTTGCCACTGATAACAAGGACTAGATTTCTCTAAATCCTTGGGGGTTGAGTCATAAAGACAGCTGAATCAGGCTGCAATAACAACTCTGTATGATCAACATTCTATGAGATCTCTTCTCATGGGCCAGACTTAACAGTCCTATAACTGACTTTCTCTACAAGCCTTTCTCTTTTTTTATATTCAACAAACATATGAAAAACCAAATTTATTTATTTATTTATTTATTTATTTATTTTAATTTTTATTAATACTTTTTATTTGCAAAACATATGTATGGGTAATTCCTAAACATTAACCCTTACAAAGCTTTCTGTTACAAATTTCCCCCCCTACTTCCTACCCCTCTCCTAGATAGCAGGATATCCATTACATGATAATTATGTTAGAATACTTAAGAAATCGAATATATGTAGAGTTATTGCCACACATCATTTTTTTTTGTTCAGGAGAAATCGTATCTACAAGAAATAATAATCCGATAAAGGAAATACAATTCAAGCAAACCTCAATAGAGAACATGAAAATGTTATGTTGTGGTCCACATTTCACATCCCTCTCTCTGGGTGTATATGGCTTTCTTCACTGAACAATTGGAATTGATTTGAAGCATTTCATTGTTGAAGAGAGTCATGTCCCTTAGAACTGATCCTCATATAGTATTGTTGTTGCCGTGTATAATGATCTCCTGGTTCTGCTCATTTCACTCAGCATCAGTTCATGCAAGTCTCTCCAGGCCTTTCTGAAATCGTCCTGCTGGTCGTTTCTTACAGAGCAATAATATTCCATAACATTCATATACCATAATTTATTCAGCCACTCTCCGATTGATGGGCATCCATTCAGTTTCCAGTTTCTAGCCACTACAAAAAGAGCTGCCACAAACATTCTTGCACATGTGGGGCTCTTTCCTTCTTTTATGATTTCTTTGGGATATAAGCCCAATATAAACACTGCTGGGTCAAAGGGTATGCATAGTTTGATAACTTTTTGAGCATAGCTCCAAATTGCTCTCCAGAATGGTTGGATCCGTTCACAGCTCCACCAACAATGCATCAGTGTCCCAGTCTTCCTACATCCCCTCCAACATTCATCATTATCTTTTCCTGTCATTTTAGCCAATCTGACAGGTGTGTAGTGGTACCTCAGAGTTGTCTTAATTTGCATTTCTCTGATCAATAGTGATTTGGAGCACCTTTTCATATGATTATAAATAGTTTTAATTTAATCATCTGAAAATTGTCTGTTCATATCCTTTGACCATTTATCAATTGGAGAATGGCTTCTACAAGCCTTTCTCAAAGTTGCCCTGATTTGAGAAGAGACAATGGGATTTAATTTGGTGGTGATTAGTGTTCTTTTTGAAAGCAGGTTTTCCAGAAGAATCAAAATTTTTATTTATGATTTGACATGATTTTTAAAAATGTTTTTGACTGGTAAAATTATCCATTATATTTAAGTTAACTTTTATGCATTCATTATTTACACAAGGGTATACTGTCTGTCTAAAGTGGGGAATTTGATTTGTACTATTTTCAGCTGCATATATGATTAGTTAGCAGAGTGAATTTCATCTATAAAAGGCATAGGTTCTTAACTTCTTTGCATCATACAAGCCTTTGGCATTCTAATGAAGACTGTGTGAATCCCTTCTAATTATATTTTCAAATACATAGGGTTAAATGAAATGGATAAAAATTATATTTATTTATCAAAATATTGTGAAAAAATAAATTCATGAGCCCCAGATTAAGAATTCCTGATATTGTTAATTATACTAAAATAAATGGAAGACAGGAGTCTTTAATGACTTTATAGTCTAATTGGGAAACAAGACAAGTGAACAAAATACAAAAAAAGATCAATAAAGGCACAAGACAGAAAAAAAGAAGAAAAAGTTTATGAATTATTATTATATAGTGATAATTATAAAATCATAGAATTATTAGAGGGAAATGGAGTCAATCTAAAAAAAGTTTTATGGAAGGAGGAAATTAGTAGTACCATTGGTAGTAGAGAAGTGATTTAGGGAAGGTATTGTTTTTATGCAAAGATCTAAGAAACATATGCATGGGAGAAAATTCCTTATAAACAGAACTGCTTTGCTAGAGAAAAGGTCATGAGGTATGGTGGACAAGAGGTGAATGTAGTTAGGTAAGAGAAGGGCAGGTTGTTGAAGGTTTTAAAGCCTATAGTAGTGGTTTTTTTTAAATTTAATTTAAACAGTAATTAGGAAACACTATATATGCTTCTGACAGAGAGTGTGGCAGGGTCAGAATAATCAGATGACACTGTCTGGCCAAAGCACAGTTTGAGACAATTACTGGAATAATTAAAGATAAGCAGAAAAAAATGTTCTGTCTCAAAGGATGTTTTAAAAAGCCAAATAAATCCAAACACATTCCATTATTAAAAATCTTTCTTTGTTAATAGTACTTATAATTAAAATAGTCAGATCTTGAATGTATAATAATATTGCAGCCCAGTATTTTTAAAATGTTGCTTCATTTTCATAAATCAACAAAAGTGGCTTCTATGATTTGTATTCCATAGATTCTGATGAAATTATGGCTGAGAGTCTAAGAAATGTCTTGTTGAGTATGTTACTGAACTTGTGATATAGTGATTATAATCAAATCCTTCCATGTTTCCACGTTCAAGACCTTGGACAGCTCACAGTACTGCCTACTGCACAATATTTTCCTGGGACTAGGCTCAAACCAAGGTAACATAAAAATATACAGTGAAAGTTACCTAGAACATATTACTCTACTGACACCATATTCAGTCTCTTCTTTCTTTAAGTCCCCTTATGCTTGTCTATTTTTCTGTCTCTCTTTCTGCCTCTGTCTCTATCTCTGAATCTGTCTCTGTCTCTCTCTCTCTTTCTGTCTCTGTCTCTGTCTCTCTGTGTGTCTGTCTCTCCCCTTTCTTGTTTCCTTACTCCCTCTTCTTCTTCCTATCCTACTCTTTAACTTTTCCTTTCTCTCTACTCTTCCTTCCTCTTCCTTTCTATCTCCTTTCCTACCTATTTTTTCCCTGATCCTGTCCTTTCTTCTATCTATTGCTGTTCTCTTTCTTTCCTTCTCTTTCTCTCTTCCCTTCTCTCCTCTTCCCCCAAATTCACTCTTTCTTTTTTTTCTTCTCATCTCTTTCCCTCATCATCTTCTCTCCCCTCTCCTCTCCTCTCTCTCCCTCTGTTGCATTTCTCCATTCCTCAGACTCCTTATTATCCATGCAAACAAACATCTCTATAAGAAATAATGTAATGCTAAAACATTGGCCCAGACATTTGGGTTCACCCTACATTTGTCTAGTGTTCACAGACAACTTCAGAATAGGAAAAAGGCTACAAAGTCTTTTCCTGGACTTTTGCCAGTATCTGTGGTTAATTGGCCCTTGATGTACAACTGCTTTTGCTTCCTTGACTGTGGTAACATTTTGGATCAATTTTGCAAATTACCTCAGTGTCCATATGGAGACAAAGTAATGATAAGCCTGCAACTTGAAGCCACATTTGTGAGATGGTTTTGTCACAGCAATCATTTCAGAATGAGAACTTCAAGTATATACATCTTGTAATAATCATTTAGAAAGATTTTTGTCATCAATTTAAAGTACTATTGTTTTAATGTATTTTCCATGCTTCTGGTTAAATATTAAATCACATAACTTAAAAGTTTTATAATCTTGTTAGGTTGTTTAATTTGAGAAGCTGCATTGTCATGGAATTGATACAAACTAATCAATGGTTAATCAGTTTAAACAGCAATCGTTACTGAACATATTTATGAGAACTTAATTACTGTATAGTGGTGTCATGGCAAGTTGAGAGAACTATTAAAAATACTAAAATGTGTCAAAAGGCAATGTTAGAAAGCTCAATAGACTATGAACCTATTAAGTTTTTAGATTTAAAGCATTTTTACTTAGACATATCAAATCTTAGTGATAATTTGCAAAATATGTTCATTGGTATTACTGCACTTCCAAACAAAGACACATTCTTGTCCTATTTGAATATTTAGTGCAACTTGCATACAACATGGGGGTCAAAAATGTCCTAGTCTTGCAGTTAAAGAATCTTGATGTCAGTGATAGGTGATGTTGACAATTTAGGCAACTAGTTCTATTTAGTAGTTAATGAATAAAGAGGCCTGTTGCTTCCTCTGTTGTATGATGATGTTAGCCTAGATGATCTTTAGGATCCTTTTCACTTCTGTGATTCTTTGTGTGAGAAAAATAGGTAGATTCTTATAAAGTATGATGTCAACCCATCTGGTACCTCACATATATCTTCCTGGCATACCATAATGTCTGAAATTCTCACTGTAAGACATATTCCTTCAGGTTAAGGAATTGTGTGTCTAGAAGACTCCCGTTAAAAAACAAATTTGTCTACTGGTAAAGACATCCATTAATCCATTAGCAATGATAATAGTTTAGTCTGTTTCTTTCAGGGAAGCTAGTTGCTTCTTTAAAAAAAAAAAACAAAGGACTTGAGGGAATGAGAGAGGTGAATTTTTATAGAGGAGGAAGTCATAAAGGTCCATAATAAAATCTCTTACTGGGATTGAGTGAGAAAATAGAGTATCCAAGAACTGGAAAGAATATTTTTCCTATAGTATTGGGGTGAATATTGGGGGTTGTAGATGTCAAAGACAATTCTGCCTAGGGAGGTAACATGATGTGGGATTACTGGCACAAGATTTGAAATAAAAAGACTTGAATTTGAGCCTCAAAGCTCTGTCCTTTACCAGTTGTGTAACTGGCCAGAATTATTTTACCTCTTGGAAATTCAGTTTTCTCCTGGGTATTCTGGGAATAATTTTAATTCCACTACCGATCCCATGTGGTGATCAAAAGAAAGTTGTTTATAAAGCCTTTAAATGCCATGTGTGTATAAGTGATCATTATGCTTATTTATTAAGTCATTTCAGTCAAGTCTGAATCTTTATGATCCCATTTGAAATTTTCTTGGCAAAGACACTGGAGTGGTTTGACATTTCCTTCTCCAGTTCATTTTACAGATGAAGAAACTGAGGCAAATAGGGTTAAGTGGTTTGTCCATAGTCACACAGCAAGCAAATATGTAAGTTCACATTTGAACTTGGGTCTTCATGACTCCAAGCTCAGCACTCTATCTACTGTGCCACCTAGATGGCCCCATTAAGCTTGTAGGAACTTCTAAATTGAAGTTTTGTCTCAGTTCAGCCCTCTTACGACCCCTGTTATAATGCATCAGCATAAAAATACATATATTCCTGAGTATAGAAGATTACTAGCACATATATTATATATAATATTCTTTAGTTCTTTTTCCTTCCAACATCAGAAAATAAATGATTTTTAAAATACCCCTTAGAAGATTTCATGATAGTAAATGTTCAACCTTTCTTTGTTGCTTTTATTATTATTTTAGTTGGATTCATCTCTGTCATTGATTATATCATCAAATCTGAATTTCAAGAAATTCTACTGTCTTTTTTCCCTTATTTGAAGTTAAGGTAAAGAAAGGAATAAGGAACAGCCCAACTTGTTTAAACAATTTTTTGTGTGATAGTCACTTGTAGCTTATTGACAAGAATACCAGTGTCTTTAGGGCTTTTTACTTTGCATCTGCTACATCTTTGTTAGCATCGAAAGCTAAAATTTGTGTATGTGTATGTACATACACACAAATGTATATCTTGCCTTATACCAATCAGTGTATAGGAAATAGGGGAGGTGGGATGATGTGCTAGAGTGCAGATTTCAAGAACAGGAATTCTAGAAATTAAAGGAAGGAAAAAGCCTAAGAAAGAAAAGGAGAAATCAGTGAATAAGACATTAACAAAAATCAAAATTGAGTGTGGCAAAAATACCAGAAGAAAGGGCAAAACCCCCTAAAACAAAACAGAATATCTGCTACGAGGAAGGGGGGAGGTACTCCAATAGGGAAGAAAGAAATGAAATACAGAGAAATGTCTATTAGCCCAAAAGCTATATCATGAAAGCTACTGTGGGAGGGTATTTGTGCCTTCATGTCTCTACTGACCTTGTATTCACTCTGTCATTTCTATATCCACTCTATTCTCCTAAAGTAAACAACAATCTACCTGTTGGGATGATTGATGTTACAATTGTACCCCAAATACATAGTTCCTATTTGCAAAGTCTGATTCTCCTGAGAGCCCTAAAGATGCAGGTGGATTGGTAGATGATGGCTCTCAAATCAAGTAAAACATTCTTTGCCTAAGAAAAATGGAAATTTCAACTAATCCTATTAGAAAAGATGTAGCTTTTTCTATCTGTATGGTCATATCACTGTAATTTTCATGACCCCATTATATGCCATCCAAGACCTTCTCAAGAATTAGACTTATAGAGATTCAGTCACTGAAGACTTGCATATGAGAAAATCCCACCAACTACTCTGCAAAGAGAAGGGAGAAACAGTTAGCTAGTGTGATCACACTAGTCTGGCAGCGTGAAGGATCTTGATTTTTATTGCTGTTAGCCAAGAAGAAGAGTAGTGACATGAAAACAAAACTTTAAAAGAAATTGGACACTGTCTAACCCTTCAGGCTAATGCATATGAGAGTGTCTGTTATTACTGTGAGAATATATTATAGATAAACAAGGAGAAAAGCAAAAGTTTTTTCCCCTGTCTAAGTGCAGAGAAAATGAGCTCTAGAAAACAGAGGGGATTAATTGAGAATACAGTTTCTATACAGGCAACAAGAAGTGAAGAACTGAACTAATTATTTAGATAATTAATACTGTTAATCAAAATCTCCATTTATTAGCCTGAATTAGCAAGATTGACTCTTTACATAGGTGAAATTCTCCCCCACTGCCCCAAAAAGGAAATGTCCACTGCCATTTCTTTCACTTTTCCTGTGAAGACATAGATCAGAATATTCACCTAACAAAACAGGGTTTTTAAAATGGGAAGAAGCTTCTCTTCCACCAAAAATAAAGTAAGATGACCTTAAAAGTCTAGGCTTTGAGAATCAATATTTACAGAGAAGAGCTATTGCTATTGCTTGGACAGCCAGTGGAACATGAAATCTATACCAGTTCATTAAAAACCTAGACTTCTCGAGGCCCATCTGTAATAATGACAAGTAGTGATCAATTTTTATTGCAGGATATACCTATATGCATGTATATGCATACTCGCGTATGTAGTATGCTGTGGAGAGATCTGAATTATTTCAATAGCTGGTCTGCTGTTTCAAGATTTCCAGAAGATTCATGGAGTCTATCACACTATTTTGTTGAAATGGGTGAATAGCTGAGTAGAAGAGATATACTTACTAGATTTACAGAATGATGGAGCAGGAAGAAATCACAGATTTATATACCTTAGAATCAAGTCTAACTTTCTGATTTTACAAATAAGGAAATGGAGGCACGTGAATAAAGAAATTTACTTCAGGTCATATGGTTCTAATAGCTCATTTTGACCTATTTCATCATTTTATGGATGAAGAAATGGTAACCAAGAAAGGTGAAGTGAATTAATTACCCAACTTCATTGAGCTAATATGAGTCAATAAATCTAGGGCATCTAATTTTTCTATTTCCTAGGGATCTTTCCATTATATTATATTTGTGCCACAAGAATAAAACTATAAGGACAGCTAGTTGACACAGTGGATAGAGCACCAGTCCTGAAGTCAGAAGGACCTGAGTTCAAATCTGGCTCAGACACTTAATATTCCCTAGCTGTGTGACCTTGGGCAAGTCACTTAACCCCAATTGCCTCTGCAAAATAATAATAATAATAATAATAATAATAATAATAAAGCCATCTGACTAGAAGAAACTTCAACCTAACATAGAGCTTTAGTTTATCAAGCTAATCTCCTTTTGCTAAAATGCCTTGGTGTTTGCCCAGCCCAGTGCTCTCAGCCCTTATTACCATGCCCAAATGTATTTAGCATGTCATAATGCTATATAAAAATGGTGTCCAGAAAGGATACAGATAGCAGAGATTTCCTTCTGGGAAGACTCTAAGGCTCCCAATTACTCTAAATCAAGAGAAAAGTCAGTCAGGCTTGAAGCAAGGGGCTTGCATTCAAAATCAGCAAAGAGAGAAGAGTTTGATGAACAGATGAAGTTTCTTGGCTTGTCAGAACTGTTGAAAATGGTTACTGTCAAATCCCTATCTTTCCCCTTTAGTTATTGATAGGATACACCAGCAAATCTGTTTTTCTTTTTCTTGCTGAAAGAAAACCAGGCTTCTCAATGCCATCCTGTCACTTTATACCAAAGTTTCAAAGCAGATTTGTTGACTCATGGAATCTGGAGAAAGCCTCATTCAGCTTAGTCAGATTCAACTGGGACTATGAGGGACTTCTAAGTAAAAAGTGTGTCCTGCTAAAGTCACTGTCCTAACTCTTAATGGGAGATTATAAGGAGGATAATCCATATCCTCCTTAATTGAACTCCAGCTTGTTTCATACATAGAAGTCATGATTGTCACAAGGGAATTACAGCAAAAGATATTGCCCTTCACGGCTTTGGAAGCAAATGGAATGCAGAGTATGAAACCCATTACTCATGGAGATTGTCCAGAGCTCCTTGAGAGAGAGAGAGTCAGGAGGCCAGGGTCCTTGAACAGGCTGAAATCAGGCCCTTATTTCCATGATTCATTGTCAGTCTACTCCAGCACCACTGATTCTATGAATCTCGGTTTCAGCTGTAGCTCTATTCAGAAAAAATACAGATTTTACGTGTTAATTTTTTTTTTCTTGGCTGTGAATAAAGATCAGATGTTGTTACTGACCCTTTCTATAAATTTAGTCATCTTGGCTCCACTGGCCTTATTGTTGATTCAGGTTGATATTGTACAGCTATGAAGTATTTATTAAGTGCCCACCATGTGCCCAGAACCACTGTATGAGGTGCTAAGCACAAATCAATCTGAAAATGCATTTGGGATTCACAGAAGGGTTACAGAAAACTTCAGCAAAGTTAATAAGGACTGGACTAGAGCTTCAAATAGCATATTAAAGAAAAACTGGCTGTATGAAAAGGGCAAGCTTCTGTCAACTTTCTTGCTCCTTCCTTAACTTAAACAAGACTTTTAATGAGCCCATTGTTTTGTTCATTCTGCTTCTTAGCAATCAGAGGGAACTTGACATTGATATCATCAGTAGCTATCACAGTGTGTTGATGTGTTTAATATTCCTGCACTCCAGTGGATCTGTGATCACCTACCTGTGCCCTTCCCTGGTGATTGGTGAGGGGTTGGTCCATAAGAAATTCATGAGGTACCTAGGCAAGGCTCGATTATTTCACTCCCTTTTCTACTTTTCACTCTTTGTAGTTTGCCATTTTTTTAAAAAAATTTTATTAAAACTTTTTATTTGCAAAACATATGTATGGGTAATTCTTCAACATTAACCCTTACAAAGCTTTCTGTTACAAATTTCTTCCCCCCCTACTCCCCACCCCTCCCCTAGATGGCAGAATATCCATGTAGTTTGCTATTGTTAACAGCCTTGCCTTTGCCAGGCTATTCTCCCGCACTTCACACTCCAACCCATCCCATCTACCTTTCCAGTTACTCTTTTTGCGTTTTCTTCCACATTAGAATGTATGCTCCTTGAGAAGAGGAGCCACTGCATTTACTTGTATTAACATTTTAAATCATTATTTATTTATATTTAACATTCTTTTTGTTTTCAGTTTTGAGCTCCAAATTTCTCTTTCCCTCCCACCCTCTCTTCTAATCTCTGAGAAAGCAAGCAATATGATATTACTTATACATGTGAAATCATGCAAAATATATATATATCCCTAGAAGCCATATTTTAAAAAGTAAGAAAAATAGAGAAAATTATATTTCAATTTGCACTCAAAGTTCATGAATTCTCCCCCCTAAAGGTAGATTTTTTCATCATGACTTTGTAATCATCTTGGATTATTGTATTCATCAGCATCACTAAGTCTTTCACAGTTGATCATCACTCAACATTACTGTTATTGTGTATAATGATCTTGCAGTTTTCTCACTTCACTTTGCATCAGTTTATATAGGTATAGCCATGTTTGTTTGTTTTTTTCTGAAACCACTTGCCTTGCTATCTTATAGCACAGTAGTACTCTATCACAAAATATGTCACATCTTGTTTGGTCACTTCCCAATTGATGAGCAACCCCTTAATTTTTAATTCTTTGCCATAGCAAAAAGCTGCTGTAATATTTGTGTATGTACAGAAAGATCCTTTTCCTTTTACTTTAATCTCTTTGGGATACATACTTCCTCTTTTGTTCAAAAGGGTATGCACATTTTGATAACCCTTTAGACATAATTGTAAATTGTTCTTCAAGAATGTTTACTTCACTGTTCTACCAATTGTACATTGATAGACCTAATTTTTTTAGACCTATTTTCCCCTTGTCCTTACAACAATTGTCATTTCTGACAGGTGTGAGGTGGTTACCTCAGAGTTGTTCTAATTTGCATTTCTTTCATCAATAGTAATTTAAAGCATTTATATATGGAGATATAGCTATACCTCTATCTCTGTCATCTATTTTGTCTGTCTTTCTATTTCATCAGAATGGGTATTCCTGAAAATATACACAGGCAACTCTTCATATTCTTCAGTTCTTGTCTATTTCTTCTCATATATTCAAGCTGGGTTCCTTCTTTATATTGTTATTTTATTAAGTTTTAAATGACTCTAAAAGTTTCTCAAAATTTGATCAATCTTCTGCCCTTTTACAAAAGTACACACTTCTAAATATAGGATGTACCCTAACTGCCATACTAGCATACTAGCATACATTACAAGGTCTATTGTACTGAGTGTCTGTATGATTAAATGGATAGAATAACCATTTATGAAGTGATTATTATATATGAACTGCTCTAAGCACTTTAAATATTATTTTATTTGATCCACATAGCAATTTTGGGAGGTGTTGTTACCCTGAATTTATGTTTGAGGAAATTGAGGCAGATAGTACTTTAATGACTTGCCTAAAATCCCCCAACTAGTAAAATTATCTAAAGCCATATTTTGAACTCAGGTTTTCCTGATTTTAGGTCTAGAACTCTATCTATTGCTGCATCAAGCAGCTAGTCTTAATCTCTAGGTTTGTTCAAATCCTTCTTCTGCTATTTTAGTGCCTCTTTTTATCTGTGTGATCTCAAACAAGTCATCTGACCTTTCTAGGCCACAATTCTTCACCTGTAAAACAAGGGGATTGAACTAGATCAGGGCTTCTTCAGCTTTTTCCATTTGCAACTCCTTTTTGTCTGAGAATTTTTTATGTCATTGGGTATGTAAAATAGGTATACAAATCAAACACCAACTGCTAATAAATCATAATTTCATGACCCCCACATTCAGTTATGGAATCCCATATGGGATTGTGACCCACAGTATAAGAAGCTTTGGACTAGATGATCACTAAGGGTGTGTCCAGTTCTGAATCAATAATCCTATGATCAATGAGGGTTTATGTTAAGGATTTTTTTTGGGGGGGGAAGGAAGGGCATAGAAAAAGGCAGCTAATTGCATGTTTTTGTGTTGGGTGATTATTCATTTGTTTACATCACTGCCAGCCTCAGCATAGCACAAGGTTTGTTTCCCCCTCCCTCTTTTCATTTTGTTTCTTTGCCTGAATGATGGACTTGGTTGGAAAAGGGATGGAGGTGACTCCAAATACATTGGATTATTTATCTTTTCATTTAGTAATTACTGCATTGCAGCAAACAGAGGTGGCTCTGAGTGAATGTTGACATCTAATTTTCAGGTTCTGTGTTGCTCTGATAAAGGTAGATCTCTCTGGTTTTCATACACAAACTTTCACTGAGGTAATTATGTTCAGCACAGTGTGGTATTGAGCAGGGTTTAACACTAGCATGTCACAGTAAGTCCACAAAGGGGACCATGTTTCTAGTTTAGTTGAAGGGATTTAATAGGCATTTAATAGGCACACAAAAGCAATAAGTTGTATTCTTGAAATCTCTCTCTATTGGCAAATTATATCCCTTTTACTTCTTCTAGGTCTATCATAAAGTATAATTCATTTAAAAATGTCTCTCCCAAAACTTTTCAGTACCTGCATTTTCTCTGCTATATCTGTGGCACATAATACTGTGGCACATAATACTGGTTATACTGTGCTATGAAGATGTCCAGTTATGCTAAGTTATGCTACTTATAATCAAAGGTAAGATTTAATGGCTTATGACTTGAGTAGGACAAGAGTGATTATCAAACTGATTATCCTGAGGTACCTAGTTGAAGAAAAGACAAGGACCTTGGGACCTTGACTTTATAAGGAATTCATTGTTGTTGTTCTTTAGTCCTTCCAGGTGGTATGACTCTTCATGATCTTATTTGAGGTTTTCTTAGCAAAGATACTAGGGCAGTTTGACATTTCCTTCTTTAGTTAATTTTATAGATGAGGAAACCAGACTTAGGTAACTTGTTCACACAGCCAGTAAGTGTCCCACCTGAGTGCCTTTCATGAAAGATTGGGGAAGTTACAAATTAGTTCTGCAAGAAGATTGAAGTGACAAAGGAGGAAAGTTTCCTCAAAGCAGTGGTGATGCTTGGGAGACCCCTACACCTAGGATCATATTTTAGAAGAGATGGTAGACCACTTATTCCAACACCCTGATTTTATAGATGAAAAACTGAGACCCAGAAAGATTATATGATTTGCTTGAGATCACACAGGTAGTAAGTGGAATCCTCTGCCTCCAAATACCTGACTTTTCTTTTTTTTACTGTATCATAGGCTTTCTTTCTCTAGCTACAAATTCTGAACACTCAGGCTCTCTCCTGCAAACTCTCCTCAAACCAAGTAAGGCTCTTTATGACTCTTATATCCTTTGGAGTTCCCTCTTTACAATTCCATATTTATTCCAAATGCAGCTTGAGATGCCTGAGGTAAAACTCTCCATCAATTTCCAGGACTTATCAATCAATAATCAGTCAACAAAATGATACTTGTTGCAATTGGCATGGCCATTCCTCCAGTGATAATGTACTTTACATCACCGGGGCTTATATTCAATTCTTTTCAGTGGGGTAAGAGCTGTCAAAGCTTTGGCTCCAGTGCACTTATAACCTTCTGGAAGCTAACTCACCTCCATACCCCAGTTAGTAATCAGAATAAGACTTACATGAAATTAGGTATTTAATTTATGTCTAGACCTATGCTTTGGTTTGTTAAGGAAACTTACTGGGAAAACCAATCAATAAGTAACAATAATCGGTAACAATAAGTCAAATAAATCAATAGCCAATAAATAATAATAAAATAATAAATAATAAAATATATTAATATATAATGTACCAAACAAATCATCATTTAAAATTATTAAAATATATTAAATACACATACATATAAAATATTAAAATATATAAAGCATATAAATAATAAAACAATAATAAATAAACTACAAACATTTATTAGGAACCTGCTTTTTGATAGATACTGTACTAGGTTCTGGGAACATAAAGACAAAAGCAAAGCAATCCTTACTGTCTGGATGTTTGAACTTTAGAGGATAAGGCTTACACATAAAATATATACAACACATATACATCATAATATTTAGGAAAGGGGGAGAGAGAAAGAAAGCACTAATAGGTTTCTTTTGTGTATGTAATTCTACCCAAAGAAATTCCAAACTCCCTTAATAAATGGTATTTATGAATTGCTGTGTCCAAAAATACTTATCAGTTTAAAAAATACTCCTTTATTTTTCTGGCTTATTCAATTAAACTAAAATCATTAAAAGTGGACTAGATGTCAAATACTGTGCTTAGGGGCTTGGTGAGATTAAACTTATGTAAGACAGTTATAGAAATAACTTTTAGTTTAATAGTGAGATAGATGACACATACGCAGTAATACCAAAATACGCATCAATATATGATTGGCTCCCTAGAAAGGCCCAGTACCAGGCGCTAAATCCAGGGGTCACAGGTCATTGAAATATGGGATTATTTTTGGGAAGGATTCAGAGATTTTTCAACATAAAAATCTTGTTCCTTGAGTGTCAGCCGGGATTTATTTGGTATATTCAGAGCTGCAATAGAACTTGAGAAGTGACTTGGTTTATTCCTTTGCCTTGAGACAAGATCTCAATTAAACAGCCCACAGATAAGCATCTTAGGTAAGAATCAGGGAAAGAAGAAAGGGTGAGGGTGATCATTACAATCTTTCCTGTGCAAAATGCATACATTGAAATGTTATATGTGTATGTATTGATAGGAGCACCATTAGATCATAGATTTATAGATCACCTTATTAAATTCCATTTTAGAGATGACACAACTGAGTCTCAGAGATATTACATGATTACACAGGAAGTAGCAGAACTGGGCTCTGAATCCTGAATACAAACCCAGATTTTTACAATTTATTGTCTTTTGACTACCTCATCCAAGTATCATAGTTTATTTTCCCCTCCTTCATGCTGAGCTTCATCTGCATTAACTTTTCTTTCCCTATAACTTCTTTTTTCCTTCTCTTAATTTTTTATCCTCTCTCTTCCTTTTTCATCTTCACATTGTTTTTCAGAGCCTATAGATTGGTCTCTTTTTCTGGATCAGTCGAATGACTTTTATTGCTTCTCCTGGCTCTAAATCTTAGTCATCCCACCTACCACAGTCTTTTACTATGTACTGGAAGAAGCCAAATGATAAAAGGGTGAGAACTTTTGAACCAGATTTGTTATGTAGTTAGGATAGAATCTCCCATTGATTGATGCAGATAAGTACCTGTGTTGTGAGGTAGCTAGATGGTACAATGGATAGAGTACAGGATTAGGAAGACTCATCTTTCTGAAATTCAGCTTCTGAATTTTAAAGCTAGTCTCAGATACTTACCAGCTGTGTGACTCTGCCAGATTTCTTAAAGATATTTACCTCAATTTTTTCATTTGTAAAATGAGCTGGGGAAAGAAAGGACAAAAACATTTCAGTATCTCTTGTCAAGAAAAACCCAAATATGTTCATAGAGAGGCAGACATGTATAAATGACTTAACAATTGTTTTAGTTTTTCCTGTGCTGTGTGGCAATTTTGCATTGATAAGACTCCAGATGAGTTATGGGACACATAAAAATAAAGAGGGATAAAAAGATATCCCTTCCCTCTTTCTACCAATGTTCCTGACCTGTCATTCAGCACGAGGCCAGTCAAGGTGGACTTAATTGGTTGGTTCATTTTTGACAGCTAGATTGATGACAATTAACAGTTTAGCTAGCCAATGACAGGGGGTTCAGAAACTATGGTAAATATTTCTTCCTCTCTTCTCTATCAATTCAATATATCAAAAAAAGTCTCAGGTAGCTATTTGTATGCATATATATATATATATGCATATATATATATATATATATATATATATATATATAAAAACTGATGACATTCATGTTACATCTGAACAACAGAAGACTAACAAATCTTATTTCTTTTTCTGGGTCTTTCTTGACAATTCCTAAGAATTTATTAGAGAGTAAGGAAATTAGAATTGGGCCTTTGTCATCTTCCAATGTTCCCATGTATTTATCTTCTAAATTAGACTTTAATTTTCTATCATCTAATTTCTTGGGATATAAAGACAAAAGGAAAATGTTTGTTTGCCCTAATCCAATTACAGTTGAATTGGAGATGACAATATGTATCTACATTAGTACATACACAATATATAAAAAGTAATTTGGTTGAATTTGTTCCATGTGTCCTTGGTATCACATTTGCCAAAACAGCTCATATTTTGAATTATCTAATTAGAGTGGGTTTTTTAAAAAGACAATTATTTCAAAGCTCTTATTTCTTCTTTGGTACAACTAAATATTCTGTTACCTATTGGATAGTATTGCTTGGTCTAAGACTCCATAGTTTCAACAGCCAGAGTTTTCACAGGCATAGATAACTAAAAGAAAATGTAGCACTACTTTGCCATTCAATTATGCATTGGATGACATATCACGTATGGTCACAATGTCATTTGAATGTAATGGGAAAATATCTATTTGAGAATGCTTGGAAGCTTGGCTTTTTATATGAATTAGCTGCCGAGTTGGTGTTGGCTTGTTGATTTTGGATCTAAGACAGGCAGATAGACTGGGCTAGGAGTAGTAACTGAAGGGAGAAGTTAGAATGATAGCTTCTCTCTTTAGCCTTGGAACATTTTGCTCCTTTGCTCAGTTTGTTGAATGACCTCTTGTAAAATAGATTAAATATTTTGGCAAGGGATGAATTATGGTAGTTGGTGGGCTCCATTTCTAGTCCATTTCCAGCAATTACTGATTGATGGGAGATGCTATATGACAAACGCCAAACCATAGACAAGTTTTGGGTCAATCAGTGGAAGCTCATGTATTTCTTCTGACTTCTTTGCTTATGGTCTCTGACTTGAAGAAGAAAATAGTACCCAGACCATCTATTAGTTTTTCATCCAGGATTGAATGGATTTGTCTATAGCGTGCATTTTAAAGCATTTAAAAATGTTTTTTGGGCCTGAGCACAAAAGAGTCTATTTTAAAAACATTACCATCAATTCTGCATTTTTTATGCTAATGAAGGGGAGCAGTGGTACATGGATAATCCAAAACAGTGGATAATCAAAATATCATTTACATTTGGCTCTGTGCTACATCATATCAATTTGGCAGCAGCAGACTTGCCTCTTTAATTATGTTTAGCTAAGACTGGTATTAAGATGAATTTTCTTTCCTCGAGCACCAACCAAATTATGGAGCTTTGGAGAATACTCAGAGGCATATCTAGGTAGCAAGGGGAATTAGCCTGATGTTTAAAAAAAAAAACCAAACAAACAAACTAGGAATAATAGGAGTAAGACTAATATCTAAGAGAAGCAGCTAGATAGAGCAATGGCAAAACATTGAAGTCAGAAAGGTCTGGGGTCAAATTTGACCTTAGATACTTAAATAGCTTTGTCATCCTGGGCAAATCACTTAACTTTCTTCAGTTTCCTGGAAGATGGAACCAATAAAAAAAAGTATCTTGTTGTGAGGGATCAAATGTGATAACATTTGTGAAATGCTTATGATAGTACTTAACATATAGTAGGATTTATTATTTTTATTCAGTTATTCCAGTTGCGTCAGACTCTTCCTGACTCCATTTCAGGTTTTCTTGGCAGAGATACCAGAATGGCTTTCCATTTCCTTCTCTAGCTCATTTTATAGATGAGGAAACTGAGGCAAACAATATGTCTGAGACCAGATTTGAACTCACAAAATTAATTTTTCCTCATCTCAAGCCTGGCAACCTGTTCACTGTGCCACCAAACTGCCTCAGTAGGCTGTATATAAATGTGTATTTTCTTCCCTTATCTTCAAGTGACATTTGCAGTAGAAAGAGTGATAGACCTGAAGCCAGAGAACCTCTGTTAGAAATCTAGCTCTGCTACTAGATTTAGTATTTTATCTAGTATCTAAATCTAATTCTAGTTCTTTTGCACATACTTGGTTCAGTTTTTCCCTTCCCAGGGCCTGAGTTTCCAAATTTATAAGATGAGAGAAGTGAAATATCAGTCACACCCAGTGGAAAACATTTTTGATTTCAATTCAAGAACTTAGGCTTAATTTCACCTTTTAACTTAATTTTAATTTAATTTACTTTTAATTATGAGTCAGAATTTCTCTGAGTCTCTGTAACATGGGGAGAGTACCATGTAATATGAACTAGATTAACCTAGTCTATGGACCTTCTAGTTCTTGAAGACTTAGGCATTAGGATGAACTTGTGCCTGAATTAGCAAGTCATTTATGTGATGCCTTTTGTCCTTCTGGAGGAATCACAACATAGATTCAGGATCCAAATCTGTCCATTCAGTCACAGAGCATCCATTGAATGAAGCAGATAATTTTTCTCTCTCCCTCTATTCTCTTTTAATGTTGATTTCACTATAATGCAACTATTTTTAGTAAGCAAGATACCTCACTAACAGTATACAACTGCAAAAATAATCCATGCAAGAAAGGAATGAGACTAACCCCAAATATGAGGGAAATTCATGGTGACATCACCATTATAAACACATAGTGGACAAATTCTGATTGTGTGCATGTGTCAATCTTCAAAAATAATTTAACATGTTTCCTTACTGCACAGGGATCTATCTTCTTACCATTGTAAGGTAGATAAATCATGAGGGCATAAAGGGAGTAATCAGTGAATGTAATACAAGCACTAATCCCTCTTCAGTATTAAGGCTACCTATGGCCAACAAAAACAAACAAATGAGAAGATCTGGAGCCTCTGGGCTGGTATGGTAGTCTCAAACTTTTGTTCTTAGTATTTTTACACTACATTAAACTACTACCTTACACACTACATTAAAAATTGAGAATCTGTCCAAAGAATTTTTATGTGGGTTATATTTACATATATTTACCATATTAGAAATAAAAAATAATTTTGAATTTGTAGATCCTCTGAAAGGGTTCCAAAAACCCCTGGAATTCTCTAGACCACACTTTGAGAATCACTGAGCTGGCCTATTATGCTCCAGTTGCAAATCTGTATGTTTTGGAAGGACCAAAAATGCCATGTCAAATAATATTCCAATTGAATTGCAAAAAAGGGTGGGATAACTAGATGGATGCAGTAGATAGAACACTGGCTTAGAGTCAGGAAGATCTGAGTTCAAATATGGCCTCAGACACTTGATACTTGTATAATTCTGTGCAAATAAATTGCCTTGTCAAAAAAAATATACAGTTTTCAGAATCTGTCATTCCTGGTTGGTTTATACTGTATGTTTTTTTGTGTGTGACTGTGCTGAAAACTGCCTGACTTGAGATGGTATGGTTTAATGAAAACAGAAGAAATTTTGGAGTCAGAAAACCAAAGGTTTAAAGCTGGAAGAAACCACTAAGATTATCAAATGTGATCTCCTTATTTTGCAGATTGGGAAAGAATAAAATGTTTGCTCTAAAGATATCTTTTTACTCACTAGAGCAGAGTAGTCTTCTACCTATCATGTCTAGAGGACTTTTCAGATTTTCAAGGAAGTTGAATGTGGCCATAAGGTCCACTCCCAATGGCCTTGCTATTTATGAATCCTGAATGGTAACTGGAACAACATAATCCCAAAGGAGAGATTTCATGCTGACTAAACCATACCAGAACAAAAAAGGAAGTGCTACTCTTTCTTAGGTTAAAAACAAAACAAACAAAAACAAAAACAAACAAATAAACAAACAACAACAACTACAACAAAAAAACCTGCATTTGGGTCAGTGGTAAAAGCTGCCTTTTTGCTGTTTCCTTCCCAGATCTAGCCTTAAGTAAAATGTTAAACTAGACAAAGTTGCTTAAGATTCATCTTTCATCTTTTCTATAGAGCCCTTTCTTTACCATGTTCAGTTTTTAAGGATTTCTCTTACTAGTATTTCCTACCAGTGTGAAGATGATTTGTAATGAAGGATCAGAAGTATAGAACATACAGATTCTATTCACATGGAGCATATGCCATCCAAAAGGAATGATCACTCATTGGTGACATTTTAAGCACTACAACTCCTTGGTTAGTGAGGGAGGATAATTTTGGATGTAGAGATTTTCCTTAGGTCACACTGTGCAAGTAACTGTCTATTCTATCTAAGTGTTAAAAGAAATGTAGTTCTTTTTTGTTTGTTTTATTAAATAGTATTTTATTTCCCCCAATTATATGTCAAGAAAATTTTTATCATTCATTTTTGCAAGATTTTTGAGTTCCAGATTTTTCCTCCTCCCTCCCTCCTTCTCTTCCCCTCTTCTGAGGAAGGTAGGTATTTTGAAAGAGTTTATATGTAAAACATTTCCATATTAGTCACAGTTGTGAATGAAGAAATAGATCAAAAGAAAAAAAGCATGAAAAGGAATAAAGTAAGTGAAAAAATGCTTTGATCTATGTTCAAAGTCCATCATTTCTTTATCTGGATATGGAGAGTATTTTCCTTCATGACTCCTTTGTATTTGTTTTGGATCATTGTGTTGCGGAGAAGATCTGTCATAGTTGATCATCACACAATATTGCTAATGTTGCACGCAATGTTTTCCTGGTTCTGCTCATTTCACTTTGCATCAGTTTGTCAAAGTCTTTTCAAGTTTTTCTGAAATCTGCCTGTTCATTGTTTTTTATTGTGCAATATGACCTGTATCTTTTTTTTATTAAAGTTTTTTATTTGCAAAACATATATATGGGTAATTCTTCAACATTGACTCTTGCAAAGCTTTCCGTTACAAATTTTTCCCCTCTAGTTCCTACCCATCTCCTAGATGACAGGAAGTCCGCTACATGTTAATTATGTTAAAATACTTGACAAATCGAATATATGTATGCATATTTCTACACTTATCTTGCTGTGCAAGAAAAATCATGTCTACAAGAAAAAAAATCTGAGAAAGGAAACACAATGCAAGCAAACATCAATAGAAAGCATATAAATGTAATGTTGTGATCCACATTTCATCTCCCTCTCTCTGAGTGTATATGGCTTTCTTCACTGACCAATTGGAACTGGTTTGAAGCATTTCATTGTTGAAGAGAGCCGTGTCCATCAGAATTGATCATCATATAGTCTTGTTGCCATGTATAATGATCTCTTGGTTCTGCTTATTTCACTCAGCATCAGTTCATGCAAGTCTCTTCAGGCCTCTCTGAAATCATCCTGCTGATTGTTTCTTATAGAATAATAATGTTCCATAACATTCATATACAGTAATTTATTCAGCCATTCTCCAGTTAATGGGCATCCATTCAACTTCCAGTTTCTAGGCACTACAAAAAGGGCTGCCGCAAACATTCTTGCATATGTGGGTCCCTTTCCTTCCTTTAAGATCTCTTTGGGATTATAAGCCCAATAGAAATGCTGCTGGGTCAAAAGGTACGCACAGTTTGATAACTTTTTGGGCATAGTTCCATATTGCTCTCCAGAATAGTTGGATCCATTCACAGTTCCACCAACAATGTATCAGTGTCCCAGTTTTCCCACATCCCCTCCAACATTCGTCATTCTTTTCCTGTCATTTTAGCCAATCTGACAGGTGTGTAATCGTACCTCAGAGTTGTCTTAATTTGCATTTCTCTGATCAATAGTGATTTGGAGCACCTTTTCATATGACTAGAAATGTTTTTAATTTCATCATCTGAAAATTGTCCATTCATATCCTTTGACCATTTATCGATTGAAGAGTGGCTTGAATTCTTATAAATATGAGACAATTCTCTATATTTTTTGGAAATGAGGTCTTTATCAGAACCATTGAATGTAAAGATGATTTCCCAATTTATTGCTTCCCTCCTAACCTTGTCTGCATTCGTTTTGTTTGTAAATTTTTTTTGACTTAATATAGAATAGGGCCTGTATCTTAAAGAGATCCTAAAAAAGAGAAAAAGACCTGAGTGTGCAAAAAATATTTGTAGCAACCCTTTTTGTAGTGGCAAAAAACCGTCAACTGAGTGGATGCCCATCAGTTGGAGAATGGTTAAATAAGTTATGTTATATGAATGTTGTTCTATAAGAAATGTTCAGCAGGATGATTTCAGAGAGGTTTGGAGAGACTAACATGAACTTATGCTAAGTGAAGTGAGCAGAACTAGAAGAACATTGTACACAGCATCAGCAAGATTATACAATAATCAATTCTGATGGACATGGCTCTTTTCAACAGAGAGATGATTCAGGTGAGTTCCAATAGTCCAATGATGAAGAGAGTCATCTGCACCCAGAGAGAGGACTGTGAGTTTGGATTGCAACATAATATTTTCACTTTTTTCTGTTATTATTTGCTTGCATTGTTTTCTTTCTTATTTCTTTACTTTTTGATATGATTTTTCTTGTGCAGCATAATAATTATGGAAATATGTATAGAGGAATTGCATATATTTAACATATAATAGATTACTTGTCTAGGAGATGGAATGAGGGAAAGAGAAGCAAAAAGTTGGAATACAAGGTTTTGCGAAGATGAATGTTGAAAATTTCTATGTACAAGTTTTGAAAAGAAAAATCTTCAATCAAAAAAAATTCTTATTGCATAATAGTATGCAATTAATTACATTAGGACTTGTTACATTAATATATCACAGCTAGTTTAGCCATTTTTCACTGATAGACATTCCCTGGATTTCCAATTCTTTGCAACCACAAAAAGGGCTGTTGTGAATATTTTTGCACAGGTAAGCCATTTTCCTTTTTTTTTATAATTGCTGGGATACAGACATAATAGTGTTATTGCTGGATCAAAGGATGTGCACAGTTTGGTTGTCCTTTGGGCATAGAAGTATAGTTCTTAACTATCATGCTGATACCCAAGATTTTCAAACACATAACTATAGAATAGAGCTTCCTTTTTTAATTGTTTAGACTAGTCTATATCTGAATTCTTATATCATTAGTATAGTAAATAGTATGCTGTTATAGTAAACTTGCTCCTTAGACACTAAACTAGCTGTATGAATCTAAGCAAGTCTCAACCCTATTTGTTTCAGTTTTCTTAGTTATAAAATGGGCTGGAGAAGGAAATGGCAAACTATTCCAACATTTTTGAAAAGAAAGACTCAAATGGGATCTTGGAAAGTTTCACATGACTGAAAATGACTGAACTACAACTACAAGCCCTCAATACCTAAAGCATAGGTATATAGTATATTAAACACTGAAGGGAAAAAGGAAATCAATATAAACAATTATTACTCCCTAGCTGCCTTCCCAAAAGAACTATATACTAGAAAAGTACAAAGAACATCCATGAAAGGGAGGGATATAGATAATTCTCACAGCTGCAAGCTGAGCCAAAACTAGGCATTTTGGTGTCCAGAAGATCACTATGCATCATTTTCAAATCACCTTTTTGCTTTCCCCTCTACAATTATATTTCACCTTCTCTGTGCACATCTTGTAGACACATTGTAGATGTTTATGCATTTCCTATTTAATTGTAAACTCTTTAAGGGTAGGGATTGTTTTTGCCTATTTTTGTATGGTCAATACTTAGAAAAATGTCAATCACATAGCAAGTTTTTAATGTTTGTTTATTGATTAAAATTCATTTAGAGAGGAGAGGTGAAAATCTAAGTCAAAATCTTATTGGGGAAGGAAAGATGCTAGGAAATCAGTCTCCTATGGATCAAGATATTGAGATACTGCTGAGAAATGAAGATGGAGAGAGAGAATGAGATGGGGCTAAGCAGAGGATGGAGCTCTTCTATGTTTCAATCTTGGGTTGGGAAGGGAATAGTTGTTTCATCTGGATGATTCTTACTTCAATTATTTTTGTTAATTAGACACAGTGTTCAATTGATTTTTACTTTATTAAAAAAGTGTAATTGGCACCTTTTATATTGTGATGTTTTCAGATAAAACCCCAACTATCCCACTCTCATTAGAGTTCTGACTATAACTTCCATGAATTCCAAAAGTATATAGGGGTCTTTCATTATTAAACCAGTCTTGCTACTAGACTTTGGTGACTCTGGAGGAGAGTGAGGGTGACGATTTTCACAGTTCTACCTCACTTATATTCAATTCACAAGCAAACCATCACCCTCATGATCCCATTGGTCCCAACAACAAGATCAATTCCTTGCAAAGGAAACAAGATTGGAGCTAGTCTTCTTTCAATAACAAATACCTTTATTTCTATGATCTCCTTAGATGTCCTAGCTAAATGCTCCCTCCAAACATTAGATGGGTCACTAAATTATTTACTAAACAATTGTACCTGTTCTCCATTCCCTGACTCAGCTGGTTCCTGTGGTTACCATGTTAATCTACTTTCTCTTTCTAATGAAGAATAGATACATGGATAGAAGAAAGTGAATATGAGGAAACCTATTCATTTGGTTTTAAATGGTTGTAAGAAAGGCTCTGCTATTTGGGCAAGATGTTATAACCATTTGTAGATGGGCTCTTTCTAAATATACCATCAGATGCATTCTATTATTGAATTTTAAGTAAGCTTTTATTTTACTGGAGTCTGAATACTCTCTTTTTTTTTTATAAACCAAGAATGCAAGTTCAAATTTACTGAGGCTTTAGAAGACTTTGTTTCTATTTTATGCACAAAAGCTCATGTGTACTAAATGAACTCAATAAAAAATGTATATTTAAATATATATGTATATAGTATGAGTGTATATATATTCATATCAATAATGGTTATTATCAAGTCATAGTTGTTGGAAAAGTATAGCAAGCAGGGCCTTTCCTGCCACAGTTTCTGGGAATTTATAGCAAGCAGAAGAGACATCACAATAGAAAAGACACTAGCTTTGAGTCAGAAGATCTAAATCCCTTTCCTTTGATAACTTGAGTGAGTCATTTAATATCTTTGTATCTTAGTTTCCTCATATGTAAAATAAACGAGTTGGACAAAATGTTCTTTAAGTTCTCTTTTTGGCTCTAAATCTTCAACTTCATGATGGTGTTGTACAATGGATGTATACATTGTATTTATACAAGTTGTCTCCACCACTATTCCCCTCCCCCTGTGAAATAGTTTAATTACCAACCACAATCATAAGGAAGGGCAGATGGAGAGAGAAAATGAAAAAATATGGATGTTATTTTCAGCCCAAGTCCTAAATGAGATGGAGAGTCAATGATGTGATTCATGCTGCTCCAATGAGCAGGAGCCTCACCGAAAATTCTCATGCCAGAAGCTGTCATGCTATTGGATAGATAAAAATAATGACACCCAGATACCCAGCAAGTAGACTGATAACTTCAGGGATGGATAGCAAAGGGTTCTTAGAAAAGGGTCTTGGGTCCCTGATTCTTCTCATTAGCAAAGCTTTTGCACAGAGTATTAACCATTAAATTAAAAATGATTAAGCAGGAGAATGATTCAACCTTCTTTAACCAAGACATGGAATGTATATCTTTTATTACTTTTTTGCATCTTACATCCTTGGTGAAGAGAATGCCTTATGTAATCATGAGATTATCCCAAAGACATGGCTTAATTTAAATAAAATAGAATGTTAATAAATATAAACTCACACACACAAGTATATTTTGGGGGGAGGGTCACTCAGGGAACAGAAACTGGGATTTATGTTCTCTCCTGGCATGGGGAAGGATGGCATCTATACTCAAATAATCTAAAGATCTGTGATCTCATGAATGTTCCCTATAATGACACAAACCAAATGTATATCCTCCCTTAGAGGCAGTGTGGTATAATGCAGAGCTCTGCATTTAGTCAGGAAAATTTGTGTTTGAATCCTGCCTCAGATATCTGTTAGTTGTGTAACTCTCAATAATTTAATTAGCCTTTTTGGGTTTCCAGTAGGTTCACCCAATATGCTGGGACCTTTATTTTTCATCATAATCTGACATCCTGACATCATAACATCTACTTATAGAGCTTAATAACTTTCCAAGAAAAAGGACTATAGGAGATGTCTGTGTGTGTGTGTGTATGTATGTGTGTGCATGTGTGTGTCTAAAGCCATGCTTTTATGTACTCATTTTTCTAATCTATCACCTTTCCTAAATCATCACCTTCATTTTGTGGCTATTACCCATTTAATTTTCTACTGTCATCAGCACAGTACAATAAACATTCAATATTTTCCTGTGAACCACTTGCACCTATACGTATACTGGACAGTCAGGCTTGTCATATCCCCATTATTTTCATTACTTGCTCTAATTGGAAAGAACTGAATTTCTTGGAACCCAAACCGTCAAAACTGTTTTTCTGATGTGTCTGTAACTATAGTGATCTGCAAGCAGTGGGAGTCAGATCAGCAAGGTACTGACTTGTGCTCAAGACTAAGTTTACCAACAGTAGCTAATTAGTGGTTGTATTTGGATGAATTTTAACTGATGGAAACAGTGCAAATTAGAAGCTGTGAGTCCCATACCAGGAGTTGATCTTTGTAGCATTCATAAACGTAGGAAGCATCAGCCTTATGATTCCTTTAGTTATGTATGGACAGCAAAATGTACCTGAAGATGATAAGAACTTAAAAGCTCAGCATCATAACACCTACTTTCTTTGAAGGTCTAAAGAAATAAGACTTAAAGATGAGTCAGGAATAAGTTTAGTTATACTTAATATTTTTAAAAGGTCTTTATGAGTACAAAAGCATTTTGAGTGTATTCTCATCTGATCCTCAATAGAACCCTTTGAGGTAGATAAAGCTGATTATTATATATATTTTACAGATGAAGGATAAAGGTAATGAGGATTAGTGATATAAAGTCACTTGTCCAAGATGACACAGCTGGGTATATACAGAGGGATGACCCAGGTCAACTGACTCCCAGTCCTATTCCCTTTCCATTTTACCATCATCTCCCAATCAGATATGCTATGACACTTTCTAATTCTCAAATTCACATTTCCTTTCTTTGCTTTTTTATCATACTGTATTTCATGCTGCCTTTACATGATTATCTGACAGTTTCAACAATTTGAAGAGGCAAAAGCAACAATGTATGCACCATTGGATAGAAGAATGCATGCAATAAAATTTTTGCCTTAAATTGATCCACAAGATGTGAGCACCAAGAATATATATCACATCTATAAGAAAGGCTCACCTGTAAAGAAAAATAAACTGTAAAACTTATTGTATATAGGGGTACATTTTGAGTTGACTTCCGAATGAGTGAATGAATGACTGAATGTATGGATAAATAAATGAAAATAATTTGTTGTGTTTACTATGTTCAAATCACTGGGCCAAGTGCTGTGGATATTAAGAGAAATGCAAAACAATTCCTGCTCTTAGGAAGTTCACTGTTCTAATTGTAAACTTTTAACCTATATTGGATTACTTGCTGTCTTGGGAAGGGGAGAAAGAGAACAGAAGGAGAAAAATTTGGAACAAAAGGTCTTGTAAAGATAAATGTTAAAAATATCTTTGCATGTATTTGGAAAAATAAAATACTATAAAAGGAAAAAAAAGAAGCTTACCATCTAATAGCTGAAGACAATGCTTATGGAATGTCTATTCTTAGAGATCCATTTTTTAAATTGTATAGATATAGGAGGTTTTCAGTACTTATTGTCCCCTGATAAGAGACTGAACAAATCACCTACACATAATTATAATTTATTAATAGAACAAGTTTGATAATTTATTAACAATCTAAGCTAATTTAATTTTAACAAATATTTAATATTATGGGTGGCCACAACCACTTCAACAGTCATTTATTTTTCTAGTAGAATCATAGAATGGTAACTTTAACTATGAAATTCACTGACCCCAACCTCCAAATTTATTGTTAAGGGGAAGGGGGAAATCAGTTCAGTGAATAGAAGCCATTTATCTAAATTTATTCAACTAATTAATTATTAATTCTGGGACTATAATCCAGTGTCCTTGATTCTTAACTGGATGTTTTTGATGTCTCACTGTATCTATGCTTGGAATCAAATGAAAGTTAATAAATCTGTTACCAAATGAGTAATGTGTGTATATATTTTTCTGTGATTGAATGTTACTTCTTAATATATAGAGAACATAATTCTTGTCATAATGCCCACAATTGTCTAGTACTATTAGCTGAACATTGTCAGAACAGTATATTCAAAAATAACACTGTCAGAGCTGGAAGAGATCCTCTAAGTGTATCAAGTCTGACTTTCCCGTTTTACAGATGTGAAAATTGAGACCCAGAAAGGCAAAGTCACATTTGCTAGATTGCACAGGTAGCTAAAAAGCAGAGTTGGGTGATTTTATAGTATAGTAGAATATTTATTTCTATACAATAGATACAACAGAAGGGAAGAATAATATATTTGTAGTTTCCTAGGGGAAGCCAGAACCATCAGGAGATCTGATAGTAGCATGAACAAGCTAGAATGACTGCTCAGAGAAATTCCCCAAATTTATATATGGGTAACATGGATGATCATATCAAAGCAGTCTAACCCATTCCCTATCATCAGCAAAATGGTGCAGGTTCTATTGGACTTCCATTAGTATTCCATTTACTCCAGATGATTGTCCCTGAGGACATAAGAAGTCTGATAGCTGATGTTAGACTTCATTCCCACTCTTTCAGAAAACTCTTTCAGCTCAAGCAGTTGGACATGAAAATAATCAGAGCTTCCTTGTGTAGTCAGCACAGACTAAAGTCGGACAACAGTCCCAAAGAATCCAAAGGTTAGAGCTTGGTCTGAATCCAGAATCATTTATATCATGTTCCCTATTTTCACACAAAGAGTTGATGTAAAAACTCTATTGCCCTGCAGAGTACCCTAGAGCACAGTATAAATGACAAACAGATTAACAAAGAAGAAGAAAAAATGAAATTGATAAGGCCAGCATGTCTGTTTCTACAGTGTGACAAGGGAAAAAAATAAACCGAAAGAAAATATGCAATCATCAAGCTACACTGATCTAATTTAAGAAGGAGTGGGCTCTAGAAAATGCATTACTATTTCAATTGAAGGGTGAAAGTATTGTGCTTGTGCCTATGTATTTATATGGCTATGTCACCTAGGCCTGCTGTACCCATCACATATGTTCTATTGAACAACTTCATCTGTGCTACTAATAATTCATACTTGTAGGCTAGCATCCTTGAGATATGGCATGGCAATGGAGAGATTAATGATTTTGGATTCAGGAGATACAGGACCAAATCTAACCACTGCCACTTATTGCCTAAATGACTTTGAAAGGGACATTTAACCTTGCTCAGCCTCAAAAATGAAGAGTTTGGAGTAGATGAACAATAAGCTTGCTTCCAGTTCTAAAATCTATTCTTAGGCACTTCCTAGCTGTGTGACCTTCAGCAAGTCAGTTAATCAGTTTACCTTGGTTTCTTCATCTATAATATGGGAAAATGATTGTATCTTCCTCACGAGATTGTTGTGACAATCAAATGAGTTAACTAATGCAAAGACCTTTCTCTACTCTTTTAGTCTTTTTATACTTTTTTCATCCTCACATACTGTGATCAGTCACAAGGGCATTATTTCCATTCCTCTATTTCCTCTCCATTCTTTTTCTTAACTCCATACATTTTCAGTAATTGCTCCTTGTGCCCAGAATTCTACCCTCTCTGTTGATTATCTTCTATTTATTCAATGTGTATCTTGCATGTACTTTCTTGATTTCATTTTATCCTTCCCCATTCATTTTTCCATAACCTCCTTGATAACAGGAAGCAAACAGAAAGGTTAGCTTTTGCTTGTCTTTTTATCCCTTGCTTTTATTGCAGTTTATGGCACACAGTAGGCCCTTAATAACTGCTTCTTGCTCTATTGTCTAACAATATATTATATAGGTAGTCTAGTATCTTATCAGGCAAAAACACCTGTGCTGAATTAACAAATTCTTCAGAGGCATTAAATTCAGTGCAAACAACCTAGTTAATCCATTTGGAAAGCAGTAGAGAGCCTCAACCAAGAAGTGAACTGGAATTGCCTGATGGAGCAGTCATATCCTATGGAGCTTGGATATAGAAAGCAAGCCAAGTAAGACTTAGCATTTTAGTATATGGTCAAAATAGTGGTAGAAAAATTCAGAGGAAAGGATCTGAGAGGAAATTGTTTGAGGGATATGGGGAAGGAGAACTCTATTTCTTCCCCTCTACACTCACAGCAGATGACTTTATAAACTTAAAAGCAAGAAAATATTGGACTTCCTAATCATGTTTTAGCAATGCTTCTGAAAGAGCAAAAGCTATTGGCAATGTCTATATTGGGTACAGAGAATAAACTAAAAGTACTGAGGAAAGAGCTTCTGGACTCAGGAAAGCAGCAAATAGATACATCACAGAAAAAGACTTCTAGCAAGTAGAACCTCTTTACATGAATTTTTACATGAATTCTTAAGCTTGAACTTCTTTTTCTTAGACTCATTGTGCATTTGTGATCGAGTGTATCTCATACTTTTGAGGGGAAATTTATGCACTAACTCTTTTTATGATATCATTAGAGTAAATACCCCAACTCAAAGCTAATTAAGTCTGGCTGGCTAATTGATATTAACAGATATTGAGGGAAGCCTACTCATGGGAGTTCATGATCAATAATAGTGGTAAAAACCACTCTCTACACCCCCACCCAATAACATCCCTCAGGGTTATTGATAGAATATTGAGGGAAAAAGTAGCCATCTGCTTTGTGTATATTATCTGCCAGTACAATTTGAGTCAGTAAAGTAGACCAAGAGGAAGTATTCCAATTGCATAAACAGAGCTCATAGGTCTAGATTTATGTAAAGAACTCCTTCAGAATCTGATGCTTACAAAAAGAAGGGACAAGCATGAAGCAAATAAAGTAAGGGAGAAGTAACATTCTCTTGGGCCTCAAAAAGCAAAGATTCAGTTTCAAGATTTGCCGCAATCTAGCTAGATTTATTGTTCTGAGTCTCCATTGCTTTCTCTTTAAAATGAGGGCTAAATAATTAGCATATACTTCCCTAGTTCTAAAATACTGTGATTTCATTTCTTTTTTCAGTGGAATGTTGGGAAGATTTCTTTGCAGTTTAGCTTAAGGGCCTGGAATTGAAACTAATAATATTATCCATCCTACACCTAACCTAAGACATCTGGCTCTAAGAAGTCTAAGGAAGAATTGCTCATGTATAGACAATATGAGATATATGAGAGTCCTGTGTTACTAAATATAAAGAAAAGCTGTGAAAAGAGGCAAAAATACAGAAAAGATAAAGGGACAATGTGTCAAGAAACAGAGATATCAATATTTATTTGTCAAAGTCACCAACAAAAAGCACACAATAGAAGCTAGAGTAAAATAGATCAAAGGTTTAAAAGTCTCCATTTCTGCTTTTCTTTGACACTGAACAACTTTGCTTACATTAGACTGGTATTTTCCTTAATAGACATGTGGGTAAACTCATTTGTGACTAAGGTGCATATAACTCATTGACTTTTTAACATAGTGCATCAAGAGAGTTCATCCCTGATACTTCCTAGTTCTTAACCTCAGAGGTTGGGTGGGTTTGACTAAGTGCATTCCATGCCAATATTTCTTTCACATACATAATGAAAGATACAAGCTCCCTGTTTTAACTAGGTAATTCAGAATCCTAATGCATGTATTGCATGTGAGAATCCAACTCTTGCCTTCTGCTTTTTTTTTTTTTAACCCACTGTGGTTTAACACACAAATCAAATGCTTTAAATTGGGAACAGCCTCCAGTGCATTTGCCTTCCACATGAATGGCCCCTGGGTAATTTATTGATTGGCTACAGCTGGGCCCTGAGGAAGATGTTGTGACTATCCTAGTTGCTCTATTAATAAGTTCACATCGTGTGAGGGCAGTCTGTGGCATTTAGTGCCATAAACTAGAATAGAATCAGAATCCCCTCTCTAGTTTAAGAAGAAAATGACAGGTCATCTTTAGCTATTTCTGGGTCTGTCAAATAAAAGCTAATATTTATATGGCACCTGTTATGTGTCAGACACTGTGCTAAGCACTTTAGAGATACTATTTCATTTAATCCTCACAACAACCCTGAGAGATAGGAACTACCATTATCTCCATTTTACAGATGAAGAAACTGAGGTAAACAGAGATTAAGTGACTTGTCCAAACTCATACCATTTGTAAATGTCAGAGTTCACATTTAAATTCAGGTCTTTCTAACTCCTAATTGGGCAATGTTCTACCCACTGCTTGATCCAATTCTCCACCTAGCTGCCCATATCTCTAGCCATGCAGGTTAAATAGGTCCATGAGAATGGATTCAAGGAAATAATTTCAATAATCAATCAATAAATATTTACTGAGTGCTCAATGTGTGCTAGGCATTTTGCTAAATGCATTGGTTTAATGAAATTTTTTTTGATGGGCCAAAGTATTTTCAACATTTGCATTTGCAACATTTAACATTCAATATAGCTGGAGGGTCAATGAGCAGTTTATAAATCAGACAATACATTACATAAAGTAGATCTCTTGCTTTAGGGCATAACCTGATTAACTGTAGAAGTCACTAAAATTTTGTATATCTTTTTCTTTCCTTCACATCAGTTAGACTTGAGCCTGCTGGGTACAACCTGTAACTCTCACCAAGGCCTTCAATAGGCCTAACTGTACTCCAAGGATTTCTCTGCCACAAGGTCTTTCTCCTGAGTCTCCATGCCCAGAGTCCCAAGTTCTCAACTCTGGACCTCAACCCTCAGAAGACTTGAAGCACTCGAGGAAGGAAAGAGTCCAGGCATATTTCTAATTTAGGAGAATAACTTCAGGGGTTTGGAATAGTCTTTAAAAAGGTTTTGTTTTTTTCAGCTTTCATCTTCTTAGCATATCAGTAGGATTCATCTAAAATGAGACCAGCAAATAGTCACCAAAATAGAGAATGGACTCTACATAAACACACATGAGCTAGAACAAGATTTTAGGCTTGACTAAAAAAGAATATGTAGGCAAATTAGACACTTCAAAAGACAATTCCCAGTCTTAGGCTCATAAGTTTATAATTTTAGATCTAGAAGCAACTTCAGATGCCATTTAGCCCAACTCTGGCCTTTAAAAATGAAAAAGTGAAGCCCAGAGAAGATTTAAACAAAACAAAACAAAACCAACTGCCAATTTGCCCATGGTCAAAAAGATGACAGATGGAAGAGTATACCAATCTACATTAGAAGGATGAAATCATAGATCCAGTATCTATTTCTTCTAATAATATCATCTATTTCAATTATGGCAATTGTGAATTGAGTGAAATTCATGATCTTCTGACTTTGTGTCTCATTTTAAATTTTGGATTTTCTTCCCCTTTCTTATCTCTATAATGTCTCAATTAATGTCCATGACCATCCAGAGGTCCATATTTAGGGTCCTACTACAGTGTTTCCTATTGGACAGTGTTCCAAATTCCAGACTTTCATCTATATAACTAAATATTTCCCTCTTTCCCACAAAACCTTGAACTTCACTTAATCTAGTATGCATCTTTCACTTCAAGGTGTTATATGATACTGACAGGTAAATCTGATACTGGTACCACATATTCCATTAGCATTTTTCTTTTCCAGAGCAGCTCTGTAAATATGGTACCTTAACTAAAACAATGCTTTTATTTTAGGTTGAGAGTCTTGGGGACCAGTGGCAAACTAGTCTGACTTTTTATATCCTTCAAAAATCCATTATTAGATCATCATCTTCTATATCTGTAAGTTCTGATCTCAAATAAAAAGCCAATGAGGGATAAATGTTTGGTACCATTTAAGAATTTCCCTTAGAATGCGAATGACTTTCAAAGTCATCATAGTATTAGAAGACTGATTAAAATACTGTATGAAACAGGACAGTAGGGGAAGTAACTAAGGGAAACAAATCATTTTCAAAAGGTGAGTTTCCCTCTCTTTGAGATAAAATACCAGATCAAATAGCATCCCATCTGCTTGCTTTAGCCAGAAAATTTGACCCTTCCTGTTGATGCCATGTACTTCACAATTATCAGTGTTTTAATTTACTTTCCTTTAAGTTGCTGATCATTTGGATGCCTTTTGGGCTGGGGCGGTCCTTCAATATTTCAATTGAGCATTTGGTCAGTGGAAATAAAAATCTATTTTTTTCTTCCATCAGAAAATGAGTACAAAGGTTCAGAACCTAAGGCATTTCAAGCTGCCTACCCCTCTGCCTTAAATCAGAGTGTGGAATAATCAGTGCTTACTTTTAATTCTACAAGGGGCATGGAACAAGAAAGAAAAAGAGGCATGGGGAAGGTTCCCTAAAATATTACAGAGCTATAAAGAATTGATTTTCAGTAGAGCTAGAGGAAAGGAAAAATTGATCAATATGGAACATCTGGCTATATTGACCCTTGAGCAGTCAGAAACCTATATCTCATTTTATAGTTTCTGGAAGTGCAAATGTTAGGAGGGAAGAGAATAGAAGCTTGGAGAATTGGGGGAGGGGGCAGGGAGGAAGATATGATCATTTTTGCTCCAGAGGGGAATGAGGTATTCTGGAATTGCCTTAAAAGTGCTATTTTTTTTTTTGGTGGAAGTGATTTCCTTCTAAGGGCTGTTGAAATAAGAAAAAAATAGAGATGATAGTGACATTCCAAAGCACTGTGATTCCCAGGGGTCTGTCAGTCATTATATTCCATGCCATTCTATCCCAGCTGAATAAATTGGCCCCAGGGTATAGTATTTGACACAGAGAGGCTCAGTCTCAGAATACTTCTCTCAACCCAATTTTCCTTCAAATTGGTCTGGCGATTAAGCTAGAAGACAGAAAATGTAACCTTAGTAAGGCAGATGCATTCATAGGGACACCTGCCATTCAAAATGACTGCACTTCCACAGGGAAGTGTATATGTCAAAGAGCAAGAAATGCCACTGTACATGAAGAAGGAACATCTCAAATATCAGATTTCAGGAATTACTGGCATGTGAGCACAGGGACTTTGCCAAGGATGGGTTTGTTTGAGCAAATGGGGAGCTTTCTCACCCACTGACTTTAAAAGTTTTCATTGCACTCCAAGAGAGTCATTCTTCAATTCTCTTGCTATGCTAACTAAATTATTTATTAAAGCAGGCTTACTACAAAATCCCCTTAAAATGTCATAAAATATAAATATCATAAAATATTTCACACCTTTTGGAATGCTAAATCTTTACATGAACTTGACTGGTTTTCAGCTAATGGATGTACTTGGGTAGCTACAACTCTTCAACCTCATTTTGCTTGTGAATTTGCAGGAGGGACAGTAATCCTAAGGATTTGTACACCTTGAAAAGTCTGAGAGTGCCCAAATGTAGGAGAGGAAACTGAACCCAAATGCCCAAAGTCTATGAAATTCTGACTAAAATGGATAGTAGGGTTGATCTTTAGCATTCCCTTCTGCCCTATATTCATGTTGACAATAAACAACAGTTACACAGCCTCAGTAACACAAAAGCAACTTGAGAGACACCATAGACCTTGAGGAATAGAAAGTTGGTTCCTCAGAACAAGGAATACATGGACGCATGCCTTCCCACTGACACATACCAACTCTGCACCCCAGGCAATTCACTTAACTTTTCAATATTTTAAATGTCTAAGACTCCTAAAGTACTGAAAAGTGCAGTCCTGCATTAGTAGATGAAATTTCATCATCTAGGAACTCCCCACAGCAATGAAATCATACTTTCAGTTCTTATCCTTTTCTTAATAATAGATTAAATTTCTATAATACTTTGAAAACTAATCAAATTCTTTAGGTATGTGGGATTGCATGAAGAAAGTTAGATCAGCTGGGTTGCTTCCGTTCAATTTAATATAATAATATAAATATAATAACTGTATTTGACAAGTATAATGACAAGATTTTGGTATAAGAATTCATTATTTGTTAAAAAATTGTTAGGAAAATTGGAAAGCTATATGTCAGAAAATGGGTATAGACCAATATCTTATACCATTTACCGAGATAAAGTCTAAATGGATAAATGACCTAGAGATATAAAGAGAGGTATTATAAGAAAATTTGAAGAACATGGAACATATTACTTATAAGGCTTATGGAGACTTGAACAGTTTATGAATAAACAAGAGAGAGCAGTGTGAGGTATAAAATGGATAATTTTGATTACATTAAATTTAAAAGAATTTGTAAATATAAAGAAAATGTAACTACAATCAAAAGGAAAGCAGAACATTGGGAGAAAATTTATGGACACTTTCTCAAAAAAACTCAAAAAAATGAATGGGCTGCCATATAGTGGACTGAGCTCCCAGTCACTGAAGATCTTAGAGCAGATGGTACATAAATAACTCCAGCTGTAGATCAAATTCCTGTATCTTATAAAGCCTGGATGGTATAATATTTGAGATCCTCTCCAGCACTCCAGTTCTTGAAGACTGTGGGATTTTGCTTTTAGCATCCTCTGAGATTATTGCACAATGATATTCACTGAGAGCTCTAGGAATATTTGTTGAAATTAATTTAATCAACTAATATGCATTCATTAAGCACCTCTCATATGCCAGTTATTGTGCTAGGGGTACAAACTCAAACAGCTTTATCTCAAGGATTATTAATGATGTTATGGAATTGATTTTTTTATGCCATCATAACATAAAGTTTCTTGAGGGCAGGAACAGTATTACTTTGTCTTTATATCCCTAGTTTCTTCAACATAATAGGAGCCCTTTAAATGATTGTTGATTGAATAATTGATTCTTTTTCCCCCTTCTAATTTTTTTCTTATTCTCTATCTCTCTATGCCCTATTATAACCTTCTGCCTTGTCACCAAATTTCTTCCCTCCTCTTTGACTTGCCATGCCCCCTTCCTATATTCCCACCACTTTTTTTCCCTGAATGTATTTCTATGGCACCTGTCACCATAGTACCCAGGTAGGTGTTCACTGTAGCTCTTATTGGTGGGCTTTGTTGAACATTCATCAGTGTTTCCATCAAAGATCCAATTAACTCCCTGCTGCCCCTCACCAACCTGTAGCACAGACCCATGCTGTTCCTGGTAAGTTTAAGGCAGCAGGGAGTTAATTGTTCCATTCCTCAATATGGCTTAAACTCCCTTTTGTGATGTTCACAGGTACACACCCTGCTTTAAAAAGAACCTATTTTTACTAACTTCTTGGCTGATTACCACCCAGCCTGTAATCTATCCTTATGGTAGGAAAGGTGCTGTCAAGGCAGCTCTAGGCAAAATGGGATAATACTATATTTCCTGACACCTTTCAGTGTGAGCTTAGGCTTCCTTAAACTATGGCGACAGCCTGAATCATTATTTCTATGGAGAAAGATGTCATTGTGTGGCTGAGTTTGTGTTCACTAATGTACAAATTTGGGAGACCATCATTTTCTCTTTACTGGTGATGCATTTTCAAGAGATGAATATAGCAAAGGGAGTCATATCACATTCAACACTAGAAGGCTGCAGAGTTTGGACTGGACTAACTTGAACTCTTCTTTCTTCCATTCATGGAACCCTAGATCTAGAATTAGAAAAGATTTGATAAGCTATATTTGGACAAATAAGGCAACTGGGATTTGAAGAGATGAAGTGGCTTGACTAAATTCAGAGGTAGTATGCATTGTAAGTGGGATTTGAGTTCAGGTCGCCTAACTATAAAACCAGTACTTTCCCTAGACTTCTAAATACAACATTTTATGAAATATTGCTGTAACATTAAACATGTCAAGTTCATCTCTTAATCAATGAGCAGTAAGTACCTTCTGTCAAGTCTGAAAACAAATCACCAAAAAGTCAGAGGTTATACAACTGCTATTAACTCTGAAAATACTGAAGAGCTCATACAATACTCTAAAAAATTAAATAAATTAAATAAGGACAACAGCAGTCATGAGCAAAAAGCTTTCTTTTTTCCACTGGAAGACAAAAATTAAGCAAATGTGTTGGGGTCTCCTCTAAGAGGAGATCCGCTTAAGTGAGGCTAAATCTTAATAAATGTAGCAATGGCTACACAGTGAGATGTTGCCCTGAGAGTGAAGGATAACAGTCATAATGAGACATTGTTTCATATGAGACAATTGTTTCATGAATTTCATGAATAATTGTTTCAATGAGACAATTGATTCATAGCAGGGCTTTATGACTAGAACTTGGGTCTTACAGATGCTTAATTCTAACTCAAGTACTATCTGGGCTTGGTGTGAAATAATTCTGAATTTTGCTGTGGTGAGTTCATCCAGGGAGGTGAGCACCAAGTATTGTTGTTAAGCCAGATTTAGGGGACACTTGGCTTGCCTGGCCTTGGCTCTGGAAAACAAGGTGTCTCCTAATAGCAAAAGAGATGATAAAAACAGAGATGTGGTCTTGGCATAGGGATTCTGACACTACTGTGTGTCAAGTATTATGCTATATACTGAAGACACAAAAAGAAAAGAAAAATAATCCTCTCTCTCCCTCTCCTCTTTCTCTCTTCTCTTTCTTCTCTCTCTTCTTTCCTCTCTCTCCTTATCTCTCTTTTTTCCTCTCTCTCTCTCTCTTTCTCTCTCTCTCTCTCTCTCTCTC